>OW388298.1:40226717-40554471 GCA_936450465.1 Gibbula magus
TTGGCATTATAGAAGTTAATAAGTGTTTAGAAATGACTTGTTCATATGGATCACTATAAGTCTGTATCTGTGTGTAACTTCACTTGGCATTATAGAAGTTAATAAGTGTTTAGAAATGACTTGTTCATATGGATCTCTATAAGTCTGTATCTGTGTGTAACTTCACTTGACATTATAGAAGTTAATAAGTTTTTAGAAATGACTTGTTCATATGGATCTCTACAAGTGGTTTTACGACTCTCTCTTCGTTCGTTGAATTACGTTTATCTACATGAAATCAAACAACATATGTTGATATGCATAGTAATAGGTAGACGATTAACAATCATTAGTCTTTCCTATTATAAATCTTTATTAGTTTCGATTCCTTTCTAACTGTACATAGACATAAGATAAATGCTTAAAATATGTTTTAAAAATTGAATGCAATTTGATTTGGAGAAATAGTAGATTTAACTATTTTGCACATATATTGAATTATTTGTTACGTTAGATGGTAAAACATCTCATTACACGACACAATACTCCATGTGTCCATAGAAAACTGTTATCCATATTGGAAGAAATGAGTGTTTAGGTATCGCTATATCAGTCAGATCACTTGAACTACCTTCTTTGTTGAAAACCTGAAAATGGCCGCTCGATGGGAAATGGACTCGCATTGCTTAACTAAACCAGGTGAATCATTATCTAGCCATTGATAACACATTTCAGTAAGAACAGCGTGTTACAACGCCGTTAACATTAAAAGACATGATGTCATACTTGTGATTGATTTTCACCCATGGAAGTGTGATAATAATTGAAATCAAGTTCAAGAAACTTTAACTTGAAACATATGTAGACCATATCTATATGTATATAAAGTTTATGTAATACAGTCAAGTCGTATCGCATATCTAAATGTGTAAGTGTTTATATCGATAAGCTTGTTTTTTCAGATTATATTATATTATATTTCAACTGAGCCTATCATTTCATCACATGATGGGCGAACAATAAGAGCATTATCATAGGAGTAAAAGTAATAGATTAAACTTACCAAAACACTTTATCCAATCATGCTTAGAGTTTCAACAGAATGGGTTGTAGCACTGGATGAAGAGAGAATCACAGAAATAAACTAACACGACAGGCTCAGGCGTCTTGTAGCCCTCGGTAAAATGAAATCCAACTGAACAAGCTCAGTGGCGAGTGGTCCTCTATAGAAATCTTGCTTTAGTAGCGTCCTACAATGATACAAATAACCATTCACCTGTTAGTCCCTCGTGAAGTAACACCGACAGTTTCTAAGGAATTCAAACACACAAAAGGTATGCATATGCTCTCCCTGTAAGCGATTCCTCGAGAACACTTTCAGTTATCTGCAAGAAGTAACTATAAATGACTAGTATTGAATGTTTAATACATTCAGGGCACAATGTTTACAATAGTTCATGTTCACCAGTCTGACAGTATGGAAGCTCAAGTGAAACCAGTTATAACACGACATTGAAGAACCACCAGTCCTGTCATACTATGTCATATTTAACCACTACTGCAGTCTCTAACATTTCAATGTAAACAATGAGTGCTTTGTGAAACATATTTATTTATTATTTTTTTAATTCTTAGTTAATTTTTGAAACTCCATACGTAGTAACTCATTACAAGAAACATATTTGCAATTTGAATAGGAGTTAAAGCGGTCAATATAGTACATGGTCTTAATGTCTTCTCTAATATGTTACAAATTCGGTAATTTTTCTTGTTGTTTCATTTTGAATATATTGTATTTTACAACTATTATTATCAAATTCAGTACATAGTTTCACTTTTCGCAATATCCTAGGAAGATGCTATTTTCTAGAGAAGCTTATATTACATCCCGTTTTTTTCAAATAACCATTTTTCTATTTATTCCCCTATAGTTTTAACAACTTTACAATCATGTAACAGATAGGATTAATCACAGCATTTGTGGATAGGGTCGTGAAAAAGCATATGTACTCCAGCCCGAGTCCGACCAAAAGCTGTATTGACTTGAGTGACGTCAAACGATTGTTGCACGACGTCAACGATTGTTGCATGACGTCACTCTATTGTTACTATGACGTCATTTGACCGTACTCCCAGCTGTTGAAACCTAATTACATTTTTGACTGTATTTTATTGTTATCCTTTCGTTGCTGTATTTAATACATAATAAAACAATTATGGATCGGTGAATTGGTCAATACCTGTTTTTATGAACACGAAACAACAATATTAACCGGGGGACACTCCATTGCGACTGTGAAGCGGATATTGTGACGTCATATTTTAACCATTATGACGTCACGTGGATACATTTAAAATCTTAATTTGTAACAATTGAGAGTTCCTATTCGTATCCCGGATCATACATTTCAAACATTAATGTGTCATAATTGAGATATTTTAAATTCATATGTCTATATCTATATGCAACTGACGTCAAGTGGACTCGTTAAAATAATTAACTCGCTCCTCATGCATTCTCCATTACGTCATCAAACTATGACGGTGTAGAGAGTAATGTGTGATATATAGAATATCGATTGCAGGCTTCTACAAATGTTGATGCCTTGAACAACTGCGCTATTTATCTTAGCAAGGGTTTGCAAGTAGTTTGACAAAATACATCATATAGACAATATACAATAACAAAGCTCATTTTAAGGGCACAAGTGCACGCTGTTCGCATTCAAATAAGCTATTTTAGGTCATACCAGGGCATATAAACTCACTTTAGCTTCATTTCGGTGCAGTAAAATACTTGTTATTCTTTACAATTGACCTGCAGTCAATAATTAAATAGTTGAGACGGCCGAAGTCACTCATTGATATCATGAATAGAAAGAGTCGCTGATGTGCAAAACGGGAAATATAGATTGTAGAAAACGGCTGAGCTAGGATTTCATTTATCTCTTGCATATGCTGTATTCTCTTAACTGACAAAAAAGATTTGATAGTCTTCATTAAGGAGTAGCTGAAACTTCGCCGGTTTGTAGTACGCAGTGTAAGCATTGTTGTTACATTAACGTTAGCGACTGCCGTTTTTGGTCTTCGGGTTGGGTGCAATTTTTTAATATTGCTGATATTGTAGTTCATGCGGATTTAATGCAACTAAATAATGTGTTACACTTTTATCATCACTTAAACATTTCAGGGCTTGCCAAGTTTGATGAGGGCATGTACGATTTTGAGTTAACAAGCCCCGTTGACTTGTTACATTTCAAAACTATTTCATACACTGCTACAGGGACTAGGCTGATGAGGTTGTTTCTTGTTTCCTTTATACCCAACTGCCTTTCACTGAAAGGGGATATTTTACGGACGACTCCTTTACTGTTTCGCACTATCAATTAGAATAGATTAAACATAAAATTTAACGATGGGGTCGGTTTGTGAGCTTGATAAAACAAACTAAAGGGTGTTTATGAGATTTAAAACCCTTAACCTCGGGATAAACACTCGGGATTACGCCCTTCGTGTTTATCCCGAGGGTAAGGGTTTTAAATCTCATAAACATCCTTTGGCATGTTTTATCCTATACAAATACGGTATAAGCAAGTCTAATGTGCAACTGGTTAATGTACGTGCTTCGATCCATACCGTAACCTCAAATGTTTCATAGTCTAAAAGTGAAGGTTTTTTAAATTTGTTTTTACAAGATACATCACATGAATGGTAACCGTTATTTGAGAAATGTGCCAGGAGTAGTGAATTTATATAAACAACATTTATATCCATATATTATATAACGTTTATTAATGTATTTAATGTTGGCGATAAATAACAATTATTCACATTCAATGATCGAAACATCGACCATCTATAGATCGCTGTGTGATTAGCGGATGATATTGGATCTGTGCGAAGCGCTGTAAAATACCTGCTAATGGGTTTGAATGTATTTGATGTTTGTTTTACACAATGAATGACGTCTTTTTATTGTTAAAGGTGAGGTGAGGTGAGATGAGGTGAGTTGGGATTTAACGCTGTAGTCAAGAGTATTTCGTTTATATCACAACTGCTAGTAATGTTGCAAGGAGAAAGCCCGCAACACCATATGGCTATTTATTGCGGTGAAACCTTCGAGCAACAGTTGAAACTAGTGAACCATGGCTGGTACTGCAATGAACTTCAGTGTATCATTGCATCCAAACCTGACTGCGTGTAACACAGTTCTCTACTGCGGGATTCGAACCCACGCCCTCAGAGTGAGGCAACTATAGCCAGCATTGACTGTACCGACAGCTTACCACACGATCATTTCGCCTCGACAAAAATCGAGGTCCAACAATCGATAGTTAAGCTATGTTTCAATACCCCTCTGATAGACGTAAATTGGCACAGCTCCCTAGGCTGAATGCATTAGAAATACTTGCCACTTAGATAGTGAAGAAATATAACATGGTTATATTTGGGATAACACTACCTTCAATAGTACAAATTCTTGTATTTTTTCCGGCCGAGTCCCATGCGGGATTCGAACCCACCCCCTCAGAGTAAAGCAACTATCGCCAGCATTGACTATACCAACATGGTGGGTTTGAATCCAGCATGGCCCGAAAAAGTACAAGAATTTGTACTATTGAAGGTAGTGTTATCCCAAATATAACCATGTTATGAAGAGACAGATATTTGTTGGTACTGTTCATTGGAACATATAACTGGTTTACTTGTAAATTGGGTGCATGAATTCAGATTCTTATTGTATATTAAACCGCTGCTCGAGTGTCATTGAAAGATGGTTATTGAAAAATATTTGGCGTTAGGGGATTCATATGCATGTCGAGTGAGATGATTTGGACGGAAATCAGGACATTTGATATGTTTGTATGCATCGTATCTAAAAAAAACATTTCATGAAAAGTGTCCCTTTATGAGTATTTCACGGCAGCTACTATTGCAGGGAGAAGATTGCGACGCAGTGGTGGCTATGCATTGCGGTGAAATCTGTGAGCATTGGCTGGAAACAACGACCCATGGGCCGTGTTCAACAGAGGTTTCAAAGTTATCGCTCAATTAGCGATTACTTTTAAACCTCTCTTGAACGCGATTGCTCAATGTAGCGCTACGTAGCAAGGCGAGCAAAATTCGAGGAATTTGCACTGTGTCGTTCAAGAGAGAATAAGCGCTACTTGAGCGCGACATTGAGCGCTACATTGAGCGATCAATGAGCAATTTAACCGCTCGCTGTTATTGAACGGAACCATGGTTTCGTAATCAAATGTAAGTCCATCTTGATTGTTCTATACATGTGACCTGTGTGAAGAGAACTGAAAAATTAACCAAATTAAATCACTCGCCCACCATGAAGGCGAATGAACGTGAGTCGTCGAAACCACAGGCTGGGGAGGAAATATAGATATAGTTAGATATAGGTAATACACTATATATACAACAAGGCTTATCAACCGGAATTTTGAACTCCGATATAAATGTTGTTTAAACGTTACCATTAAATGACATCGGTAAGTATTGTCTGACACGTGTTCCCTAGTGCATTATCTATCATCAACATCGGTCTTACCTCTATGTCACCTCCTCAATTAGAGCTACATCACTTTAATTACGCCAGGCAATAATTACGGCGTTTCGATAAGACGGCAGTGACATATCTAGGTCAACAGTTTCGCACGGAAGGCGACCTCTTCTCTCGTCGGTCCATTTCACGACCACAACAAACACATGTGTTCCACGGGGAGGGGGATCTTGTGTTTGCAGACCTATACTATATATATATATTTTTTTAAACTAATAATTGTCCGTCGTCTACGCCGTACTTATTGTATAATAAAACACCCCTTTAGGTAGGTGGTCTATTCACGAAATAAACTCTCTCTCACTTAACAATTTACAATTTAACACAAATAACATAATGACATTTTTTGATAGCTTCCGATACCTGTGCAGCGCTTAAAAGTGTTTGTTAAGACATATTTTGATTGAGATATACTTAATTACAAATGTGTAAATTTTGTCTTGACGGCTAATCCTCGTACAAAAGGAAAACAAGAGGTTACTTCAATGATCATTTGAAGTTAAATTCGAAGTCTATATCTACACTCAACGGCAGAAAGATGTCACCATACACACACAGGATAATTCATTCCACGAGTTTTACACACAACTGAAACAGAGATACATCCTTTCTTGAGAAGTCAACTAAACTAAACCTGAAATTTCAAAAATATTGCTGAGAAACAGACGTCTTAAGAATTATAGAAATCGTGATCTAGATGAGATATAATTATAAGAGTCAAACATGTTCCGGCTTGTTTTATGACGTCCTACATTGTACATGTACAGTAAAGAAGCGTCGAAAAATCCTAATTCAACAAGCTATAGGTTATTATATTTTGTGGATAACATTTTTAAACTATATAAATTAAATGTCTATACCTTATAGATTTTAAAAGTTAAATGACAAAAATAAATTTAGTTTCCCAAAACATTTAAAAAAAGGCATATCAATATGTCAAGTGTACATGAAATTAGGTTAAAAGTATTGTTAATTAAAATAATATTGTTATTAACTCTTTATTGTCCACAATACAATGTACATAGGAAATTCATTGTGTGCAAATAGCACCCAGCAGCCACAGTGGAGCGCCAGTTCAAGCGTTGTGACCATCTTTCATCGTTTAACGTCCTTTGGTATGAGGAATCGAACCGCGGTCTTCCGGGTGAAGAGCGGACACTCTACCAACTGAGCTACATCCCCTGTATACACTGATTATTGGCATTGCGGGTACATCTTTACAAATCATATCTCCATTTAAAAAACCCCATTTAAAATCGACTTTCTCCGGCAACAGTATTTCGTTTTTAATGTGGTTGGGTTCCTTTTGTGGGTGAATGTTTTCAAAATTCTACATATTTATATCTCTCAAACTAAACGTTTTGTCTAACTTACTCTCATACATATCCTTACCACC
This sequence comes from Gibbula magus, assembly GCA_936450465.1. Taxonomy (NCBI): domain Eukaryota; kingdom Metazoa; phylum Mollusca; class Gastropoda; order Trochida; family Trochidae; genus Gibbula; species Gibbula magus. The sequence goes on from OW388298.1 coordinate 40,233,665, forward strand.
TGTCCATCTCTTGAAATCTTGAAACGGCTTTTATAAGTTGGATAACTAGTGCCCAATCCTTTTCTTGACTGAATATAATATGTTTCAATCAATAAAATGCTTACAGCAGGATGTATGTTTTTGGTGGATATGCACGGTGCAGCGTCAGATCTCCATTATAATCTGTTGTTCTCCAATCAGCTTTCTTGATTACAAGGAGGGATCTATCGGGTATATTTTGTGGAAACGAAATTCGAAAGGATATTCCTGTTTACACATGTGTTATAAATACATTATTAAAACGCAGTCAAATTGAAAGATACTGATGAAGGTAATGTTTTGATGACTTTATATTTCACAACTTGATAAACACAAGCGCACATTTGTTGAAAAATACAAACAATGTGAATTGAAGCCATTCATCGGCGCTGCGAGCGGGGAAAACTTCACTACTGCCCAAAAGGATATTGTTTAATAGTTTTACAATAAGTTGTGAATATTCTATCAGTGAAAATGTTTTATTATTAACAAAATATAAAATAGGGTTAAATACAGAGTGTTTTCATTTCACGAAATGCCAAGAAACCAAAATGGCGGATGATGCCGATAGATCGGTGATAGAACTTTACCTTTAAGGATACCATTGCGACACCACATCACTAATTAGAAGTTTTACCTAAAAAGGAGTAATTATTTCGTGTTACCAACAATGTGCATGTCATTGAGAAGTCTCGCCCTTTCCTTGATTATATCATTAAATATGTGAAATCAGATCTTGTCTTGTAGAGGGAGGTAGAAATGGAATAATGACATATTTATTTAAGCCATTTTCATAACAACGATTCAGCACTTGTACCCTCACGAACATAAAAACAGTTAATGACTTGAAGAACGGATTTGATTAGTTGAGGGAAATAAACACTAACTGTTCATTGACAGATTGAGAAATTCATTTCAAATCCAAAACCAGTCATGCAAGACTGTTGACATTCGTTTGTTTTGTTTCATGGATGACTGATTGCTGTTGATGTGAACATTAAAGGTGAGTTTTTGTTAATAATTTACATATTCTTGTTCAAAGTATTTTTTTTATATATCCAATATTTGATGATATTTGATGTTTTCTGTATATATATATATATATATATATATATATATATATATATATATATATATATATATATATATATATATATATATATATATATATATTTGATGTTAAAATCTTACCCATTATGATGTATGGTTGTGAAGTCAGTCTAGGAACACTCCCAATATTGTCGCAAGAGGGAACTAGGGCGCTACTCTGTAAAGGTTTATCAGTATGTTAAAATTATAAAACAATATTGGTTAAGGCTCTTGTCCCAGAGGAAAATGTAATACTGAAACATGTTTATAATTATTAACGTATATATTGGTTTCCAAAGATATCGGTTGTTGCGCGTTATAGATGTAAAGACATTATTGTTTGAATATGGATATGGAAACGTTTGGCTTGATCAAGGGGTTAATAACGTAGAATATTTTATACAACAGTTTAAACAAAGATGTATTGATATTGATGCCCAAAGGTGGCTAAGTTCTTTAGAATTATATTCTAGGTTAAAGCTCTATAAAAGTATCAAACTTGGGGTTAACTTTGAAGAGTATTTGTCATTGGTAAAAGTTAAAGTTTTCCGTTTAGCATTGTGTAAATTTCGTTGTTCAGATCATCCTCTTATGTTGGAATATGGGAGGAAAGTAAATATACAGCGACATGAGCGATTCTGTCCTTTGTGTGTTGTACTTAATATTGAATCGAAATATCACTTCTGTATTGAATGTCCATTCTATTGTGATTTGAGATTTTATTACATAAATGATCCATGTGAAACTAAATTTATAAGACTACTAAGATCTCACAATTCCACAATTGTGAACAATCTTGCTAAGTTCATATTTCTAGCTTTGAAGAAAAGAGCTAGGTTTTTTAATTTAGAATATACAAAATATTGAGACACTGTACATGATAGCATACAATTTCCATTACAAATGTGGCGCTAACGTGTTATAATTGTTCATCATTGTATTGTATAATGAGTCGGTGGCCCCTTTACGAAATAAAACTCTCTACTATATATAATTATATTTATATGTATATATTTATATACATTGTATATAGAAAAAAATAATGGATTTAGAAGTAGAAATCATCCATTTTAATGGCGAGCGCTTTCAGCTACACAGCCTCTTCAGGCCATACATAAGGGATACATATATAGGGTTCATCCTGTTTTCATTACTTTTTAATTGTTTGCAACTATCGCTGGTTTCTTCTAACTATAGAAATGATTGTTTATCGTCAATCATTTTTGTCACAAACTCTCGCAGTTATGAAGATAATTTACTTTCAGGCATGGTGAAGTTGATCCTTTATTCATTTTAAACTTAGTTTGCATACATTATTCCGTTGTTGGTCATATATTATGTCTCTTTTATACCTAAAACTTAAAATTGGGAAACTCTACATGTTTATAGAATGTATTTCTAAATATTGAAATGCCCCACCTCTCCTTTGGAAAGATTTTGCATGTGATAATTGGCCCCCTCTTTAAAAGAGGTTCCCAACAATTGCACACGCACATCTCCAATTGTCAGATTTTGACTGTCTGACCATTATTGGACATAAATGAATTAGGTCCATTTTTCATCAATAGTGTGTTGTGAGAAACATTGAAAATCCATTTATATTTGGTATACAAATAAAGAAAGGAAATGGTGTTGTGATTGTGTGAAATTGTTTTTGTTTTATGGTAAAAACAAATTTGCTATTTCACATGATATAAATGAATGATATAAAAAAAAATTAAATTTCCACCGAAGCGTTATCTCCCTTTGCCAATGACATATTCAAATTCAGCATCAAATAAATAAAAATATGACATATATTTTTTTTTTAAATTTTCATCATTCTTCAACAGTATGTTTTCTACATTTCTTGATTATGTTTGAATTATTTTTCATTTATTTTTTATTCTTGAACACGACTTTTGAAGTTATTTCTGCAGAATTCATTGTTGACATTGTATTTTTATCACAGATGGGTAATGACAAAATGCAACATACAAATTGTCGATAGTCATAATTCAACGTAATTTCGCAACATTTTGATTGTTAGTTTCACTAACAAATCTTCAACAAAACAACTTAAATTTTCCATTTATCGAAAGTTTAGATATCCAACTAGGTAATACCGCAGATGACAATTACAGTGGAAACCTGATTAGTGAAATTTCAAGAGTTTATTTATCCGATATTTTACTTATCCAAACTTGCAAACGATAACCATAATAGATGTATGATTGAATCGTTGATAAAACCATATCCATGTGTGTGTATACATCAGAGTATAAGATATAGCAGTTGTATGTATTGAGATGATTTTTTTAATTGCATAACATTTGATAATTTCATTTGTACATTTATGAAGTAATATTATATTATTACATCCTGTCAATTATTCTATAGCATGTCCCAGTCAATTACAAATGTATCACAGTTATATTAAAGCTACCATGAGAGATTTCTCTTAGCAAAACATATCTTAGTTTCCTTCTTTAACATTGCTACTGTGTCCATTGTGACATAGTCACTCTGTCTATTCACAAACACTCCCTGGCTACTTATAACAATGAGCCTGTTGTCAGTGTATTGTCAACTGTTTAAAACAGCGGGCTGCAATTAACATGTTTACTTAACAAGTGACTGACAGGTGCCCGCGTCTGTCTGATTGTGTTGTGATTGATATTTTAGTTATCCGGTTTCAGTTGTTGAGTAATGTACTTCGAGGGACCGTGCAAATGTGTTTACTTATCCGATTTTAGTTAACCGGACTCAAATAGTGATATTTACTGAAGGAATTCGCCGGGACCAAGGAAAAGTATTTACTTATCAGGTTTCAACTTGCATAAATTACATAATCTTGCAAAAACATGTGTTTTTGGCGATTTAAAACACCTCATAAATTCATCAAGCGGCAGTGATAATCATCGTTAATTGATTAATAGGGTTCACTGAGCAGGTCATAGATCCTCGTCTGTGGTGAATCACAGTCCCTCCTCAAGGATTGCCTTCAAAGTCGATCGCCGGTGCTGACTGCGGCATTGTTAAAATGGGTAAATTAAAATCATCTTAATAATCAATTGCAAGTGTATATTGTATATATATGATGGTAACAAGTCGCTGGATCTCAGAAATAACATTGATGTTCAAAAGTTAAATGATCTGTGTAATAAAGCTGATTTAGCACTGGAAAGTCATGGTGACCTGAAAACTGAGGTCAACTGTTTGGCCAATGAGTTCACGCACGTGCTTTGTAGCGCAGCGTGTAACACGTTCGGGACCAGAACTAACCGTACAACTGAACGACGACCTGCGAAGAAGAAAATAGCTAACAAACCGTGGTTTAATTTGGAATGCAAAGAAAAAAGAAAATTGTATCTTAAATCTAAACGACGTTATAAGAAATCACAAGATAAACTACACAAATCATACTATAAGTATCATGCTAACATTTACAAGAAATGTCTGAATAAACATAGTAAACTATTCAAGAATAAAGCAAGTGAAATGTTGAGAAATCATCAGAAGTACTCCCCCAAGGAATTTTGGAAAGTATTACACCCTGATAAAGATAACACAGTTAAAGGCTCTCGGCCCAGTCTCGAAGATTTTCATACATTCTTTAAAAATATAAACGAGACCTCCCATCCAGATGATGATACCCCCACAGAAGTCGAGTCTGTGTCATATGACAATGATTGTTTAAACTGTGACATTACTATTCAAGAAATCGAGAAAGCTGTTAAATCTCTTAAGAGAAATAAAAGTAGTGGTCTAGATTTAATTGAGAATGAATACCTTATAGATACATTTGATATTATGGGATCATTTTACGTCTCTTTCTTTAATTTGATATTAACATCTGGTCACATTCCTGAATCCTGGCTAACTGGTGTTATAAGACCCATTTATAAAAAGAAAGGTGACACAGGTGATCCAAACTCCTATCGTCCCATTACTATTCTCAGCTGTTTTGGAAAACTTTTTACTGCAGTTCTAAATAGGAGATTGAACATTTTCCTTGAATCAAATGAAATATTATCACAGGCCCAAGCAGGATTCAGGGAAAACTTCTCAACAATTGATAACATATTTGTACTGCATATTGTGTCTCAAATACTTAAGAACTCCAACAGGAAATTATACTGTGCATTTATTGACTTTACAAAAGCTTTTGATAATGTCTGGAGAGTTGGCTTATGGCAAAAACTGTTGACTTATAACATTGATGGAAAATTTCTTAATTTAGTAAGAAATATGTACAGTAATATAAAGTCATGTGTTGCAGTAGATGATACTCAATCTATTATTTCTTTAGTTATCGTGGTGTTCGTCAAGGCGAAAATCTCTCACCTTTGTTGTTCTCTATTTTTCTTAATGACTTAGAAAATTATCTAAGTCGGCAAGGTTGCCAGGGTGTCACATTTGATAGCATTGATGTTGATTACACTGACTTGTGTATTAAGTTATTAATACTTTTATATGCTGATGATACGGTACTTTTGGGAGAAACTCCCCTTAAACTTCAATCTTCTCTAGATAACTTTTATAAATATTGTGAGTTATGGAAAATGGATGTAAACGTTTCAAAAACTAAGATTGTTATATTTGGAAGTGGTGTAGCATCCAAATCAAAACTATCTTTCTGCTTCGGAGAGAAAAATATTGAAATATCAGACTCTTACACTTATCTCGGGATTACTTTTCATAGGAATAGAAGAATGATTTTTGCGATGAAAGATCTTGCAAACAGCGCAAGAAAAGCCATGTTTTCACTTATTAAAAGAGCCCGTAATATCAATTTACCATTAGATTCGCTTCTTAAAGCTTTTGATGTAATGATTTTACCAATTTTAACATATGGCTCTGAAATATGGGGTTACGAAAACTTAGATATTATTGAAAAGGTGCATCTAAAGTTTATGAAATTAGCAGCAGGTCTTCGGCCATCAACACCAAACTTTATGGTCTATGGCGAACTTGGAAGATTTCCCCTTAAAATACCTGTAGCTCTAAAAATGATCAAATTTTGGTATAAGCTCGAAACATTGGATGTTCCAACCAAATTCTCAACCAACCTCTACAGGCTATTAAGGCACAATGAATCGCTCAGTGTTCGTAACCCCTGGTTTAACTATATAAAGATGCTTTTTAACAATTGTGGATTAACGTGTATGTTCTCTGGACCTATGTATTACTCAATCAACGAAATTGTAGCACTAATAGACCGTACATTAAAGGACCAATTCTTACAGAGCTGGCAAAGTGATATCTCTGAAAGCTCTAAAGGATATTATTATCAATTTATTAAAGGCTTTTTCTCTTTTGAACCTTATCTCTTAATGCCTAAACCAATTTCATACCCTTTATTACTATTTAGAACAAGTAATCACTATCTACCTATTGAAACTGGCCGCTGGAAAGGCATCTCACGTGAAAATAGAAATTGCCCGCTCTGTAACTCTCCAGCAATAGCAGATGAATTTCACTACTTGTTTCGATGTTCAGCTTTCTCAGATAGAAGAAAACTGTATATACCAGAATATATATATATTTTCCCAAATATTCCCAAAATGAAAAATTTGTTATGTTCACAAAAACTCAGAGTCGTAAAGAAATTGTCCAGATTTATAACAATTGTAAATACCGAACTGAAAAAACTGTACTGATATTGACCTTCACAATTTTGTATATGTTTGTTTTGTTTATATTACTATGCTCTTGTACCACCAGTGGTGGTGTATAGAGAATAAAGAATTTGAATTTGAATAGTAGTGTATATTGTATGATCAATTGATTCCGATATATAATGTACGTAGAGGTATTACACGGGATCTTTAAAATTATTTCCAGATCTACAAAACATAGCAGTACATGTAGTAAAACTCCCAATAAATGCAAACAACCCCGGATAACATGTCTTGTTCTAGATCTTATCAATTCAAAAGCGTCAAACTTATGTATTCAATAAAATAAGTTGTACATAGAATTTACTTTAAACTCTCCATATATGTAAATAAACCCGGATAGTTTACATGACGTCACAGCACGGTCTAGATCCGGGTATCTGTTGTTCGGAAGTTACATCCGGATAGCGAAGAGGTAAATATTTGAACAAATCGACTCAAGACGTTGATTTTACAAGGAGCAACAAGGATATCGGTTATTTGTAGAGTACACTCAACAGCTGAAGATGGTTTTACATTGAACCATCATATTGTATAGCTATTTCAAATAGCTTGTTTTCACTGTATTGTTTAATAGCTGTTACAAATTACATATACCTTGTTTAAATGTTGTTTTATCACAACCACGTGTTCTAACTAAATTGCTCTGGAAATATTCTCTCATTTGTATAAAACATTGTTGATATAGACCAATCATTCTCCTGTGCATCTCCCTACAGTTCTGAGCGACTTTAATCGTGTGCTATTTTCGACAACTGAACAAAACCTCTTTCGAAGGTGACACGATATATTCATGCTAGACATGCTACACGATATATTCATGCTAGACATGCAATATAGAAATAAACATGCAGCATGTGCAACACGAAATATTCATAACGCACGTGCAGCAGGGTGAAATGTACACGATTAAACACGACTTCAGTTGTCAACATTCTTATGAGCACGTGGTAACTGACGGATTCATTCATATTAAAATCTCTGGATATTTGTTGCTATCAGTTATGGTGAGTTCGGTTCGCGTAGAATTTGAAAACGGTTCATTTAAACAATTTACATGAAATTCATCAAATGATTGATCACAATGAATTAGTTCTACAAAATGTGTTTATTCTGTGTACATGTGTTTTGATGAGCGTTGAGTTAAATGTATTGCGGATTATTATTTACTATAATATAAAATTAGTTCGTTTGTTTATTCATCGCCAGTATACTTGAATATGATGCAGAAATGATGTTCGAAAATCTCAGTCACTACGCAAACACGCGCAAACACGCGCAAACACGCGCAAAACGCATACGCAAACTAAATACCCTGAATATCTCTGTGATTAGAGTTTTTTTCAATTCATAACGTTTGATATAATTATCTAACAACATGCATTTCATATGGTTAAAAGCGTTTTCAATGCAATTAACGCAAATAAGGGCCGGTTTCCTGTCGGGCAACCTCCTGCAACCGTTAATGAAATGAACACCCAGTAAGGGGTGGTCAAAAGTTTGAAGAGCTCAATTAATGGAAACAAAGCGAACGAGCAATTGTTATGTTAATGATTTTCAATTTTATGTCATGAATACAGTCTTGAAAGGATAGACGTATACTTCCTGTCCTGATGTTGTACTCTATGGGGTACTTCATTCATCGTAGGAGGAGAGACGACGAGACTGTGTTACCAGTCTTTCACAAGTATCTGTCAATACTTGGGCTGGCCAGGATTACATACATAATTTAACATCATGATTTTGTTGGTAAACATCAGGCCAAACATCATCACATTTAACAAAATGATCTTCAAGCACATCATTATAAACTGGACATTTAAGTAAAACATGCATCTCAAATTCCACACTGTTGGTACAGTTGAAACAGATTCTCTCATTTACGGGAAGGTTAGAAAAGCGCAAAGTTTCAATTCTTATCGGGCAACCCCCCTACATCTACACCTCCCTACATATATGTTTACCTATACCTCCCATGGCCCGATATACCTGTAGCTACCTACATATATGCTTACCTATAGCTTCCATGGCCCGATATACCTGTATCTACCTACATGTACAAAATGTATGTATACCTATACCTTCCATGGCCCGATATACCTGTATCTACCTACATGTACAAAATGTATGTATACCTATACCTTCCATGGCCCGATATACCTGTATCTACCTACATGTACAAAATGTATGTATACCTATACCTTCCATGGCCCGATATACCTGTATCTACCTACATGTACAAAATGTATGTATACCTATACCTTCCATGGCCCGATATACCTGTATCTCCCTAACTGTACAAAATGTATGTATACCTATACCTTCCATGGCCCGATATACCTGTATCTACCTACATGTACAAAATCTATGTATACCTATACCTTCTATGGCCCGATATACCTGTATCTACCTACATGAACAAACTGTATGTATACCTATACCTTCTATGGCCCGATTTACCTGTATCTACCTACATATTTCTCACATGTCCTCCTGAAGCAGCCAAACTGTGAATGATAAGAAAAACAAACATTTCAACAGCTCACCTATCTCCGCTTAACTTTACGTGAACTCGTCACAGTGCCCGACACGCGTTACGAGTCACAGGCGCGTTCTTGCTTCTCTGTAAGGAGTCCATAGATGACACGGGTTTTACATCAATGGAAATGAGGACTTTTTGGTGCTTGTTGTTTATCTGTGTTGGAGCATGTTATGCCGATGGTAAATATCTAAGTTTGACAATAGTTCTGATAAGTTTATATCCACTGTGTTGTATGTGTGTATATATATGTTAATAATATTTTAGAAAAAGGACTCTTTACGTTTGTTGATGTAGATGGATGAAATCGTCAAAATAAATGTATTATAAAGTTAATATTCGAAAGTACTATAACATGTAAACACACGTATCGATGCCTTTTGAATATGTATCTATCAATTCAAATTAAGAAAGAAAACCAAGATATATGAATAGTCAACTTCTTTATTAAATGGAAACAATGCTTGATAACGATGTTAGAATCTAAATAGAAAGGTTGAATTTATTAAGTAATAAAGAAGTTGACTATCCATAGATCGTGTTTTTTCTCTATCCCTACAACTTCTTAATTTTGCTTAAAACAGATTTTAACTTTTAAAATTAAAAATTATCTTTAAAGTGAAACTTCATATCAAGCAATGACAAGTTGATTTTTTTTTTAAATATTCAAGTATGTATTCACAACAACAAACGCTATGCATCTTTCAAGGACATAACATATTATTCAGCAGGATAAAGGATATATTCATGTATATGTTCACAGCAAGATCACCAGTAAAGGACGGGTGAATGCGACTCATCCATATTTATCCAAGCCACCCTTTTCGGTTATTTATTCGGTTGAGAGATCCGGGTTCTAATTTTGTATTTCTAAAGTAAATTTTACCGAACAAAAACACATACAAATGTTTAAACCTGCAAATGTTTAAACTGACACCACACCTTTTCAAACCTAAATTAAATCGTGTCCACTGAGTATTTCTGGTTATCGTATTTACAGATTTAGTAATTTGTGATGATCTTCAATTGAAATAAATTTTCGATTTATTAAGTCTAAATGTTAAGTGGACAAATCTCAATTCCTTTAACATAATGTACTCTGGTGATCTTTGAATATTGACATCCAGCTGATCTTGTGAATTTATCGTGTCTTCATTCTTACATCTTACTATCTTACATTTCACATAAAGTGATTTGCTTTTTTACAAATATTCCGATCTTGATTTGCATACAATGACTGATGTCACCAATGCGTATAATCAATCACTGATATAATCAATAACTGATATGACCAATAATTGTAACATCACATAATGTCTTCATTCTTACATCTTACTATCTTACATTTCACATAAAGTGATTTGCTTTTTTTCAAATATTCCGATCTTGATTTGCATACAATGACTGATATCACCAATGCGTATAATCAATAACTGATGTGACCAATAACTGTAACATCACATAACATGTCAATAACACCACTAATGACAGATATCGCCAAAGATTAGATTTTTAAACTTCCATCAAACAAAAGTAAAAAATATTACATGAAAAGTTTTGTTTTTCAAAATTCTACAAGTCAATGTTTAAATGAAGCAAGTCTTACTTTGATTTCTTGGTAGCAGCAAAACAAAACATTTTAAGATACACATGTGGTTTATGACATTGAAATAAGTAGTTTGGAGACTCAACCACAGTCTATGACAAATTATGTTTGGTTGGAAACGCTGCAATTCTGCACTCGTGCCTGGCGTTACATATATAACGGTAAACACGTGCTTTAACGTGTTTAAGTGAATTGGGTGAACGATCTCAGCTATTCGTCCCTAATATTATCAACTTTTTATAACCGTTAATTCAAAGAAGTTAACAATTTAAAGTGTGATGTGAAAATCGATTCATAACATGTACATTTCAGGTAATATACCTAATTTGAAACTGTTAATACATCGAAATAATAAATTCACTTTAAACAGGGACAACAAAATGATAACACAGCAATCTCGTTCATGATCTTTAAATTCAAAGGAGAACGTTTCCACGCGCAAATTGACAGGATACTGACATTCTGAAACTGACACGTACATTGCAATCAATACGCCATGCTTTTAACGTGCGAATTACATTTATCTTTGTTTTCACGTGCAACATGATTTTCTCGTGCATTTTGAGGTAAACAATTTCATGTGATCAGATTGCACGTCGAAGCACGAATAGTTCGAGAAGTTTGAAATTGCCGTTTTCATTTCACCTGATAACACGTGCAACACGAATTTTGCATGCTGTCACGATCGACATGTATTTCTCGTGTTTTCGGACGACATTTTCGGTGTCCTCTAATCCTCATGTGTGAAAATAAGATTACATGACTACTACAGGACGAAAATTAATAATAATTAATAAATTATCAGATATCTTAAAACAAGATACTTTTTTGATTTGTTGTAAACCCCCTTCAGTTTATGCAGGTATATAATCCATTTATAGATGTTTGGTTTATACTTTTTTAGAAATAATTATTCTTAAAATATCAGCCCATATTGCTGTAAATAGATTCCTTCATAACGAGAAATCGTAGCTTTTTTCAGATCCTGATTTCTTTATTTAACAATATCCAAATAAATTTTTAAATATACCAACTCAGATACAGTGCCGGACAAAAGTCATGGGAGTAAAATTGCAGTATTCCCGCAATCGTGTCGGAGCACAGTTGGGTCATGACTGCGTTATTCCTGCGACAGGAACGCGACAGTCTCCCGCCAAATTAGCGTCTCTGTCGCACGATAATTACGAGATGACTGCGTGAATGTAGGCGGGGCTATTCCGATGCGTCCAGGTCACAAATTAAGCTGCTGAGAGCTGATTGGTCTAGTACTGTAGTGGGCGGGCGTAAAGATGAAATGTGCATTTACTGTCAAATGATTGCTGAAGTTGTCGTTGCTTCACGTCGAATAAATACCATAGTGTTATGTTGTGGAATTTACCGGCGGTAACATTTCTTACTTGTACACATGTTGTATGAGATAATGTTATGTAATAGTGACAAAATGACACACATTCAACATCTGCGTATACTTCATTTTAAATACGACATGAAATAACTAAAATGTGTTTAAAAAACAGCCATTATTTGGCTCATGAGACAATGTTAAAAAGGTATCATATATATATATGAAAAAAAGGAAAACGGTAAGAAGCAGAATGTCTAAGCGAAATATATTTAAACTGTATAATGGTAGCATTATAAGATATGTTCGTGAAAGTGTACATTTGGGGATCTAAATAATAATAATAAAATGAAGATCTGAATAAAACTCTATTCTAACAGGTACTAAAGGTTTATCAGTTTAATAATATTACTCACATTACAACAACCACTATCGACTTAAATTTTTTTCTCTTTTTTTGGACAAAATTGATTTGTTACACTGGTCGATGACGCTTCTGTCATATCACACAGTTTCTTTTTCTGATACATTGTCTATTTTCTTATCAGACATTTATGGGTACAATCCTTTTTCCCTGGATGTATTTCCCAACGGTAAAACAATAGTGTTGCATGTAGATGGATTAATGTTAGTATAGTGTTTCTCCAAGTACATACATGTGTATAGGGTGTGTATGTTTGTATATTATACATTTCCTTAAAGAAGATATCTTACAAAATATGATATATAAGTCTGTGATTATTTACTTGTAATAATTATCACGTTTCATAGTTCGGCAAAACCGATTGATAATGCTGTTAGTTACACAGTGTTTTGACAGGTTGCACGGAACTGTAAGACACTTGTATCTTCCGTATTGTCCAAAGGCACCGGTACCCCTATGCCTATTGCATCACCGAGTGTACCAACTCCCATTCAAATGGCAATTTAATCACATCAATGGATACCGCCGTGTCAGGCACAGGCACACTTGTTGATCTCGTGATCTACTTCGAAAAGCACGTCTCTCATAACCCCAGAGTGGGTAGCTCGATGTTCTGCCTGTTTCTTTTTATCAATAAATCAACATATTTATAAAAGTGCAATCGAGGTGAGATTTGAATAAAATATCTGTCTGTAAACGTTCGTGACCATTATGAAAACAATTTAGTTACTGACTTGAGATTTTAATTGAATTCCTTATCATTATTGTGTACACTCAGTCATACCGAAGTTTGCTGAAAATTAAAATAAACAATGCAAAAATTATATAACGCCTACCCACATTTTTTTAATGATTGTTGACTAGTTTATTTTGTTTCTGTGGTGTATGTAACATTTTCTGTTCTATAATCGTCACTCATTTGTTTAAGTATATATTTGTATGGAGATTCTTCCTTGTTTAACGATCCCGTCATAATAAATACCTTGAAACCAACAGTTATATCAATTACATGAGATAAATCCTTTGAAGTTTGTGGGAAGGGTACGATTTGTCTTATCACGCATTACGTAGTGCAATATATACACATATAATGAAATATACACATACCTTTAACTGTAGAAAGCAACTTTTAAAAACGTTAGTTTGTTAATATTTCATTTGTACAAACATGTAGTCCTTCATATCATGTAGATGAGCCCTGAGGGGTAGTTATATACCGGACAGACAGACAGACAGACAGATATTTTATTACAAAATCTCACCTCATACAAATGTTTATATACAAGTCGATAAAATATAAAGAGGTGAGCCATCCCACATGGGATTATGAGAGACTACATATATACATATTAAAGGACCTTAATAAAAATAAAATGTACATATTATATAGTATACTATATTATTAAAGGCGCTGTAGCACGTTTTTTCGCTCAAATATGTCGATGAAATGTATTTGAAAAATAATGTCAACAATAGCAAAACACCCTTCTCTCTTCAGAAAATCAAGTTAAAAATGAGTGTACATGGTTCTGTAAAGTCATGGGAATCGTTTTTGTCATTCGAAATAATAAAATGTGTTCACAATAAAATGGCCGCCCTGCAATTTCTGCGGTATACGCATCACCGTTATTACCACTACGGATAATTGGTTTGTGTAATAATATGTTTCACCCTCTAAAGTAAATATAAATGACGTAAACTATCATTATAAATGAGAAATTTGAAAAAATAAAATTTGCAAAAAACGTGCTACAGCGCCTTTAAAACCCAAGGTAAATTGTTACGGTAAAAAGAATTGCTAGATATATAAAAGGGATTTTCTAAAATCTAAGACTTCCATGCAGGTTTTGGCAGTAACTCTAAAAATATATGGGCATGACATAATAAATGCAAGCTGTTCCACATCCGATATATTATTAAAACTAACATTCAAAGTAGAAGATAAAGATAACATATTTTTGGTAACATTTTTGTATAAGGGGCAGTGTAAAAGTACATGAGCTTCATGTTCAATTAAATCGTTGCAGTTGAAACAAACTCTCTCTTCCAGTGGTGTGTTATTGTATACCGCTAAAACTGATTATTCAACCGGGGAGATATACCACCTCTCATGATGGCTCTTTTGTTTTCAACTTGTGACACTTAAACAAACTTGTCTGTCTGCATGCCTGACTATGGCGAATTAAGCATGTTATCTCTCTGTGTGTATTACGAGGGAGACACCGTTCACTCAAAATCGTTATGTAATATAAATACACCCGGTGGTAAATTCACTCAGGCGTTACGCCCGCGCCCCCCTTGTCGCAAACCGTCGCATTTGATGTCGGCCATAACCTCGCATTATCATAATTAAACCAGAGACGTATATCCATCTAATTCCTTGTCTAATTCATTGATTAAACAATTGATATCGGCTCTTAAAGGAACATCCATCTGTCTGTCTGTCTGTCTATGCAAAACGTTGTGTTCTAGATTATGTTATGTTATCGGGAAGTACTGACTGTTGCCGAATATTGCCATTTTGATCTTAGTCTACTAAGTATATTGACGATATAAAGCTAACAGTAGTGATTTCTGATCGAAAACCGGACAATGTACCGCGTGTGGCGCGCGCAAATGATTTAAACGTAATTTTGGAATATTATTTGTAACAGACAAACTGATAAATTAGTCACATATTTAATAGGTCATATAACTACTGTACATATAAATGGGACGTTTAGTTTTGGTTTCTGCATATGCATAATGATGTTACTCTATTTTAATTGGAAACAAGTATTTGGTTATTCGGGATGAATATGCAAGTCGAGTATATTTATTTGCACTGTAATTACAAACAGCACATATGTTATGTTTGATCGTATTAAAGCTTAATAAAATTTTATGAAACACAATGGATGCAGCTTTACCATAAATGCGACCTTGTGCTGAAAACATTTCGACATGTTTCAAATAAACAACCTGTAGAAATATTGTCTTGATATTTTCCCAAATATATGACGATACACAAGTCGAATGAAACATTTCAAATCTAAAGACTGAATGTAACCGAAAATGAAAGAATTGCATTTGGAATTTGAAGGCTAGACCAGTGACTTTTTTTCTCAACGCAAGGGACCAACCACCAGCACAGTTTACCAATCGGTAACCGTGACCTCGATCAATATCGCTTGATGACAAAAAATATGAACACTACATGTTAATAGAACAGCATCACTAGCAGTTTTAACGAATGACGATGCGTTTGTTTCACACTCTATTGGAAAATCCAATTTTATATATTACTTGTAACTGAGAGTTAGACAGTTATAGTTTATTAAAGTGTCACGCATAGAACTCATTGTACAATTGTACAATATAGCACAAATTATTAGTAAATACCAAGCCAAATTGACTAATGAGACACATGTTACGTTTTAAAACATACTATCCACAGACTCATGTCATATCGAGCGAGACAATAAACCCGGCGAGACGCAACGAAGACGAATAAGCACACTGCTTAAAACAAGGGACGGGTTGTGTATTGAAAGTGGGTTGTGTATTGTAAGCGTGTATTCAGTCGTTAGAAATAAATGATATACCGGATTACGTAACATACATTTAGGTAGTCGCGCGTTTATCACATTACGTGACCCACTGGTCACCCACTGATCAAGCGTAAATAAAAAATTCCAAATATTCACGATTTGCTAACGGTCATTTAGGTGTTATATACATTGATAGTGTCAGTGACGGTACGCTTTTATATTACGGTTTTATTCACTTAATTGGAGGCAAATTTACTTATACATGGAAGTTCAGAAACTATGTGCATAGGGTAATTATCAGAAAGGTTCAAGTATCGTACCTTGATATTCTGAGTCTATTTGGATTGCCTAAGACGCGCGATTATAAAATACTTTGTGTTTTTATTGCCATTTTCTTTAAAGTCGTACCGACAATATATTTCCTTTACTTTGATCTTCGAATGATGATATAATTGCATCAGCCAGTTATTTAATCTACATGATTTGATACTTTCGGATACATTGTGTAAAGGATACACGCATCTCAAATTCACTACACAGTTATTGGCATTTAAACTTTTGTTACAGATCATTCAGCATGTACATGTATCTCGGGGTTTTTTTCTGTCAGAGAGCAACAATCCCTTAATCAACCTAAACACCCATTCTTCTAGCCCCAATTCTTCACTAGTGATTTCTTTTTAACTCATACACACGCAGTGCTCTGTTGGCGGGAATGAGCGGTACACTCTCATACTAAAGTAATGCTATTGAATCGGTTATGTAAATGATGTCTGGATGGGTTAATAAAATCAAGGATATAACATGTCCGGCTATAAATGTAAATGGAAAACGCCGTTTAATTGTATGGTGACATGTTAATATAAATATTCGCTTCCATATATGTTTATTAAAATGGTCATGACAACTGTGTATTAAATTTTTTTTTAAAACAATCTATTTAAAATCTCAAAATAAAATCACACTGAACTAATGTTGTGTACATTTTAGATCAAATATCATAGGGATTATGTGAATATAAATTCATAGTTTATTCATTAGATGATACATACAAAATTCCACTTAGAAGTGTAAATATATTCGCTAAACAAACTAAGAAACCGAAGCAACAATAGTCCACAAACATACAGTATCTACTATCTAGATAAAATTATTTTCATTCGTCGAACATCTATCTATATGCAATAAACATCATACATGTAAATCTTTATAATGTACAGTAATAGTTATTTACATGTATCTTATAGACATGCATACATGTATTTGGGAATACATATTTGAACCTTGAATGTATATATGCGTGTCTTTAACAGATTAACCTGTCAAATTTACCTCAAACTAAAATCCAATATCTTGAAAATGTTTTGTTTAAAAGTACATTTCTTATCACTGAGAGATTACTACTTGTATGTTAACGGTTTTGATTTATGTATCTGCCTGTATAATTAATTACACATTTCATAAACGGGAGCGAAATTAGATAAGCCAACAGTTTAATCAAATCCACTAACATACAGAAAGAAACATCCCCGAAAGAAGACCTAATTTAATGTTTTTATGACAAATTATAAGAAAGATATAACAATGTAAATGTAACGACGCCCTCACCAAATATGTAATTGATAATGTTAATAGAAATATAAATAAAAGTATATCAATCATTATTATTGTATAACATTCTTCAATGTAAATGAAATATGATTATGGTTTCGGCGAATCGTTTCTGAGATGCTTGGTGATCATATCATCGGCAGTGAATAAAGTTGAAATGCATGTGCTGTTATGGAAATGACCCTTCCGCCGTCAGTTCTATATGTTTATTCAATTCTAAATGAACACAATCAATGTATAATACAACTTAACAGCATACTTTATCACTTTGAAAACCGGCTTCAGGGGAATACCCGACCCACAACTTCCCCACACCACACAAACACCTACACACAATATGTATCCGTTATCATATCCAAGCAGTTTACTTTTACAAGAACAATAATAAACACTACACAATATGTACACACTGTGTAACTGAATATAATTCTAAATACACTATTATGTGGACGACAATATTCAAACTTTATATAAAGTGAATTTCCCCAGTGCAATTGCATGTGTTCACAGGAATGCTATTCTCTCCAATCGCGTTTACCTCACATAACAGTGAATAAGAAATTTCGTTTATTACAAACTGTCTCACTTTGTTACATAATCGGACAGGCGTACATGTACATGTAGGACTTTCGAGACCCACAAATAAATAACAATAAATTCGTTATTAAGATAAATATCACTATATCTTTAGTTTATTGAGTCAATCATCCATCCAGGACCATCTTACGCACATGTCAATTTATGGCCGCAAAAGCATTGATCGCAGTAATGACTAGCGCGTACATGTAAGCCCCGCCCTCCCGGTAGCCACTGAACCGCTCAGTCGCCTGTATTGCGACTCTCCCACTCTTTTACTGCGATAGTAGTGCAGAAATCACGGGTCAGTCCTGTGAGCCGACTGCATTCCCGTTGCGATAATACTGCAGTAATTTCACTTTCAGACTGCAATACAGGGGAAGTGACTTTTGTCCGGCACTGTACATTCGTCATAGGAAAGAAACTTTTACTGCATAAATGATGTAACTCGAGAAATATATCTATAGTGATATAATATATGTAACTTAAATAAATGCACAAAAGGTCAAATGGCAAGGTGTATCGCAACTTCAGGTTATCAATATATTTATACATGTATATAAATATATAATATTCAGAAGCTAATCAAAGGTAATGCATACATTAAACTCCTCCAACGGCGGTTAGTTAGAAACAGTGCAATTTACACTCATGACAGGCCTCTTAACTGGCATGGAATGAAAGCTCCTGAGATAATTTACTCGATCTTCCAACTGCATGAATAATAACTTGTATAACGCTAATTTAGGTCACAGATGAATCTTTCTCCTGTTAAGAATGCACATTTATTTTTGCTGAGAAGAATGTCTAAACAAGTTATCTTGACCGTTAACGCATGTAGACTTTTAACAGTCCCTGAATCATTATTTCCCTTCACTTCAGCCTTGATCTAGACTGTCTCTCACTCCCTGAATAAATATAATCATTAATTGAGCCTATGATAAATTATTGGCTTACGGTTGAACATAAAGTCGCTGTAGCACGTTTTTTAAATATGATTTGTTTTCAAATGTGCCATTTATAATTTAAGTTTATACAATATATTGTTACATTTGAGGGTAAAACATCTTATTACACGACCGTAAAAGCTGTATACAGTGAACATACATGTGTGTTTTGATATTTCAGACAGCAATATGGTTGATCATTCAATCAGTGTACCACATTTAAAACCCTACTTTGAGTGTTTAGGTATCGCTACATCAATCAGATCACTTGAACTACATTTGAGCGGCAATTTTAATGTGAATACATTAAAATGGCGCTCGATGAGAAATGGACTCATATGGCTTAACCGAACTAGTACATTTATTTTATAATTATTGTTATTGATTCAGGAGATTTATTTAGTGATTGATAACACTGTTTTGCCTCCCTATTAAAGCGCTTCATTTCAGTCAGCAAAACGTGCTACAGTGCCTTTATGGCCAATATTGGTTAGTTGAAGGACCCGATATTTACAAATCGCTCTTAGTGCTAAGATACTAGTAAGTATCATAAATTAACATCGATTTAAGAATATTTTCGTACTAAAGGAGATTCGAATATCTGGACTCGTGCCGCCCTATTGTGCACAATCCACTGGTTAAAGTTTTTCAATTTCATTAAAATCAGATCATTTATTCGTTCCCTAGGCTCTTTGCTAGTTTGGGTTGTCACTCATAGATTTTAACAACAAAGCCTAAGGAACGAATCAACGATCTGATTTTAATGAGTTTGAAGATTTCTCATTTGCTGCATTATCACACTGATAGAGTCAGGCAACGCTGCCTGAATGTGACCCGTTCTTAGAACAAGTTACGACATTCTCTATGACTGGTCTCTATATTTAGCATGTTGTTAAATATGACAATATGCTTCCAGGGCACTAAACTGTAACCAGGGAGAACGGACTGCTCTCTATAATGCAACATGAAACGTATATACAGGTTAAAACATGCAGAGAATTAAAAAAGACATCATAGAAAGTTGTTTAACATGTGTTGAATCTACAACCTTTACTTTTGAAATCTCTATATACTCGTACATGTATGTGTCACATCTTGTAAAATCAACACCTTGAGTAGATCTGTTCATATATTCACCTCCTCGCTTTACCCGGATGCAACTGCCGAATAATATATTTACGGATGTAGAACATGCTGTGATGTTATGTAAACTATCCGGGTTTATTTACGTTTACATGTATTCACAGTTTAAGTTCACTTGCATGTACAACATAATTTAGTGAATAAATAAGTAAAATTACTTTGAAAAATTCGTCCCGGGCAAAACGACAGTGTGGCAAATGTTTCACATGAAAGTAAAACATATTATAACCACTTGTCTGTTAAAGTCAATTACAATAAGTAGAGAAAATACTGTCCACTTCCACGAGTATTATTAAGAAATAGAATTCATAATGTATTTGTTCACTGGTTTATAAATAGTTTGAAATCTGTCAGTTCAGCTGATGTATATGCCAGAGCTTGTGACCGCATTTATATAACAGTTTAACTTTCTAACCGTGTATAAACCAGTGAACAAACACATTATGATATACACTTCTTATAAATTCAAACTTTTGAATTTAACGGATATAAATAAATTAAAATTGAATTAAAAAAATAGGCAATACCTGTACAGTGCATGTTAAAAGAGGTGAGGTGAGTTGAGTTATGGTTTAACGCCGCTTTCAAGAGTATTTCACTTATATCGCGGCTGCTAGTATTATGGCAGGGAGAAAGCCCGCAACGCCATGTGGCTATGCATTGCGGTGATGCGAGCAGCGGCTGGAACTAGCGAACCATGGGTGGTATTACGCTGAAATGCAGTGTAGCATTGCTCCCAAACCTTACTGCGTGTAGAACAGTTCTCTACTGCAGACAAAGTTGCCGTGCCCCTGGCGGGATTCGAACCCCGGACCTCTTGATCCCAAGCCAAACGCGCTAACCACTGCGCTATCCCTAGCGCTATCCCCCATGTTAAAAGAGATGTTTAATCTTGACATGGATCAGGTGCCAAGCTCCGCCAACAATAGTATAGCATCATCCATGTGTCACCGTGCGCAAAACGTAGTTTACAGGATATATAAATAAAGTATTTAATTGAAGGTTTTGATTTGCTGTATTAAATTAATTTTTAACTAAAATAAAAATAGAATTTTCGTTTAAAGTTTTACAAAAATATATACATAAAAAATCATGCAAGTGATAGCAGTGTCATAATTGCGCAATGATACAGCGATAAAGTAGTCCCGAAAGTTATTTTGTATAAATTTCAAAGGATGAAGGTTATCCTTTTCAATTTCGTCTTGTTGTTGGAGATTTAACGAACGCTTTCCAGTGGAGCTGATTTCCCATTCAACTATCAGTTTCGTGTTTATGAGAAAGTACACCGATCACCATCATCGATAATCCAGGGTATACGTAATGGAGAAACTACGATTTCGAGGACTTACCAGAGATTGTGGATCCCTGAGAGGAGGTTACCTCCTGAGGCCCCTCTCAGGGTCCACAATCTCTGTAAGTCCGAGAAAGAGGGATTTGTCCATCTTATCAGCCATTTTTTAAGTTTAAAAGACACTTAGTTATTGCGTTATCGAAGATACCTGTTAAATATAAGAGTCGCTCGTAAAATACCTGATTACGGTTACGGCAGAGATATCTATGTAAGTGGCTTAAATACCATTGACTTCCATCTGCCTCCGTGGCGCAGCAGTTGGCTTATGAACCAGAGGTGATAGCGGTTACGGGTTCGAGACGCACTTGCGGTTCATACCATTTATTTGAGAAAATTTTAAAATCAGTCTAGATAATTTTTTCAGATCTGTGCTTTCACATCATTTTCTTAGGAAACATATCAGGGTTTACAATCATTGTAATTCCTCCTAACAGGGATTACAACTTCATTGGAGGGTATTATAACGTTGTAAGTCCCTCGTACCGGGTTAAAAAGAAATGCAACCAACGCTAACCATATTCTACGATATTGAAATGAGTGATATATGCGGACCTAGGTTGATAAGTTCCGATAATCTACACTATATAACGTAGATTATCGGAACGTATACCCTGGATTATCGAGGATGACCGATCACATGACCCTGTTTAATCCAATCAGCAGAGCAGATGGCTTAAACTTCAAAGTCGCAATTTATTTACAGGTATCCCCCAGCACATAGGAATGGGGGTAATATACGCTGTACCCGCCATGATGGGAGCAGTTATCATGATGTCATTAATTGTCATCATGGGCATGGCGTGCAGCACGTGGAGCGAAAATAAGAAAAAGAGTAAGTAAAATAGACTTGTACATGTAACGAAATATATACATTGACACGTTTGAATATACATTTGTACTGAGTAAAATAATGTTGTACGTTTCCTGATATGAAATATACACCTCGTCATAAATATCGCACCACCTACTTTTGATCAGTAAGTAAAACGCGATCTTGAACCTCAAACATTAGATTCCTTGGAAAACACTTCAACTGTTTAGATGGCCTCATGGGCACTAATTGAAGGTTTAATTGTAGCAAACGAAAGTCCATAAAGATCAATGAAAACATAAGGTCAATAAGTACGGCTGCTGAGGTGATACAACAAATACACAAGATAATTCACATTATAGAAATGTTAAACACACTATCAAGGTCCATAAAGACTGATAAACGCAATATTATGGGTCGTGTTCAAGAGAGGATTCAAAGTTATCGCTCAATTAGCGATTCCTTTTAAACCTCTCTTGAATGTGATTGCTCAATGTAGCGCTACGTAGCAAGGCGAGCAAACTTCGAGGAATTTGCACCATGTTGTTCAAGAGAGAATGAGCGCTACTTGAGTGCTACTTAAGCGCTACATTGAGCAATCAATGAGCGATTATAAGCGCTCGCTGTTATGGAACGGAACCCGGTGGTGTAACCACCTCGCTCTCGGATAACATTTTCCACACGCCGTCTCATGCAAGCCACCAGACGTCTGAATGTCTGTTGGACAAAGCATGCATGCACGTGCAGCTCGGAACAAGGGGTGTTTGTGATGTCATGTTCACATATCATACGGTATACGTACATTCGATATGTACGTGTAATGTCAACACTAGGTCTTGCTAAACTATTTATGGTTTCAATTTCAAATATAAAAGGTATGGTGCGATACTTATGACGAGGCGTATGTATGACGGGGGGTTGGGTCCACCAAAGTTCCCCAATAAATTCCCCTGGTTCCAACACTGCCAATACAAGTTCGTTAAAGTAACTATTTCCAAAGTTTTCCAAGAATATTAGTCACTTAAAGTCAAACCCGTATAAGACCAGAATTCATTTGGTACATATCTGTGCTTTTCATATATATATTAAAAGTTGGCATAATAAAAGACCATATGTTGCAGAGAGAGAAGAGAAACGCAGATCGAAGCGAGGAGAACTGAACTCTGGCTGAACTCTGGCTTGAATGGAAGTTGAAATGACGACTGGAACCTCGGGTCATTACGCCGAGATCTCGGAGGTTAACGAGAGGTTGTGAGACATGGTGATTTCGCTCGACGTTTTCAGGAGAGATAACTCTTATCAATTTGAGACTGGTCGTCAGTTTCCGGGATGTGTTTCTCATTGATTCGGCACTGGTCGGAAATTTCTGAATTGATTCGGATTACTTCGGCTCATCTCGGGAGGTTCTAGACGGACTTGTAATACCTCGGCTCGTCATGGTTCTGGGGTTTATGTAGAGCAATTCCTTGAAACGTTGCAATTAACACATAATTCTATGGACAGGAATATCTGAATGACTAAAACCCTGTCAAACTTCATGTAATATAATGTGAAAATAATCTCATGTATACTTCGTCAAACGAAAGTGATATTTTGTTTGAAATATAGATGTTAAATTAAAACAATTTTAGTTTTTGTTACAACCATGTTTTATTTTAATTTATTCACAAATGGCTTTACATTGGATTTCTTTTATTTTATGAGTCGAGTCAAAGGAATGCAAGGTTTGAATAATGACGTCATCTTGCCTTTCAGAGATTTAACACTAGAATGTACAAGACTCAGTACCATGTTTATTACCTATGAGGGCAATCATATCAACGTTCATAATTTCCATATGATGCGCTAGGGTAAATATCAATTTGTCATGGTGACGAGAAGTCATAAATTTAAATTTTTACAAGAGGAAGTCTTTCATATGACTTTCGCGAAACGAAAAGAGTTTGTGTATTGCCCGAGCGAGAGGGAGGGTTATACACAAATTTGCACGCGTTTCATAAAAGTCATATTGCACGCTTTCGAGTTTAATAATTTCTTTATTACACATTCTATTTCAATTAATTCCCGTAGCATGAAACAGGAAGCGTCCCACTTCTCTTGCAACGGTTAGCTACAGTGACGTCACGAACAATCGTGTTATGACGTCACAGACGACGAAATACGGGAAGTCGCGGTTGAACAGTTGTTGCTAGGCAATCGTGTGTTTAGGCCTTCTGGGTGTACTGCCTGTGGAAGCATAGATAAAAAGAAGATGTTGTTTGCTGGAAACCTGATAAAACATGAACTCATCCTACCTCCCACACCAGGTGTTTTTGACAAGGCTAATGTGTGCTGTTCATGCTATGAGTGCTCAACCCAGAGGTTTCATTTCTGATCTGACGAGGCTCCTTCAAAAGTATCAGATCAAACATGTGATGGACAACTTCTTGTCAACTGGAGTATTTCCACAGAAGACTTCCTGGAAGCGAATAGTAAAGATCGCGGTTTGGAAATTCCATTCCTCAAGTTGGGCTGATAGGGTGGTAGTTGATCCAGATCTCCAGTGGTTCTCACATATACACAGTACCCTGTGTGTTCATCCAGCATGGACTCTGTCTCAGGAAGACCACTTTTACCGAACCTCGTCTAAGTTTATGGTTCAGATATGTTCCAGAATCAGAGACATTAAAGATGCGGTGTACCTGTGTGAGAAGTGTGGACAGACTTATAGTGATCCCTGTGTTCATGCTGTCGAACAGTGTGATAACTTATCACCCCTGAGAGATCAACTTTGGTGTGAACTGATCAGTATTGAACCTGTGGACTTCAGTGTATGGTTCCATAACTTGTCAGACATTGAGATGGTGTTGTGTCTCCTGTCATGCAGACCTCATTACACACTGAATGCGGTAGAACAGAGAACATTTACAAGGGTAGCTGTACAGTACATCCACCTGATGTGCAGAGGAATCACACAACACTGACAAGTGAATCCAGACCTCTGAAAGACATTGTGTAACATAATGTAACAACTATGTAAATTCTACTCTTTCAATTTGTGCTTTGTACTCTCCCAACTTGGAGGATAAATAAAACATATATATATATATGTGCACATGTGCTCATATCAATACTATTAACTCGGTTATTTTCAACCATATGGATAATAAAAAATGCTATGACGTCACGTTTCGTCTATGACGTTGAGTTCTAAATGCGGCGACGGTGGGTCACCAGCCTATGGTTGAACGTGGATTTGAGCGTATTTAATTAATTTCATGACTTCGGAAATAAAGAGCATATTATAACCCGGGCTATATCATACTATATTTACGACACTCATGCCTGAATATCGGTATATCGCTCGCCCTTGGCCTAGCTCGGGAAATACTATTATTCGGACACTCGCATAACAAAGTATGACAAAGACACTCATATAATATCCTCTATTTATGTGAAAGGTCTGGCAAAATAACCAGAAGATTTGAAAATGTTAATCTACCTGATCTTCTTCTGTCAGCTGGTATATTATCAAGTTATTATCAACAAACTCATTCAAATAAATGCCATTATATAATCAGGTAAAACAAATACATTCTCCCGCTTTGTTGTTCTTCATGTGGTTAAAAAAAAGTCGTTTCAGAGAAACGAGCTGCACTTGTTTCTTGCTATGCACGAGCTGCACGTGATTCTTGATACGCACGAGCTCAAGCTGTACGTGATTCACACTATGCACGAGCTGCAGGTGATTAATGCTACGCACGAGCTGCACGTGATTCATGCCACGCACGAGCTTTATTTGATTCATGCTATGCACGAGCTGCACGTGATTATTGCTTCGCATGAGCTGCACGTGATTCATGTTACGCATGAGCTGCACGTGATTCTTGCTACGAACGAGCTGCACATGATTCATGCCACGCACGAGCTTCACGTGATTCATGCTATGCACGAGCTGCACGTGATTCTTGCTACGAACGAGCTGCACGTGATTCAGGCTACGCACGAGGTGAAGGTTCGAACTCCGGCCTTCATAAGAAATCGAAGCAGACAACACGACTCAAGAACGCTGATGGTGCAGCAAACACAAGGAAAATATACTGCAATCCCTGGATCAAATCTCAGAATGATATATGAGCAGTCATAGCAAGGGGCAACTTCCTAACGCTTGGCATAACTCATGCAAGTCTCCATCACTGGCTGATTTAAGCCTTGCCGCATTTCCTTACGGTTTCCATGCTAAAAAACAAAACCCACTTTGTATTTCAGGAGCGGCGTTCCAATATCGATTCTTAGCACGGAAAAGTGAGGGAATTACTGCAAGGCTTAAAGGCGCTGTAGCAGGATTGAAATAAAGTGATCACACTAAAATATAAATAAGTGTTAGGAATGGCTAAATAATACTCCTAAACCAATCAAAAGAGTTCTCAAACGAATTTACATGGTTCGGTTAAGCCATGCGAGTCCATTTCCCATCGAGCGGCAGTTTTAAGGTGTTCGCTCAAAGGTAGTTCCAAGTGATTTGACTGATGCAGCGATACCTACACACTCGGTGAAGAACTTCAGATACAATGATGGAATGGATAAGCATCTTGCTGTCTGAACTCTCAAATTAGCATGACACCCACAAATCTACCTCTCACACTTAAGAGTTCAACACCAGTGTCGCTTTATTCGTCTCACCATTTTCGTCGAATTTCAAATTTGGGAATATAATATGCTAAAAACATGCTACATCGCCTTTAAATCAGGCTGTTACGGAGACTGGCAAGTGTTGTGCCTTGCGTAACTGAAAAAGAGTCATCAAGTATGTTAGGGTTTCAAATACAAAATTAGGTTTTTCAAATCATACTTATCAATCGTCAGTGAAATATTTCATCTATACAAGACGGCATGTAAGAAATAATGTTCATACCACGACAATCCGATGGAATTAGGTTTCAAAGACAACTCTCCCACGATTAACGAGCGTCAGGAGAATGTCATCAAAAAGATTTCCCCTTATTGTATTTTACATAGTACACAACATCAAAGTTTTTGGAGACATGCAGGCTTGTCAATTTCAGAGTCGCCACAGTATCTCACTCGAGAGTGACTATTTTCAACTGTTTTCGTCCTGCCTGTTTATTGCATTCTACGCAGTACACCGTAACAACAGTTTATGTGTGATACGGGCTTGTCAATTTCACAAGTCGCCTTAGCAACCAACGTGAAAGTGACTTTTCTCTACTGTTTTCGTCATGTAGGTTACCTTGTCATGCAGTGCTTAACGTGACGATTGTTATATCAACATTTTCTAAATGAATATACCAAATATTGACATTTTATAACTGTTGAATGGTATCACCATTGTGATTATACTAGCACATTTTTGCACATATGTATATATTATCATTGATTAATATACACTTCATTCAAAACACATTACCCAGTTGGGCAAAACAGTTTTGTAATATCTGTAGTAACTGCATAATTGAATCAAATGGTGAATAAATAAACGCCAAAAACTATTATTTCAATTTCTTTGAGTACTAATAAATGTTGATTGTTTGCACTGTGCGAATAGACCGTAATGCTTTGCGCTTGAAAATAATAGATTTGATCTATATTTAGACTGGAAAACATCTTTACTAATTACAATAATTGTATTTTGGGTCGAACACATTTGAGAAAAATTAAGTGTATATTTATCAATGAGATAGATTTTTAGCAATTGTTCGTTTTGCCTATCAACAAACTCGATGGCTCCTGTTATCTCATTATCTAATATTACGTATTTATGTATTCCTTTGTGCTCAATTCGTGACAATGCAAATTCCTTTATTAGGACATTAAGGATTTATCTTATCTTATCTTTACACCACATTACGGTAGCATAAAATTGTTACATTTTAAACAATTAGAATGTTAATATAAAAGTGCCGTTTCATTGGGATTCGAACCCCGACAATACAACCGGATGCGTACATAGCTTAATTGATATATATATAAAGTAAACTTATGACACCTTTTTCAACTTCAGGAGTGAAAACGAATAGCTTTGGTGCACAGGGTGTTATAATAAAAGACAGGATCGCGTCAGTGGTATTAAATAATTGCGCAGCATTCATTAATAGAAACGATATAACCACACGACTAAGGCCTATCCGATGATAAACAGCGTATATTAACAATCTGTACGTCATCATTGTTAGACTGGTCCCCAGTCGTGATTCATTAAATCTGTTTGGTTTCATCCAATACATCAATTTGAATCTTTTGAGTCAAAAACGAGTATTTTAAAAATAGATAAAATCTCAGCAATGTGAAAATGGTATCAAACGAAAGCTTATTCAAGAGCGCATATTCTACACACCACACAATAACGTCGGGTTTTTGGTTTAATGTGAACGGGGAAAGGGTACAAAATTGAGTTAACACATGACAGACGAAATCGCCGGTTTCGCCCCCTAAACAAGATTGAAAACGTTAGTTCCGACCTTTGTCTTACTGATGTATTGCTTTTTATGTGTATTTGTATTTTCAAAACGAACTTAAAAGGATATGGCAGTTAGGCTTATATACATATATATTCCTGAATGAAACATTTCCATTCCGAGTGCCATTCCTCTTTGAAGGAAGAAGTTAGAAGAGCTTATAATCTTCCATGGTGGTTGTGGACGAAAGATGAAATCATCTCACTGAATAGATACTGTATATTAAATTCCTGTCATTAGTTACAAATTACCATTTACCATCCAAAACTATATGTTCCACTGCATATATCGCTTGTATGAGAGCAAGAGATATCTCCTAGGACATATCTTTTTGACAGTAGGTTTTGCACAATGCCCTACCACCGTCAGTGACATGACATCACAATGCTTTTACATAATCAAGTAATGACTTCCAATGAATCAGCGACACCTGATCACGAGTTACGTCCCTTACCATCTGTTAACATACAGCCAATGAAATCGCCGTTTACATTCGGAACAATTCAAAATAAGCGACGTCGACACAGTCACGTGCACAAGGCACGAAGCAATACAACTGTCTTCTGATTGGCTTATCCGATTAGCCTGCAGTACGTTAAAATCTCAGCACTGAAAATGCGAGGGTTGAGGTCAAGGGATATGGAAATCTTTTCGCTACGCCTGTGACGTTGTGAAGATGCGTTCCCCGCTTCTTGCGAACTCTTAAAATGACTTTCTCGTCGTGAGTGCAGAGTTGTGATGGAATAAGAACGATTATGTTATTTGTGTTTTGGTTAATTTCGGTAGAAAGGTTCATACAGTAATTCTTTTCAAATATCCATATCTGTACCAGCTTGATTAATTTTTCTGTAATTGATTTTCTAGATGGAAGTACAAGATATTTCAGCAGCCGATTTACTTATTCGTATTTCACTTCATACTGAAGTGAACGTGTCTTATGAACACATACTTAACGCTCTGAGTAAAACAAACATCAAAGTTTGCAAATGAAGTTTATTCCGAAATTGAAGATTGAAATGAGTGTCAATATTTTTGAGTAATATATGTTCATAAAGCAGAGAAGGTAGTTGATCAGTATTGTTAAGACCTGTGCTCAGACCCGTGCCCGCTGCAATGCCAACGCGATATCTTATGAATCGTTGCATCCAAAGTCTTCAAATATAGTATCAACATACATTGGGAAATGGCGCAGACACTAGTTTATTTTGGTGACCTGGGCCTTATTTTCAAGATCACTATGACACTTTGGTCACTTTTCGTACTCTTGTTAACCAAAATCTTCACAGTTGATGCCAGTTTACATAGGGGAATGACGCAGACGCCAGTCTATTTTGGTGATCTTAACCTTATTTTCAAGGTCACGACAATATTATCCACTGTGTTCTTAAAAGGCGCTCGATTTGGTGGAGATTAGTGTAATATATAAGCCAGTGCTGTGGTCTGACTCTGAGGCTGTGGATTCGAATTTCACAAGGGACAAGAAATACAAGAATTTATACTATTGCAGATATTGTGATACCGATTTATAAGATACCCACGACAATAAAACATAGGCGGTCAATGGGACCGACGGCGTGCTATGAGACAATAAAACATGCTGGTGATTTAGGACGTCAGTAAGAGCGTCACTTAGCAAATGACGTCATGTTTTACATCACTCTGATTGTTGCTGTTGCTGGTGAATGTGTTCCACGACGGGAGCCATTAATAGTCTTTTTTTAAAATATTTTATGCAGGCAACACAATCTCTCCACGGTTTTTACATATAAGCCAGTAATTGTAAAGGGGCATCTCCAATAAGAAATAGAAGACTCGTTGTCGTGTTTTACACTCCCTGCTATGTTTTATTCAACGATAAAGCACGCCAACTCGTCTTCTATTTCTTAAATAACCTTGTTAAACTAACATCGTATTTTGCTTATGGTGAGTCATGACCTGTTCATATTCCTCCATAAGACGTACATTTCAAGAACGCTAAAAGCCTAATTGTAGAATCTATCCACTGTTGATTTTCCAAAGTTATTATCCCCAAAGTGATTCACAAGAATATATTTCTATATAAGCACACTAGGTGTCATTAGTGAAAGAACATAATCACTTGATATCTGATCATATGTCAAGTGTTTTCTCATTGAATATGAAATAGGCACGACATAATCGTCGCACTATCAAATACAGACAGACTTGTAGTTATAAACCTCTGGTGACGTCATCCCTTTGTTGAGCACCGTTCCGTCACCTGGAGGTAGGACCTCAAACATTAGTAATTGATTTTTAAATTAATTTATTTTTAAATTTCAGACCTTTTCCATGATACAACTTATATAATCTGAGAATTCCAACACATGGATACGTGCATACCATTAGTCAACGGAGCCAGTTGAAATTAGAATGATTGACCAATATATTTTTTATTTTAAGTATATTGTATTGCCTCTTGTTAAATTGCTAGTTTCTGCATTACTTATTTACTTATACATTTCAGCCAAGGCTCGCTAAATACAATATTGATTCCTAATGCAGGATATTGACCATCCCAAAACCCACTCTCATGATAACCTCTATTTATGTGCAAAAGGTCTTGTAAATATTGAAATTGTTGTTGCGTTTGGGATAACTTTGATTGATCAGTTTAGTGTGCAAGCATGTACATTTCAGCATGCCGCGAAAGCCATCAGGTGCATGTGAAAAATGCGACACGCGGTGTCCTTATGTGGCGTCGCCTGAGATGACACATTTGTATTAACTGTCAACTTATACGATACAGTATCAAATGAATACATTTTCGCAATGTTGATTAATTATGTGAAACGGTGTTGCTTTATAATGAAACCATTTTGTCCAGGTCATTTTTATAGAGGGGTGGGGATATTTTTCAAATATGAATTTTGCAGGTTTCTCCTTAAAAGTATATATCCTCAGTTTATAAGCCGGTTAGGTCCTCAGACTCAGTCTTGGTGCATGTAGATAGACCTCATGGTGGGTCAGTTACAGCAGATAGACATTGGGCTTCGCCCCGTCTATCTAAAGGTAACCCCCCCCCTGCAGTCTATTTGCCCTACCCGACCCACCCTGCGGTCTATCTGCCCTACCCCCCCCCCCCCCCCCCTCAGTCAATTTGCCCTACCCGACCCACCCTGCGGTCTATCTGCCCTACCCGACCCACCCTGCGGTCTATCTGCTCTACCTGGCCCACTCTGCGGTCTATCTGCTCTACCTGGCCCACTCTGCGGTCTATCTGCCCTACCCGACCCACCCTGCGGTCTATCTGCCCTACCCGACCCACCCTGCGGTCTATCTGCCCTACCCGACCCACCCTGCGGTCTATCTGCTCTACCTGGCCCACCCTGCGGTCTATCTGCTCTACCTGGCCCACTCTGCGGTCTATCTGCCCTACCCGACCCACCCTGCGGTCTATCTGCCCTACCCGACCCACCCTGCGGTCTATCTGCCCTACCCGACCCACCCTGCGGTCTATCTACTAGTTTATTCTCCAAACCAATTACAGGTTCTTAGTGAGGTCACTGATACTGTAATTCTGTTAACTATTGGTGAAGTCAGTTACGGAAGCGTATTAGTGTCACGGTGAAAAAAAAATCTGTCAAACTATCTCCTACGTAGGACTTAGTATCTCCTACGTAGGACTTAGTATCTCCTACGTAGGACATAGTATCTCCTACGTAGGACTTAGTATCTCCTACGTAGGACATAGTATCTCCTACGTAGGAGATAGTATCTCCTACGTAGGACTTAGTATCTCCTACGTAGGACTTAGTATCTCCTACGTAGGACATAGTATCTCCTACGTAGGACTTAGTATCTCCTACGTAGGTGATAGTATCTCCTACGTAGGACTTAGTATCTCCTACGTAGTAGATAGTATCTCCTACGTAGGACTTAGTATCTCCTACGTAGGTGATAGTATCTCCTACGTAGGACTTAGTATCTCCTACGTAGGAGATAGTATCTCCTACGTAGGAGATAGCATGATAAAGCACTGATCACTTCGTTTCATACTTATCCACGAGTTGTGGAGACACCTAACGCATCTTGCGTTTCTTCTTTCATAATAAACATAATTATGTTAGTCTGATTAAAGCATGTTATTTCGAGGTATCGTCTTGATTTTCAAAAATAAAGTATTGTTCACTTGAAATGTTATTGAGAGAATAACGTCTTTAGGTTACTGTTCCCTTAGTGTCCATTTCGTTAGTGATAGTTTGCGAATATACTGTTACAGTTAGTTTCAAATAATTATAATTATGTGCACATTATTTTTTCTCTCAGATTTGCCATTTAGTATTAAAGATTATACAATATTGTGTTACGTTAGAGGGTAAAACATCCTATTACACGACCCGACAGGACAGAAAACGGTTATCCGTATTGGTAGAAAATGGGGCGACGTATAAAGTGAGCATTTTATGGAGCTCTTCTGTGTGAGAGATAGATTTGTAGATGTCATGCGATTTTTAGAGTTCAGACAGATCGTTGACCATTCCGTTATAGTGTTATATTAAGAATTATATTATTAGGTGATTAGTTCTCGCTACGTCAGTCAGAACACTTGTACCACATTCGAGCGGCCATTTTCATTTGAACACTTTAAAATGGCCGCTCGAAGGGAAATGGACTCGAGTGGCTTAACCAAACCATTATTCGTTTAGAACTCTTTTTATTGATTCAGGAGTTTTATTTAGCCATTGGTAACACTTATTAACCTTTTTGTGAGAACACTTTATTTCAATTCATTAGGAATAGCGTGTTCCAACGCCTTTAAAGGGTTAGGGTTTGGAGACAACTGACAACATAAAACTTTGTTAGGCATTGAAAGAGGTCCTGGCATATAGGATTGAACATATGACACAAGTTATATTTGTTGCTTAAATGAGGCACATTCTTACCTATTTGATATGTTTATTTGTCTTTTTTACTTGGTCTCAGATTGTTTTACAAAAAGTTTGCTTTGAAATCGAATAACCATATGTTTCAGACCTGAAAAAGGAGTAAGCACATAAACTCATGTGCAAAAGAAACGTCCCCACATTTTGAAAACAGTATAATATGAAATAATGATGTCGGAGAAAGTAGATTTTCAATGTATTTGGTAGCCACATGTTTTGTATAGAAGTATTCACAATTTCATACATCAGAGTATAATTCTTTTATTTTTTTACATCTTTTCAAATACACAAAGGGTAACAAAAGGGTGCTAAAATCGCTTTTTAAAGATGTTTTTGGCCCACAGTATTTAGTATTTAGTATTTAAGTTTAAAACATTGAAAAAGATGTCCTCGACATGAATAACCTTCTTTGTTTTAAATTTGTTGAAGCGTCATTACTGTAGGACCTCACAAAACAAGCCAAAACTGCCTTTTTGAGGCTTCTATATCTCGTCTAGTTAAGGAGATTCCAAAACGACCATTTCTTAAAACTTGTGTTTCTCAGAGTTATGAATAGATCGTGTTTTGAAAATTCATATTTAGTATTGTTGGGTTCTGAAGACATGATGTAACGCTGTTTCAGTCGCATTTATCGCCCGTCGATTGAAATATATTGTATTTTGTATGGGGACGTTTCTTTTGCACATGAGTTTACTACGAGTCGAGTCGCCATTCCTGTTCACATTTACGAAGTTCTTATTAAGAAGTCTTCCTTCATTTCACTTCATTAAAAAATTTATTCGAATTATATGTAAATAAATGAAAGTCAAATAAAAACAACCTCATTTATTCAAAATTAATTGCCCTATTTCACTTCAAACCTACAAAATACCATTCAAATAAGTTATATGTAATTAGATGTATACACCTCATATCAGCAGTATTTCTACTGTCGTTCTAATGACGACATGCTATATATGACAATAAGAACACTTAACAACTGAGGTAGATTTTAAAATTCGTCACTTCAGATGGTTAATTTACCCATATGGTAAATATACTTGTCAAAAATTAGGTTAGGTATATTGGAAGTTTATTATTGATATTTAATCAGTGTGTAAATGTGCAAATAAATCAATATAAAAAATTCATAATTTACGTTTATCGCTAACTATTCTTCTCCAGTACATTCATAACATTCAAGAGTACAGAAATTCATTAACGGTAATTAATTATGGAAGCTGAGATCCTTTATTGTTCAGTAATGTTTTGAGTGACGTCGTGTAACAAATGTCCAACACCAGGTTCAAAGTGTAATTAGGTCGCTAGTAATGACCGTTTTCATTTCACGGAAACATTGACTGTTCTTGAATTATTGAAGGAGTTTAAAACTGATATTCCAAAACATATATAGGGAAACCGCAATCATATCGCAATCAATGTAGAGATCTACCGTGAACTTTTGAATTGATATCAGTTTATTAAATATAATCGTTCAGTGCAAACCTATACTGGATTGCATAACACATGATGACTCAATCAACTCTACTTCTAAAGATACCAATATATAAAATACTTAAACTCTAGCACGTTTTTCTTAATGAAAACATTGATCTCACGAAAAGGTTAATAAGTCCTACAAATGGCTAAATAATACTCCAGAATCAATAAAAAGAGTTCTTCAACGAATGTACACTTTTCGGTTAAGCCATGCGAGTCCATTTCCCTTCGAGTTGCCATCGGCTGTATCAATACCTAAACACTCAAAGAAGAGTTTTGAATATGGGACCATGATAAAATAGTCAATTGTCTTGTTGTCTGAACTCTCAAATGACCTACAAATCTACCTCTCACACTGAAGAGTTCCACACCACAGTCGCTTTATACGTCGCACCATTTTATTTCAATAGGGATAACCTTTTTCTATGGATGCAGGCTTATCGGATCATGTAACGCGATGTCTTACCCTCTAATATAACAATATATTGTTTAAACTGTAAAGTATATGGCAAATTTGAGAAAACAAAATACAGCTTCAGCGTCTTTAAAGCTTTTTACGGTCATATATAGTCTATCATATACTTATACATCATATGATATACACAATATTGTTTATGGGCATTCTAGAAAGTGGGGTGATGAAGAATGAAGAACAATTTGATGGATACACAACTTCTTTATTCTATGTAGAAACGTCGCCTTCATATAATAAATAAGTTGGGTATCCATAAAATTGTTCTTCCTTCTTCATATACACATGTGTTTAATACAATTGTGAAAAACGCTAGATGTGATAAAGTGGTCCAGGCATTATAGAAGTTATCTCCTACGTAGGAGATACTAAGTCCTACGTAGGAGATACTAAGTCCTACGTAGGAGATTCTATCTCCTACGTAGGAGATACTATGTCCTACGTAGGAGATACTAAGTCCTACGTAGGAGATACTATGTCCTACGTAGGAGATACTAAGTCCTACGTAGGAGATACTAAGTCCTACGTAGGAGATACTAAGTCCTACGTAGGAGATAGTATCACAATTATTTTGTTCATCGTGACACTAATACGCTTCCGTAGTTCTTTTAGTAGAGAAGCTTCTAGTTATGTTTTCTTTGAATCATATAATGCAACAATTTTGGACTCTTGTAGAGGTCTCGATCGGTTTTCATTGCCCTGAGTCAAAGAATATTGAATTGTAAAAACCGATATTGAGCTCTACAAGAGTTCACAATTGTATAACAATCATGAAAGCGGTGTAAACCCCAAATCACATCACATGACCTCTATTAGTTCTCAAACAAAATTGTCATGTCCGATATAATGTCAAACTCTTAGGGGAGTTTTGCGACGACGCATTTTCCCTTTCTTCTCGATGGATGACATAACCAGCTAAAGGTAGTTTGGTCTTCAAAGGGAACGTTTGTAGTAAAATGGCGCATGTTAAATAACCATTGCTGTCAAATGTAGACCTGTTGGAAAATGCTGCCTTTTAAATAATGCATTGTTATCAACAATACACGACCCTATTAATTTTACTTTGCGACTTTTCATAGTAACTTAAATATGCATGACCTAAACATTGCTATTGAATACAAAATAAATCAAATTTAAAAACGTCACAATGTTGAATTTGAACGCACGTTATTTCGCCTTCACGCATTTTTCGATATTTATGTTATTGAAGAAATTAAGTAACCAGGTGTGACAAGTGGCAATGCAGAAAAGTATCTGATTTCATATTGTTAAAATAATAACAACATAGAGTGTTGTGATTTAATGAAATGTGACGTGAAATAAACACCACTTTACTGAAAGCACCAGGCTTTTAACATTGACGAAAGCGATGTTTCCTTCTCCTATACACCACTGTAAGTTTTAACTTAAAGGGGTAGTAGCACGTTTTTTGCAAATTTTATTTTTTCAAATTTCCAATTTATAATGATAGTTATTGTCATTTATATTTACTTTAGAAGCTAAAACATCTTATTACAGGAACCAAGTATCCGTAGTGGTAATAACGGTGTTGCCTATAAAGCAAAAAAATGCATGGCGGCCAATCTATTGTGAACACATTTATTATTTCGAATGATAAAAACGATTCCAATGGCTTTATGGAACCATGTACACTCTTTTTTTTGACTTGATTTCCTGAAGAGAGAAAGGTCTTTTACTATTGTGGCATTATTTTTCAAATACATTTCATCGACTTATTTGAGCGAAAAAACGTGCTACTGCCCCTTTAATATTGAGCTGTTATCTTTCCTAATCATGTGGGCGAAAAACTGTCATGAAGACGTCACATCTTTTGCAAACATATTTCCATCGATGTTTGACTTGAAAAACATCAAGATATTAAGTCGGTGAAGGTGATGCGTCTAACATTAAAATACTTAAGTTTGATCAAATAAATTTGCTTCACAGGAAGACGAGGTTTGTAGGTGAACATCTCTACCCCGTCAACAGTCACCTGAAACATAGAGTTAATACTTGAAACATAGAGTTAATACTTGAAACATAGAATTAATACTTGAAACATAGAGTTAATACTTGAAACATTTAGAGTTAATACTTGAAACATTTAGAGTTAACACTTGAAACATATGTAGCATGGTGGTGTAATGGTAAGCTTACTGGGCTCTCACGCCGACTACGCAGGTTCGAATATTGGTGGAGACATTAAAGATTTGTGACTTTGGGTAAATTCTGTGTTGTGTCTTTGGGCAACGCACTTCATCCACATTGCACTCAGTCAACCCAGCTGTACAATTGGATACCTGAATTACGGTACTGCTTAGTAGCAGCTTTGAAAGTACAATTCCTTCAGGAATAATTGTAGCGCTTTGAGCATATCTTAGGGTGTGGAAAGGGCCAATACGAGTATCCAATTATTATAATGCCTGTAGAAACTTATACAGTTAATACTTGAAACATATATAGTTAATACCTGTTACATATAGAGTTAACACTTGTAACATGTACAGTTAATACTCACAACATATAGAGTTAATACTTAAAACATATATAGTTAATACTAACAAGAATAGAGTTAATACTTAAAACATATATAGTTAATACTAACACCATATAGAGTTAATACTTAAAACATATAGAGTTAATACTAACACCATAAAGAGTTAATACTTAAAAAATATAAAGTTAATACTAATTAAGCCTCTAAGTTCAGACTGTGTCCCTTTTCTTGCATCTTTGTTAAAATTGTTTCAATGAGCCAGAAAAAAATTCAGATTGATTTAAGTAGCAAAAGACTGGCACCATCCCATCTTTGAGTCCAAACACAAGCCTCATTAAATAATACTGAATAGATTTTGAGATGGATGTCGAACAAGGTTCCTAATATGCACAAAGTTTGAATTATTTCCATGAAAATTAGAAGAAAAAATTTAAATCAGAATAACCTTACTATCAAAAGGCACCACTCCAACACTAGGTCTTACCCCACAACAAGTTTGTAAAATAAATACTGCACATAGACTTTGAGATAGAGGCCGGAAAAGGTTCCTACCCCGATGTGCACTACGTTCAAACTATTTCCATGGAAACCAGACAAACTATAAAACTCAAAATGTCCTGAATAGCAAAAGGCACCACTCCACCACTAGGTCTCACCACATACCAAGTTATTAAAAACAAATATTGAACGTTTTTTTAAATATGTAAAAAAACGGAAGCATTTCGGAAGAATGGCATCGCGGAATCTCGGAATAACGGAATCTCGGATGGAGACGACATTACAAGGGGAGATAGGTGAACGAAATTGGAATTTTGTTTATGTTTTACAAACTCGCCATATGCCTCAACATTCACTCATTCACTCAACATTCTGCTTAAATCAAAATGTTAAAATAGCCATTTCGGCACCCAATGTGTTTTTGAATAGGGGTGAAGATTATCAGTATCATGCCTTTTTGTATCATATGGTGGCGTGTAAACATTTTTAAAACATTGGCTTTCGAAGACGTGACTTATCGAGTTTCTTCGGGAAAAGTACTAAGGTTTTTACTCTGATGATATTTTGGTGAATTTCTATTGTTGGGGGCAGTCAAGCGACCTTGATGTATCATGTTCAAATATTTCTTTGAAAACAACAACCCGTTTCATCGGATGCGAAACTAATTCACCCATAAACTGTTTGTACCACCACATGTTGTAACAATTGGATATTTGTCAATACTTTCCAAATACTATTAATTGATTTACTAAGCTCATCGCATTGTTGTGACCTGGATTAAAAGTAATACTTTATGGAGGACAGATTATCTGCAACCGTTTGACTGACTGGTGTATCGAGTTCACACACTTGCAGGATGATTTCGATTAATTTAGTTTGTAATCATTAAAACATGCCTTTCGGTCATTACAGATCAGCCCATGCTCCACCAAAAGGGCCCTTTAATTGACAAACACTATTTTAGGTAGGCGATTGACTGTAATACGCACCATGTCTTCTGTGTGTTGGGAATGGCATGGTCTATAATCCAAATATTTATGTGTATCAGCACTATTTTATAATGTCTTCAAAACTAATTACTGTCACATTCAGTACAATGTACACACGCATATTATATTTCATAAGAAAATATGGATTTCTAGGGAGCATATATATGGGTCATTTCAACCTTTTCATAAAACATGGTTGCGTATACGTTGGTTCAACTCTTGTGCCTCATTCTGTTGTGAATGATTGCAACAAAGGTAGAAAACATGTTTTTGGTCAACATGGAATTTACAGAATGACAGCTATTAACTGAATGAACGCATTCAACTAAAAACATACGGCACGAAGTACAAAACAGAATAAATGATGTTACACTTCAATTTATCCTTGAGTTTCTATTTATCTAAATTATATGGATGTGCAATCTCGTTTTATAATATATAATTTAATGAAATATTATTGTTCGGAACCAAATTAAGTTCATCATCATTGTAAAATGTTGGAAATGATATCCACTATCGCAATTGTTTCATTGTTTAAGTCAATCATTTTAGCTTCGATGCCAAAGGTTGGGTCATTACGTGAAAGATTAAACATGAAGGAGAGATTATGCTTGTGATTATAAAACTAGAGGTGAGAAAGCTGAGCGAGAACTTAGAACAAAAGCGATGCTTTGATTGTAATTGCGCAGTATTTACTAAGAATGTTGATATAATTTTACTCCTTGTCAGTACTGAAAACACGTTAAAGATTGAACTATATTATCCATATGGGAGGACAGACACAGGGTAGTATATTTCCTGTAATCACATGGGAGATACAGTCAGGCCTCGATAATCGGAACGCTTCCGTTGTTCATCAAAAACGTTCGGATAGTGAAATGTTCGGACTACTGAGTACTGAGGACTACTATAGAGATTAGTTTGGTTACATCTTCCTACCGTTCGGAAACTGCGAGATTCGGATTATCGGTGGCCTGATTATCGCCGCTTGACTGTACACCTTTTTCTTTTTTGAAGGGATTTTACAGAAAAAAACGATTTCATTGATTGCCGGAACTACTTCATACATTTTTCCCGACTGGTAACTTGAGTAACTGTCTTCTGCATTTAAACACCAAATTCCAAGGCTTACGCAATTAATACTGTTTCTAAGAACAAGCGAAAAAAAGTACTTTATCAGACAATAAAGGTATATTTTTAAGATGACGTGACAATTGGATGACGTTCCCGCTTTTCCACGCCTCCCCCTCGTGACCATGTGTGTCCTTGGTAATGTAACGTCGACTTGGTAACCCGTCTGCGCTCGTACATCGCAAACTATATACAGTGTGTACTCCTTTCCATGGTGTGCAACTCCTGCAGTCGGCCAAAATTAGCGGTGGGGCAATGAACATTAACTTTTATGATAGCAGTAACCATTTAATTAAGACAAATGTACGTTCCATCAGGAATGCTTAGACTTGATCAAGCTCTACCCATAATTCATGTTGAAATGTTAGTCATGTGATTAACCATATATGGATAGTAAGTGATCGTGCGACGTGAATGTTTGAAAGTCTTTTTTTTTAAACCAGCTGTGTTTAATTTTTTTTATTTTCTTGTGAAAACAATGAAGCAATTAATAAGAAAAACAATATTCATATTAAATCAATGAAAAACTTTAATTTCAGTATTAAATATACTGAATCAAACCAATAAAATGCCTTTTTTAACTCAAGGGGTGGGTTTTATACATGGAATAGCCGTCCCCCTGTTCATGGATTATTCATATAAGGAAAGTAAACAATATTTTTATTTCCAAATTATTGGAAGCAGACTGTCACCTGTATAGGTCATTTGGTATCTTAGAAAATATATAAAATTCGCTGTACCCGAATGTGTTTTGTAATAAAGTATAGTTTGTGCCCTCAATCATTACATTTGTATTCCGTCAAAGCACTCGGACTAACGTCCTCGTGCTTTAACTATAATAGTTCCACAAATTATTAATGCGCATGCCTTGGGCATTCGCTAAGGAATCTGTCGTGTTAAACTAAACTAAGCTAATTTAAGATTTTTAGGACACTTAGGATTCTATCTGAATGCAATTCACACAGATGTTTGGTGGGGCATATACTCGCCGTTATCACTGTGACAAAAATCACAATCATTTTGATAACAATGGTATGGCTACGTAGTTCCATAGCTGATTCTTGCTGCAAGTAAGAGCCATCAGGAGAGATGACTTATCCCCGGCCTCATATAAGTTGAATGATCAGTTTTAGTAGCATATTCAAAATATTGTGTGAATAATGTTTTCTGAATGCATGCAATTGTTTGTTTATGACTTCTTATAACCTTGATAATACAATGACAGACAGGAGCCATTAACAGATGACATATCTTGGCAGTCTTCTTTGTAAATGATTATGTTATTTTCCTGCGTATTGGACAGCTAATTGAACACTAACTAAAATAGTGTATAAATCTCAGTAAGTAACAATAATATTATCAAGAATCAATCCGATAGTTTGAATTGATATGGACTGCGAGGTCAAGTTCACGGGAGAGGTTTTTGTGGTCGATTTTCGAGTTTGAAGAGCTGGTTTAATAATCATAGGAGTGACATATGGTGAAAATCAACCTCAGAAACCGGAGAAAGGTATAGTTGGTGGATACGTGCGTTCATTTGTGAATGCACCAATTCTAAGCGGAACTTTTAACCTAATGTAGAACCCTTAGATCGGCAACATGGCTGCCCTTGATCCTTTACTCTATTTGATACAAGTTATAGTTATTCAATTACCTACGTTTTATCTACGTTTTAATTACGATAAAGTGTTCCTGTGGTTCTGTCCGGCAACCAGAATTTAGACTGTTATTCGCTATTAGTCATTCGTCATTCGAAAAATGATGACGAAAAGCAATTTCGTCTGTCGTAATATGCTGCAAAATGAATAACGAATAGCAAATGTTTTTGCTTTTCACTTTTTGCTTTTCGTTATTCATCATTCGTCATTCACCATTCACTGTTCCAACTTATTATGTACCTAGATGAATGAGGGAGGTTCCATAAATGTCTCTTTTTAACTTTTTAGCTTTTTAACAGTATGATGATTAGTTATTAAATCTTTTAAGCAAATATTATATTTTATCATAAATTATAATCAGAGGATTTGCTCTTAGAGCAATCTGAATTAGCGGGAAGACTGTCCCCCAATAATGGAATAACTAGGACATAACTTTGAAATTTGTTTGGCTTTTCGTTAGTGGTCATTCGTCATTCACCATTCGCCATTCCGACTCATTATTCTCTTAGGTAAATGAGGAAAGTTCCATACATTTCTTCAAGATCTTTACCAGTTTGATGTCCTATTATTAAATATTTAAGCAATTATTCTATTTTCTCACCAACTATAGCCAGAGGATTTGCCCTT
The DNA here is from genome assembly GCA_936450465.1 of Gibbula magus. Classification (NCBI taxonomy): domain Eukaryota; kingdom Metazoa; phylum Mollusca; class Gastropoda; order Trochida; family Trochidae; genus Gibbula; species Gibbula magus. The sequence continues at coordinate 40,277,022 of OW388298.1, forward strand.
GGAGCAATTTGAATTGGCGGGAAGACTTTCTCCCGAGAATGGAAATAGGACATAAATTGTATTAAATTTTGCGTGAACAACCTTTAATTATTTACTATCAATCAAACTCAGATCCAAATAACGCACACTTTTAATTATTGAGAACAAAAAAAATCAAAGTTATCTCTGTTTGCCTTTAATTTTTTTTTTTCGCCTTTCGTCTTTTAATAATTTGTCATTCGTCATCTGTTATTCATTATTTGCCATTTAAACTCGTTATGCTTTTAGCGAAATGAGGACAATTTCATTCATCATGTAAGCTATTTATGGACTTCGGTGTTCGGTTTTGGCGAAAGTAAAGGTCACAGGTTAATGATCTGTTTTATATACAGGTAAAGTATCACAATCAAATGTAAGATTTAAAAAGAGATTCAACTTTTTGTTTTCTATGGATGTCAGCTAATCCTCTACAATTAACTGAAACATTTCTAATTTGTTGTTTTAATATTACCCATAATTATTACAAGTAAAAAGGCGAATAGCGAATAACAGTGTAAATTATTGTTGCCGTTGTGACCCCAGTTTATTACTGGCCATCCTGCTCCTGGTATATTTGAAAATAATGCAATATCGTGATTTTGAAAGTCGATGGCCTTTTATCCGGGTACTTCCTGTATTGCTCGAATGGAAGTTCTTTCATTGGCTGGTTATTTATACATGTTATAGCCAAAAGGCCATATGCCTCAAGGAATCAAGGTACATATAGGCCTACACTGATGGAGCAGGATGATTGCAAGCAAAACCGATTCGCTTACGAACCAATCACAGAATATAGTTTTCGGGAGTTAGTGGCCACTGGCTTCTCGTCATCCTCGGTTACCCATGGTTTTACATATGCTCCATTACTCTTCACTTTATCACCCATGGAAAACCTTATCAGGGGAATCTGTTCTCAAATTACCCGCCTTTGGCCAGCGTGACGAAGTCAGTAACCAAAGAAAATGCTCAATGGGATAAGATGGAAATGGTCAAGGAAGATAACCGGTGACGGATGGCTAACACAATGACCTCGCTTGCCTTGAAACGAAGTGATATTCATTGGCTCGCAGGTCCAAGCTGCGTAGCAGTTTGATTGGCTCACGCCGGCCAAGGGCGGGTAATTTGAGTACAGATTCTCCTGATAAGGTTTCCCATGGGTGATATAGTGGAGATTAACGGAACATATATAAAACCATGGGTAACCGAGGATGGCTTCAGGAGTAGAAGGACGTACTCACCCTGAGGTGCTCTCTTCAATACATTATGTCAAGTTGGCTTCCTGTCCAGCCTTCAGGAGAATGACAACTGCTAATAGGTGGTTCAGTCATGCAGGGTTAGGAGAATGACATCCCTCTCCTCGTGGTCCCAATGCCCATTTAAATGTGCGTTTCGAACAATTACTCTCTCGTCAAACCGGAAACTGCTGTGTAGTAACTCATTCCAGTCTTTGCAATGAAAATGATATTGGACCTGAGGATGCGAATATGTGAATCGTTAAAAGTTAGTTTAAAATACGCATGTATATGTATCATGTATATGTAGGCATACGTCATGACAAACATCTTAATAAGTCACATAAGCTGAAACCCATATTTCACTGAGCTACGGCAGAACTACGGTTACACAATTCATCTGGAATGTGAGAAATCGTAATCCTACCTTGTAACACCGTCATTCTTCACCTCAAAGTCCTTAGAGAACCGTATATCTACCGTCAGCTTCCATGGTCGAACATAAACCTTCTTAGCTTCATTTTGACCTATACTATACTAACTATGTGTTTTTCATGATTTTCTTTTATATTTGATACAAACAAACATATCAAATGTCCTGATTTACGTCCAAATCATCGCACACGACTTGTATATGCATCCCCTAACGCCAAATATTTGACAATAATTTGTTTTCAATGAAACTCGTGCAGCGGCTTAAATGAGTAGAAGCAGGATGAAATGTATTTGAAAAATAATTTCACCAATAGTAACCACCTTTTTCTCTTCGGAAAATCAAGTTAAAAATGAGTGTACATGGCTCAGTAAAGCCACGGGAATCGTTTTTGCCATTCGAAATAATAAAATGTGTTCACATAAAATGGCCGCCATGCTAGTTTAGCTTTATACGCAACACCGTTATTACTACTACTAGTTGGTTTGTGTAATAAGGTGTTTTACCCTCGAGAGTATATTTAAATGACACAAACTATCATCATGAATAGGAAATTTGAAAAATAAATTTTGCAAAAAACGTGCTACAACCCCTTTAATACACGATGAGAAGCCGAAAAGAAGAGATGCCATGCGCCCTATTTAAAGGATGCCAGTTATATATTCCAGTTAACAGTAACAACCAATATATGTCTCTTTGTCTGCTACATATATAAGTTATCAAATTACGTTTGACCAATTAACGCGCGACAGCCGCGGAACATTGTCCGGTTTTCGATCATAATCAAGACTAAACATCTTAATAATGTAACTATACTGAACAGATTGGGACTAAAGGGTATTTTTTGACAACAGTCATTACTTCTCGATACAATAACACCCTTGGCAAATTTTGTCTCATGTTGATACAATAGTCAGGTTCAATAATTTATTGAGATGGAGGACAGGGGTGTAGTGGTTAGCATGCTTGCCTCTCACGCCAACGGCCCGTGTTCGAATCCCGGTGTTGACACCACACATTTATGACCTGGGTCTTATACTGTGTTTGTCCCTGGGCAAGGCACTTCATCCACTCATTGCACTCAGTCCACCCTGCTGTTAAAATGGGTACCTGGATATGGGAAGTACGGACCTATATGGTCGCGCGGACCACTTAGTAGCAGCACCAATAGTACAGTTCCTTCAGGGTTATAATGTACCGCCATTGAGCAGTGCTTGCACTGGATATTAGGCGTTAAAATGTTTATTATTATTTATTGGGATAAAACAATTCACAAACAACATCACTTCAAAATTAACGACAAACAAAACAGAGGTTTGTGATACGAAATGAAGTGTCAGATTAAAACACCATTGTTGTATGCAATTGTTTTTCAAAACTCGCTTTGAATTTAATATAACAATGTAAAAATCATTCCGTGGTGAAAGATTCAGTGCCCTCCTGTGGCCTTGAAATTATATGCCCTATCATCAAAATATACAGTGCATTCACTTGCCCTTGGAGAAGCTTCGATTTAAGACAAGAAGATAATCTAGTGTACCTCTATTCAGATAGTGGGCTAATGCATAATCTTTCCTCTAAATAAGCAGTTTAAATTTAAGGGTAAGTTTGATCCGCTTTTAACATAAGATAATATGCTCTTTGATCAGTGAGACAATTGTCATTGTCTGAATGATCTAAGGACAATAAATATATATCATATCAAAGGTCAACCAAAGATCAATCAGAAATCAGTTTTTGTGCATCCTACACCAAGGTCAAGGTCAAAGGTTATGACCTCTGTACAATGAATGTGACACGAGACATATGTTTTTTCAGAGGTTTCTGCAGACTAAATAAACGTTATGGTCAGGGTTAAACTTCCAAACTTGTGTCTTTAATCACGTTGAAGATTAGAAGGTCAAATAATATACTTTATTTTAATGATCTTACGTCAAAGTAAATACATACCAAGTTTCAAAGACATATTATTGACCAATTAAAAGTAAAAACCTAGCTAGTTTAAAGTTTAACCCTTGGCCATTAAACAGGAAAGTCAAGTGCTTTAGTCAACCGCATATATTAATCCAATTTTGGTTTCACCCGGGGATTGCAATATAGTGTAAAGAGTTACATTAAAAAAAGATCCAGAACAGTTGACAAGCTCCGGCATTTATGCCAGGATAACTCATACTATTCAGTGAACACACCTTTTTGGAATATAAACTACGCTCTTAAATAATCTCAAAACAAACAGCAGCAAATTAAATCCACACTTGATTCAATTCGACGAGATTAAGAGCTGTCTGGTCTACTTAGTGATAAACCCAAAAAAGATGAACGAACCTCCGGGTTCATTTCAAAATCTGTTTATTATGTGTTTAATAGGTGACTTGATTTCTCAAGTGTCACATTCTCAGGCCATTTTTCTCTATGACAAGCTTGCATTTCGTGAACTTTAGCGAAGGAACGAGCAATATGGAGTCAAGCCGGCTGCTACACTGGCGTATACAATTTATCGAAATGTAGAAATGCTTTAATGACCCAATGATGGAGACTTGAGGGTGTGTGAATGGGGGGAGTCTTCCCGGGCAGATACACGGACAAAATAACAAAGTGACAAAATGACAACGTGACAAGATGACTAATTGACTAAGTGACAAGATGACAAAGTGACAAGATGACAAAGTGACAAGATGACAAAGTGACAAGATGACAAAGTGACAAGATGACAAAGTGACAAGATGACAACGTGACAAGATGACAAAGTGACAAAATGACAAAGTGACAAAATGACAAATTAAACATCAAGGACATGTTATTAACATGTTAGCAATATCATATTAATTGTTACCACGTTGATACAAGGTGTGTCCAATCCTTCCCAGACTCCATCTGCTCTGCACACGTCGTGTGTGATGTTGGTGAAGCGAAAGTCGTCACACATGAAAGTTGCCTTGGATCCTTCCATCTGACCATCAACAGAGAGTTGTCTCCCCTTGGGAATTAAAACAGTACTTCACAAACTGAAATTATTACAGTTCGATTTCTGATGATGATACCATGTTCGTTTTAGTCTACATTTGTTTTAAAGTGCTGAGAGAAATATTGATAAATGAAATTAATAACATTAATTATTAACTTTAAAAACAGATACTAGTGTCATGATTTTGTCAAAAATAATTTATCGAACTCGATCGAGAGGATTTCGTGAAGTTTCAAATACCAGATATAATCAAAAGCTATGGCCAAGGTAAACATTAAAAAAAATGCAACCTCACCCGCCAAGGTCAAGGTCATAAGATAAAACTTTATGACTTCATCTGAAGGGCCCCATCACAAGGGGTGCACATGTAAAGTAGCAAAGGTCTGTCACTGACCAATCAAAAGATATGGCCAACATTGTGTACAAACGGACAGGTGAAGACGTGAAAAATCTCCGATTCAACGGTATAATATTAGGTCGAAACTAGCTTTCGATCAAGAGTAAAGACTGAAGTACTCGCCCCTAAATTTTCGGTCATTTAGACCAAAATAGTGTCATGGGCTCTGTAGCTCATCAGGCTTTTTATACATTAACTAATTCAAAATGTCAACTTCTAGGTGAGAGGTATAACACAAAGGAAGCACTTTAAATGGAGAAGATGAAATAGGTCTTAAGGTCCTTACCCCTCTGATCTATCTTTGAGGCCAGAGATAAAATCCCCTACCAATAAAGTCACACTTGAAGAGTTAATTCATTACTGTTGTATCCTTAGAATTACCTCCCTTTAAAGAGCATATAAAATCTCTAGATGAAATAGCTTTTCAGGTCATGACGTCTATGACCTATATTTGGGGTCGCAGGGTCACGAAATCTACAGTTTAACTTCCTCATTAGCCAAGGAGTCTGCACACAACTTTTCAGCTCTCTATACCTTGGAACTGGAGAAGAAGATGAAAATTGATTTTTAAGGTTTTGACCCCTGTGACCCCAATTGAGGTCACGGGGTTACCAAATCTACAATTTAAAATCTCCATTAGCCAAGGAGTCAGCACACAACTTTTCATCTCACTAGACCATTTGGAACTTGAGAAGAAGATAAAATAGGTTTTTTGGGTTGAGACCCCTGTGACCCCATTTGAGGTCACGGGGTCATGAAATCTACAATTTAGAATACCCATTAGCCAAGGAGTACCCAAAGCACACACAATTTCAGCTCCCTTGACCAAGTGGTTCTTGAGAAGAAGATGAAAATGCGAGTTTACAGACGGACGGACTGACGGACGCTGGACACCATGCGATGCCATAAGCCCATCGGGCCATTCAGGCCAGATGGGCTAAAACTTAAAATGCTAGAAGGTTGTACAAACTACGAAGATGATATACAACTGTAACTTTTATGTTAGTATAATGACTTTTGAGAAAACTGACTGGTAAGACTGGAATGACCGCTACATATCATTGAGGTATTACAAATCTTTTCGTAAACTTTCATCATTAACCGGAAGTATAGGGGATTCTCAATATTTATGCATGCATACGACCTATGACCTTTAGAAACGAAAACGAGGCTAAGGCCGCTTCTGGTTCGCGCAATATGGCTGCATATCGGCAGTGCGTGCCGCTTGTGTTTCGGTTTCTTTCGACTGGAACTGAATGAATAGGTTAAACAAACCGTTTGTTTATATCGTATTTCACCGATGCAAGATTTTTAAAAAAGCGTTTTTGACAATAAAATATGACAAATGGTAATGGTATTTGTTTCAGGTTCAGCGGCAAACAACGTTTGTTTTGGATAGTTTTACTTGTGGCAAGTTCAAGAGTTTTGGTTTTGTCATCGGCCCGTAAACGGGATGATTTGAATTTCTTTTTTGGCTAATAATGTCCATTTTTCGTAATCATTCGGCAAAATAAACCTCCATTGAATTTATAATAATCCCTAGGGAACCTGTAATTAGTGGATCAATGACCGACGGCAGGAACTAAACCTCTTGAAGGCGCTGCCCCACTTCCATCCCAAAATGAACACAGTATTAATATTGAAAGCAAAGTGCAACTGGACCTATATATTCTACCTATTCTTTTCGACCTATTGATCAGAATATTTTCAAGAAAATTAGACATCCAAATAAATCATAAATATTCATTTAAATCAGGAACTAATATATATTATAAAACTAAAAATATATATTTATTAATCTATGATCATAATATTGTCAGTCATTTCCATGCATTTCCATCAGTAGAGTCTACTAAAATTATTTACACATGTACTGCAGGACACATTAAATCATAACTATCATTTTTTTATGACAAGAAATATCTTAAACAATTTTTTAAAAAAAGACTTGAGTTATAAGCTACAATTAAACATAAGTTGATCTTTATAATTTATAGGTACTATTTGATAATTTATTCATGCAGGACTTTGGGAGCAAAATTTACAGCAGGCCAAACATTAAATAAGAAAATTATTATTTTAACCACTTACATACATGTAGATATAGTTATTACCCAACAAAATAGAAATGAAAAATAAATTAATTGAGGTTAATGTTTTGAAGTAACAAGTATAAGTCATACTGGAAAATGATTGAAATCTATTATGAAATGTACATGGATGTTTCAATACTCAAGCATACATGATAGATTGTGCTTGAGGAGGTGATGGTCAGGTTTGAGAAATATATTTGTGTGTGTATGGTTAAACTACAAATGATACATGGACATGATTAGAAGTAGAAATGCGCATTATTTAATCTTTTGTGTCAGAGATGCAAAAGCCCACAGAGTTCTTAGTGGGAGTAAAATTTAAAGCAGGACAAAACTAATATAAGGAAATTAATTATTTGCTAATAAATAATATTAAACCATATATACTTAGATATAGTCATCACCAAACAATAACCAACAAAAACGAAATTTAAATTATTTGAGGTTAATGTTTGAGAGTAACAAGTACATGTCATCCTGGATAATGATGAAATGTAATGTGAAATTCACATGTATATGCATGTTTCATTACACAATATATACATGATAGATTGTGCTAAAGGAGGTGGTGGTCATGTTTGAGAAATATATGTATATCTCTTTTTTAAATACAAATAAAATTAAAATGTATTCAAATGTATATTATTTTTATTTTATTTATTATTTTTTTTTAAACTTTTAAAAGATACACAATCCCACTGAATGCTTTCTATTCTGATTTATTATTCTAGAATAATTCATAAAGTAAAAAAGGGACCCTGATTGCAAATAGGTTGGTGGGGTATTCAAATCTTCATGCCATGTATGACATGGGGTATACTATCACATTAGCACTGGGAGATTGTTTCTTTATTTTGAAATGAATAGAATTAAATAAATTAAATTCATGTAATATAAAGTAAGCATGCAATATTTAAAAAAAATAATTTTCAACTTTGAAGAACAAAAAATATAAAATTACTCTCCTAACTTTTGAATTAGTCTCACTCCGTTTAGTTAATGTTTATTTTAATTACAAAATTACCATAATAAATTTATTATCACAGATCATAAGCTACAACTGTTTTCCAACTATTTATTTCCTGTCTTGTAAAGGGTTCCATCATTCATTTAATTTATTTTGTGTACTGTTGTCAGCTTCTTAAATAAAATAAATAGTATGTTTGTAGGTAGAAATCCTTTTCTTATGAAATATTTTTTTAAACATCTGTTTAATTTTCAAAGCTTATTCACATATCTACATGTGCTCACAAATTAGAATCCTCATCACATTGATAACATTGATTACTGACTGATCATTGATAACTTTCCTCAAACCATTAATTAAATAAAGCCATAATAAATTAATTGCTAAATATGTTTATGTATTTCTTACCTGTACTAATTGGACCGTAATTGAACTATATCCAAATGAACAATTTGAATCAATTTACACTCCAAAATCCATTTTTTTTTAAAACAAGAATTTGGTTCGTTTACAGTGAGTTGCACTGAATGACCCCTTTGCAGTTCGTAGGCATGTCACAAGAGCTGACCGTTTAGCCGAATGATGGCTAAGATTTGAACAGTTTCTTCCCACCCAGTGACTATATACAATGATTTCTTTGCATGCATGGGTAGGGTGTAAATTTTCATTCGTATTTGTTCATATTAGAGCAGTGAAACGACAACGAGTTTGACAGATTTACAGTTCAAAATGACGGTAAACACAACGAGGAAATCCTACCGTAAATTATTCGAAAAACATTGCCTTGCATGTAAAATAGTATCCTGGGCGGTGGTAATTGAAGATAATCGACAGATGCATCGATCTTGAAAGTTTTCCCAGTGATTATATCATTATTTTTAATAAAAGTAAGTGTTATTTAGAAGAGCTACCGACTTGTCAATGCTATGTGAATGGTACTTCCGGGTTTGGAAGCGGCCTTAGCCTCGTTTTCGATTTAGCGCACGCGGTTCCATATGCCTCATAAATATTCATGAGGCAATATTAAGAATCCCCTATACCAAGTTAAGGTCACTCCATTCCATAAAATTAACTTATGACAAGAGACTTCACTTTCGGAGATATGGGTGGATTCATAAAGGCAAGGGAGAGCCTGTGACTCAACTCCCCAATGCATGACATAACTCTTGCCAGTTTCCATTACTGGCTGAGTAATGGAGACAGGCAAGAGTTATGCCTTGCGTTTGGAAGTTGCCTGTGACTAGACTAACACAGGTTTCGCCTAGACATTACTGTGATATCCTACCTCTAATGTTTCTGTATATAATATTTCCAGGTTTAGTCGTCTTGTCCTCTGCTGTGCCAGACAGATGTGAGAACAGCTGACACCTGCCATCAAGGTGACTGTGGATGAATGCAGCACACTTGGTGTCGATGTTGCACAGACCAGCACAGAAGAGTCTGCTAGTCAAAGACATCTCCATGATGGCATAATCCGAGGGGGATTTGGTGTGGACACGTACATCTCGTGTATAGACAGAGGCCTTGGTAACTCTGAGAACAAAGCCGCACGTTATGGCGGCAATTAACACTACTGTAGTGGACAGTTCGAGGCACTTGGAACAGAACATCCTGCTTCAGAAAAGGTCTATGACAAACAGACCGATTTAGGCGCCTTATTAACACTAAATCCGTACAAATAATGATCGCAACTGGAATTGCTCGTGCATTTAGTAACGAAAATGGTTCCATGTTTAATCAGAATATTCTGCCGTATCTCAAGATCGTTTTAAGATTTTAAATTACTTATTCACTGTTATGATTCTCGTTAGCAAGACAGGTCGTGTTAAGTTACTAGCATTTCAATTTATTTTTAAATACACCAATGACAAACTTCTCATCAGTGACAGTAGTGACCTTTATATGTATTATGTTACACTGTATATGTTCATTGGAATAACCAGTCAGCAACAATAGATGCTCATGAACTAATTAATTAAATAAACACAATGGTCCTCAGGGCGAGTAGGCAGTGCATCTAACGATTTGAAGAGGTCTAGATAACATTAAAGGAGGCATTCTGTTCTCACAATGAATTCAGAGGTTTAAGTCGGTCGTGGGTAAAATGAGAAAATTAATTTTGATATTGCATCTCCACTAACTTTCCACACATGTGCGGGGTATAAATCAAAGTAAATGTATAATTTTGAAATGTTGCTACGCCATCAAATGTGATACTATAGTAGTGTAAAATTTCAGAAATACATTTTAATATTTATTTTAGCGATGAATGTCCACTGTTACCAACATATTATTAATTTATAAGTTTATGAGTTTTCCAAATATTATAAGGAGTTGTCCCAACATTATTAGAAGATTTCCAGTCGAATTGTTTCTGAAAGCAGAATACATTGACAAACTGGATCCTGCATTTCCGATTCATGTACTTTATATATTACAAATGACGCTTGGTATGCAGGTCGAAGATGATAGGGTTACTGCTGTATGAAATTCAATATTCGGGTAAATGCAAAACTAAAAGTTGTAAAATTATTGCAAATCTAAAGGCTTACACAAAGCCCCGTCCTTGGTACGATCCTTGAGCGAGAAAATGGGCTCAAATTGTAACTAATGAGGGTAGCGATGTGAAAATGGTATCAAACAAAAGCTTATTCAAGAGCGCATCTCCCCATCACACAATAACGTCGGGTTTGTGGTTTAATCAGAACGGGAAAGGGGTACAAAATTGGGTTATTACACGAAAGACGACACTTTCACGGAGGTCACGTTGTAGTAATTGAAATCAGTACAGGGCAACTTAAAGGCCCGTTTTGCGACGGGAGAAATGGAAAAAAATCAAATTTTTATTTGAATATGAGTTTGGCAGGCCTTGGAGGTACTGCAATACCTGGGGTGATCTCGTGACTAGGGTGGAGTAAAGCCCAGACCAACGCTTTTTAGCAAACATCTACACACTTTTTTCGAAATAAAAAAAAAAGATAAAGACCCCTTAAGATATCATAAGCAACTGCCCGACACAAATTAAACTCCCACACCACACCAAACGAAATGGTGTTTCAAGTTAGGTACATATGGAGTAGTTATGTATATATACATAGCAAGTACACACCTGCATGCATTTATTTCATTAAAATTTAAAACACTCGCAACGTAAGTAAAAAGTCGAACATGAATAAAATAAGTTGTTCTAACATTGCAAGTGCCATGCAAACACGGACAACAGAGTCGAGAGTGTGGGTAAAATGACCCCCTGGCCGCATAACATTTAATTGCATAAACTTATCAATATCTGATACATTCATTTATGCTTTTGCCCTGAATTGATGTTAGAGAGAATACAATCGCTCATAGAACATTAAAGAAAGATATGAAACAGAGAGCTCCTAATGATGTAATGGATTACTAAAATGATAATAATAATGGTAATATTCTACTACCCAGCGCAATGCGGCGATTCATCATATACATGTTTACCCTATATGGTCTGCGCAACCGTAGGTCCGCATTTCGTTTGTTCAGGTACCCATCTTAACAGCTTCGTGGACTAAGTGCAATGTTATTGAAGTGCCTTGTCAAAAACACAAGAACACAGGATGAGACCCAGGTCACAAATTTTTGGTTTCTCGATCGGGATTCGAAACTGGGCCTTTGGTGCGGGAGGCCAGCATGCTAACTTATACATGTACTGTGATAAACAAGAACTGGCATTGTTCAAAACAAGGACTGGCATAGTTCAAATCAAGGGCTGGCATAGTTCAAAACAAGGGCTGGCATAGTTTCAAAACAAGGCCTGGCATAGTTCAAAACAAGGACTTGCATAGTTCAAAGCAAAGACTGGCATAGTTCAAAATAAGGATTGGCATAGTTCAAAATAAGGACTGGCATAGCTCAAAACAAGGACTTGCATAGTTCAAAGCAAAGACTGGCATAGTTCAAAATAAGGATTGGCATAGTTCAAAATAAGGACTGGCATAGCTCAAAACAAGGACTGGCATATCTCAAAACAAGGACAGGCATAGTTCAAAACAAGGACTGGTATATCTCAAAACAATGACAGGCATAGTTCAAAACAAGGACTAGCAAAACATTAGTTAATATTCCGCATGCCGAATGTCATTGAGCAGGGCCTGACTGTTTTTTAGTTTTAGTTTTTTGAAGAAAGAAATTTGTACATTGCCTTCAAAGTTTATTTACACATGATGATTGTTTCACACATCAATTTCATTGAGATAGGCCTAAGTTATTTTTGTTCTGAACCGGAAAAAAAATTCAAAATTCCTTTGCCATACAAACAACCAAAAGTAAAATTTCCAATAAGTTTAAAACCCAAAAAAGTCACTTCTACAAATGATTACTATTCAACATGCCAAATGTCATTGAACTAGGCCCTGCTTTTGAATTCAATAAAAGTTGCAAACCCATATAGGCACATGTCAGCTGCTAACTTTATATGTGTACACCTTCGGGAAAATATAACAAATTGATGCACATACATGGGAGATAATCAATAACATAAATAAAGAAATTGTCTACACATTTCCTCACATAAAAGCACATCGTTGACACAAAACGATCTGTTGAGCTTTTTTTTAGAATCATATATACATCATTGAGGATACAGTAAAAAAGACAAGAGTCTACTTGGAGCAATACAACTGGTGAGTATATGTAGATACAGAATGCGATAGTGACTTATCATTAATAAGTAACATGTACAAAAATAACATGTACCAAAGTAACCTGTACCATAAACTTCAAAATTAATTCCAGATATAACAGCATAATAATGTTGTTCTCTTTGTCGTCATCTATTGTACTTTATTATTGTTCACTATCTGTCATTTTACTTGTATATATGTAAACCATATTGTATATGCAAAGGGCATGAGCGTTTTGTGAAACCGGTGTTAGTTCTCTGAAGGGCGCCCTTATCTTTGTCGTATCCGCTAAGGGTGCCGTTAGTAAAGTGGGACCAGATGTCCTTTCGAGATGGAGTGTGACTGAGGTGTGCAAGGCAGTATGGCTTGAAAACTGCCACCAGGGATTGACATGTAAATAGGTCATTCTGACCTACTGTATAATAACATTGAACAGGTGCTTTTTGTTTTGATCAGAATAAAGTGCACGATCAATGTTTTAATTACAGCAATAATTTAGGTTAATGATATGATTGGAAAATTGATATATTGTAGTAATTGATAAATAAAATAAATATGCTTATAAATATACTTAATAAGCATTTTGTATAAATTTGAAAAAATATGAGTTTAGCCTTTACATCACCTTTTATCAATGAATAAAATATGCTCATAACGAAAGTGAACCAATTTTAAATTATTATATGAATATTTTGTTTTAAAAACTGATATTTTGATCTATCAACACATTAACTAAGAAATTTGATATTTTGACTATTATTGTAAGTCATTGTGCTTGTTTCTACTATTTCATAAAACAGGAATACTATTTCTTTTTAAACTCCATGGTCATTAATTTAATTTGTCTATGGAATTCAGTGTTATCCAGACAAAACTTAAATTTACAGTGTTATCCAGAGAGAATATGGAAACTAATCTCTCATTAAGCACATTTTTGACACTTTAATAAGCATTTCTGCCGGTGATAATATCATATCTTATTTTTCACATCAATATCGAGCAAGTCATGTTAACTAATGGAACGTTAACAAAACTAACAGCCGCAGGGTACAAGGGCTGCTGTTTCACAACTCCATCTTCAGACTCCAGCAAAACCACGCGTAACTTCCTCCACAAGGCATAACCTGCGCCGTTCTCTGTCACTGGCTAATTTAAGGTTTGCCGAATTTCATTAACTTTCCTGGGCTAGCATAGCAGAGCGCACTTTGAAGTTCAGGTACACCAGCACAGGAAAGTTATGGAATTGCGACAAGGTTGAATTAGCCAGTGATGGCGAGGAAAAATGCCTTGCAGGGTAAATTGAAACTTCCCTGTGAAACATAAGACCATATTTGTTTCTAAATGCCTTCAAACATATGGTTAAATTTTCAAAATAATTTATTCAGTGTGATTTTAACAATCATGACTGACTATGAGCGGGTGCATACTTCCGTGTTTATATAATGAATTAATTGGATACTTATATTGCGCCTTTTCCACGCCCTTAGATATGCTCAAAATGCTACAATTATAACCCTGGGGGAAGTGTACTTTCAAAGCTGCTACTAAGCGCTTCGTCAGTACTTCCCGTATTCAGGTACCCATTTGTACAGCTTGGTTGACCAAGTGCAATGTGGATGAAGTGCCTTGCCCAAGGATACAACACAGCATTTGACCAAAGTAAAACAATCTTTGGTGTCTCCACCGGGATTCGAACCCGGGTCGTCGGCGTGAGAGGCCAGCAAGCTAACCATTACACCATCCTTCTTTGACAAACATGTGTACATCATTTTAAGCAAATGTTGTATAATGTAACGCCTTGCTTGATAGTGCAATCAGAAAAAATAACGATATCATATGTCCAGCTCTTGACCCTAACATTTTGTAAAGTTCATTTCAGTAGAGGAGGAGAGGGTCAGCACTTGACCCTTCCCCTTGATCACTGGACAGAAACATATTGTTTGAATTGAGATTCTGAGATTGAAATCAATTTCTATTCAGTTAGGACCCCAGAAAAATGTCTTTTACAAACGTTAATATTCCAAACAGTTTTTAGACAAACCTGACCACCGTAGTAAGTCATAATTCATAAAAACACTGGCTAATTTAAGCCTTGGTTCATTCGTTACCTCTTCTATGCTATTGTAGCAGCGCATGCTACGACGTTCAGGTGCCAGCACAGGAAAGGTGACAAAATACAGTAAGACTTAGTGATTGATCCACGAGTTGCTTTGTTGCCGCAGACAACTGAAACGATGAACCGGCAGTTTGGTGCTTGTACATCCTCACTTTGATGAAAGCAATGACGCCTATCATTGGTGCGAGGAACATCATCAGAAAGCGGAGGATCTCGTACCACATGCCAGACAAAGATTGTGGATGGAAGCTGAAGAGAAAGTGATAGCTGTGTACGTAGGACTCATCAGCCACTGTTAGAAGCAGAGCAACAGCGATGTTTAAGAGCCAGGATCCGGCGATGAAGCCATATATCTTTTCTTTAGTATTATGAATCTTGAATTTGACTGGATAACATATAGCAAACCATAAAGTCAGTGATTGTGCTCCCAGGGTTTGCATTGACTCACAGTAGAAAATGAAGAAACATGGTCGCAAAGTCGTTACCACTGTATCCGTTTCCGAGTTGAATAATAACAAATGATATAAATTATAGACACAATCCCAACACATGCATCGGCAATGGCTTGATTCACCAATAGTTTGGTGGGCGTTGATTTGAATCTGTTGTCCTTGAAGATAATAAGAGTAATTACGATATTCCCAATGATGTTGGCCAGGTCGTAGGGAATTGCTATGCCTAAAATCACCATTAGCTGTTGATTACTTAGGTCCAATTTTCTCTTTTGAGATAAAGCTTGAATCAAGTCACGTGAAATGAAAGCTAGAAAGTAGAATAGTCAGATACAACTGTCCTGCACCCTCCCAGTGATTTTAATAATACCAAAAAGTGTTCAGCAATCCGTTGAACAGTTAAATGTCCCGTCAAACCTCTGAGATATCATGAACACCAGTGTTCAGGGTTCAAGTGAACATGTGTTCACACACAAATCAAATCAGTACAGTAACTTTAGATGTAATGATTAAATTACAAATGTCTGATTCCACTACCACGGTTTTCTTGGTTATTTATTTATTTCAGATTAAGCTTGAATTTACTCACTTGAATTTAAAACCTCAAGAATGTATTGCATACTGTGTTCAGCAAAAGCGTTGGATGGTTGAATGTGACGCCAGAGACCTCTGAAGATGCTATGGAGACCAACAGGGATTCACAAGGAGGATTGTCCACACACAGGATACGCGTAAGTATCTCCAATTTTAATGATCAAACAGTATCAGAAGCTACAATCACGATGCCGGAGTTAACGTCTCTGTATAGGGTGTGCTCACAATTCCATGTACTCTGATTTGCTGAAAGGACAACGCTGACAATCGATGAAGCGATACTATGTTATGAAAAGTCATTGCCACTCTTGTTTTGTCCAATTATAGAAAAACCATAGTAACAAGTAAACAAGTATTCTGACGATCATAGTTATATTTCAGAACCAACTAGAGTTACACATTTTAATGAATGTAAAAACGAATTTTGGATATTGACTACATGCATTAGATAATACACGAAGCCAACATTTGAAACAAGGTAACTTACTATTTTTAAAAAAGAGGTTTATCACAGCAAACAAAACCAGTATTCTGATGCGTACATTTTCATGGAAATGTAATTAGGACTGATGCCGGGCGTTTATAAGAATCTCAATCTCATGCCTTCTGATATCAAATGTATCAACACTTTTGACGAAAGTAGCATCATACTCGACAACCCCTGGTATATGCAATTACAATGTTGGCCAAAATAAACTCCTACTTGAAATGAAAGATAATTTCTGCAATATAATTAATTGTTGTGATGTTATGCTAGTCTGCTGAAACAATAATTAATATGATAGTCCATTGAAATCGTTAAAAAAACTGTTCGATTCGAGTCAATAACATTCATGAAAACCACGCCCAATGAAAACCGGTTTACGGTTTACTGTTGATTCACCTGCGCGCCGTAATCACGTACATCTGTAGCGTCATCACCACTTTGATGGGAATGCGTGCCTGTGTTGTTGCTCGTTAATTTGTTTCAAATGTTTTTCTGATCAAGCACTGTTATCTAATTTCAACAATCGCCATTCTTTTGTGACATGACACCTTCTGAAATTTAAACATATTATGTGTAAATGATGCAACTTCATAATACTATAATATCGCTAAACTGTTCATTATAGTTGTTACGAAATCTGATAAGATATCTGGTAGGCGTTTCCTTTGGCCGACAGTGGAGTGTTGATCGATTAAGGTGTTAGAAGACATTTGTTTTACATTTCTGTTAGCATGTGAATGTCGCAAGTTCAGCGTTAAAGAGACAGTTCTATCCGAGTATCCGCTATTTTTTGCATTAAGTAAAAGCGGAAAACTCAGCATTTTTATTAATTTAATAACTTTGGTATAATAAAAGTACATATATTAATAGAATATCCATAAACATATATACAAATATCATTAGATTGATCAGTGTAAGGACTTGTTAAGCACTAGCTTTCAACACAATGGTTTCACTTTTAATTGTTAATTTTGGAAGAATGTTCTTTGGAAAAAAAACTATTCTTTGTCAAATTGTCAAATCTTACATACTTTTTCTTACATGTATGTGTATTTTCTTCTGATGTAGCTTTTTAACATTTCGAATATTTTTTTATGGTGTCTTATAAAATGTTACGAGTTTTTTCCTCTTTTGTCTTTTGTTAACGTTACCTTATTTTTTTTGTAGTTTTGACTTTTGAAATCTTTAGGATTATTATAATGGTCTTTTTAAAGGGGCAGTAGCACGTTTTCCCGCTCAAATACGTCGATGAAATGTATTTGAAAAATAATTTCACCAATCGCTAAACACCCTTCTCTCTTCGGAAAATCAAGTTACAAATAGTTGTACCTTGCTCAGTAAAGCCGTGAGTATCGTTCTTGTCATTCTAAATAACAAAATGTGTTCACAATAAAAATGGCCGCCATGAAATTTTTGCTTTATGCACAACACCGTTATTACTATTACGGATAACTGGTTCATGTAATAGGATGTTTTACCATCTAAAAGTAAATTTAAATGGCACAAACTATCATTATAAATAAGAAATTTAAAACAAAAAAATTTGCAAAAAACGTGCTACTGCCCCTTTAAAGCACAGTTTATCTAATAGCTTTGTTTTTTTTAATCGTTATTGCTAAAGTCTTTTATATTTTATTTGGAAATAGTTCCCTTTTTTTAAAACTGATTTATTTATTGTTTATATATTTTGTGTCTATTGTGATTTTGTAACATATTGTATGATAAATGTCAAGTATGTTTTTAAAATCGTTATAATCATTATACGTAAGAAGAGGAACACGATGTTTTAAGGTTGATTGAAGTTCATAAGTTCTGTGTATTCTGATATTAAAACATTACTTGGAGTCCTTCAACATATGGTAATGTTTTACTTTTTTGATTGACAAACTGTATCATTTAATTCATTTACATGTATCCTACAATGTATTGGTCAACAATTGTTTTATTTGATTCTGTAATGTTCCGTCAGATCCAGTGACACACCCAACATCAAACCCAATGAAGGAATAAGCATATACACCGAAACGGTGTGTTTCTTCACAATAAAGAACATGTTACCCAGAATGCTTTGTTACTTACGTATTCCACTGACCTTCAACGATCTAATCGGTCACTATACATGTTTGTTAGCATGTCTTTACCTTCAACAAGGAGGTTAATGGATTTTAAAGGGGCAGTAGCACGTTTTTTCGCTCAAATAACATAGCTTTTACCACTACAGATAATTGGTTTGTGTAATAAGATGTTTTACTCTCTAAGGTTAATTTAAATGACATAAACTATCATTATAAATGGTTAATTTGAAAAAATAAATTTTGCAAAAAAAACGTGCTACTGCCCCTTTAAGGATCAACTTCATTTGGGGTTGACCACAACACAAGTTTAAAAAAAATCTTGAAATCGTCCTTTTCGAAGCTCCGCAATTAAACGAGATAGGAAAGTCAAAAAGGGCTGTTTTTGCTTATGTTATGACGTCACACAGCAAAGACGCGTCAACAAAAGTCCAAGTCCAAGAAAAAGTCCAAGAAAGTCCAAGAAAGTTCTACATTTTATGAATGTTTAATTTAAATGCAAACACCCCAGGTGTACTTGAATAGACATTGAATTAAAATGATTATAATCAGAAATTAGTGAAATTTCGAGTACTTCTTTAAAAATCATGTCTCTATTAATTAAAACATTCAAAATCGAATTTCTCCTGCAACAATATTTTTTTTATTGTACGTTGTTACATATATAGTGACGTTTCCTTTGTGGTTGAATATATGTTGTCGGTCTCATGAACTATCTTAATAATATCTTTCATGACAACTTAAAGAAGGTGTACCACGTTTTCTAATGGAAAGAAGACATCGCATACTCACAGATACACAACAATCCTCCTCAATCAATAACTAAAGTTAACAAACGAATTGTTATGGTTCGGTTAAACAACGTGGATCCACTTCCCACCCATGACTTATCAAAAGGTCTCCACACTAATATGGCTTTTCGTGACGCTGTTTTCTAAGCCTACGGATAATCGGGTCGTTTAATGATCTATTTACATTTCTAAGTAAATACAAGTACATAGAGAATACTAAACGACGTCCCGTTTAATAACATATTTATGAAACGAGTGAGTGGTTTGGTATTTAACGAGCGAAAGCGAGTTAGATACCGATACCATCCACGAGTATCATAAATATGTTTTTAAATGAGACCGAGTTTAATATTTTATTTATTACAAGCTGACTAAGTTGCACGAAGTCGTCAATAAATGGGACACACTTCATTGCGACCGCGGCGCTGATATTGTGACGTCATGTTTTAACCATTATGACGTCACGTGAATCGAAAGCACGCGATGTTATTCCACAATGTGTAATAACACTGTTGATTTATTAAACCGTGATATTTTCAACGGGTGAGTAATACTAGTATAAACTGTATAGATATCACGGTTTAAAAAATCACGTTTTTCTCATTTTAAATTGTTTTTTTGTTCAAATTAAAAATGAGAAAAACGTGATAAAGGGGTGAAATTCTGAGACTGTTAGTACCTCCATACACATACGTATTGTACTTCCATCATACTAACTCAATACTTAAAGGGGCAGTAGCACGTTTTTTGCAAATTTTATTTTTTCAAATTTCCCATTTAAAATGATAGTTTATGTCATTCATATTTAATCTAGAGGGTAAAACATCTTATTACAAAAACTGATAATCCGTAGTGGAAATAACTGTGTTGCGTATAAAGCAAAACTTGCATGGCGGCCATTTTATTGTGAACACATTTTATTATTTTGAATGACAAAAAGCGATTCCCATGGCTTTACAGAACCTTGGACACTCATTTTTAACTTGATTTTCTGAAGAGAGAAGGGTGTTTAACTATTGGTGACATTATTTTTCAAATACATTTTATCGACTTTTTTCAGCGAAAAAACGTGCTACTGCCCCTTTAAGGTGTTCACTTTAAAATGTAGTTCAAGGTAGTTCAAGTTGTATTTAAATAAGGATAACCGTAAATATAACATTTGTTTGATACATCTGGGGATCAGAGTTTTCGCCTTCTGAAAACGAGCACGCAGGAGAGGACCATTATGTGAAATCTCTTCTGGTGTGGATATCGAAACTATAATGAGAACTCCCGTACACACCCACTAATTAGCAGCGCAATGAGGGAGCCAATTAGAGGTATGGCCACAATGATTGTTATTTATTAGCTGGCCACGTCTTGGGTGTTAGATACCACTATAATGCAAGTAATTGGCCTTGTTACACTCACAGAATAAGTCACTGTTGATTATATATAAGGAATGGGAAACCGTTTTCATTATAATAGATACGCGACATAGATGCCATATGAAAATTGCAACAGCACAAAGAAAAGGTGAACGTGGTAACCGTAATTAGTGGACAAGCTACATGTTATCGTCAACGACAGGTGTGGTTGTATAAGAGGAACCTCCAGATGGTGTCTGTGGTGATACATACATATATATATATATATACGACGACGTTGCCTGACAACTGTTATCCGTTATGTATGGCCTGAAGAGGCTGTGTAGCTGAAAGGCAAAGAAAGTACTCACCTCGGTTGGTTTTGATTAATTCAATATTTAAAAGAAATCAGTTGCATTTGCCTTTGGCCCGATACAATAATTATACATATCTGCAGTAGTTTGAATGAATTAATTGGTGACTGTGGTTAAATTTTAGTTAAAATATATATGTTTAATGAAGACCAGTCAGGGACACGTCGGCTTTCCGTCCTTGATTTTAGACGGCATGCAGTCTAAAACACTATAACATAGCTTAACCATTTATTCAAGCACATAGAAAACACAGGATCAGACAAAGCCATAATATTTTGGAAACAATAATTGCCCCCTGACGAAAAACATGGAAAAGCAGAGTGAGGAGTGGTAGTGATTTTATCGATATATCTCAGCATCTGTGCCTAGGATTTAACTCAAAGAGTGCACACTCAAAGATAAGATATTGCAGCATAGGGATATGCAAAACATGTTTATCATTTCTTTCATCAAGAGAATCATTTCTTTTAGTAAATGTGCATATTTGGGCATATTCTGTGATATCAGACGGCATGCCTTCTAATAAAAACATAATTCTGGACGGCATGCCATCTTTGAATAATTTGGACGGCATGCCGTCTTTATTGTCAGAAGGGAGACATCATTATTTGAAATTTAAATTATAAATATATTTAAAGATGGCATGCCGTCTAAAACATATTGTCTTATAAAGATGGCATGCCGTCTAAAACTATTGTCTTATCGTGTGCTAAGACTTTTTCCAATTGGAATCTGTGATCTCAACCAATGACCACAGGTAAAAAATTCAACATGTGTCGTCTTCTTCCTCGACAGCTTGGCATATGGGGATTATAAATTGTAGATCTGGTATGGCCCCAAAATGTGTGTACAGTCGTCTTGGCAAATAGGGGTTATAAATTGTCGAATAAGAAAATGTAAGGTTTCAGCCACATATATTGTTTTATCTAAGGTCTGATAAGTTATAGAGCCAAGTATGTTTGGACAGTATGTCAGCAAACAGCTATAAGTCTTTATGGTATTTTAGTTTTAGTAATTTTAAATTATCTTAACCTTGTTTTATGGTATGGTGAAACAAGTTCTCCACAATCGAATAAATAGAGATTCATATCCAAGTGGGGATGTCATAATGTTTTTACAACACGAAAGGCTGTAAAATTATCTTGTCCCGAGGAAGAGCAAGGGAATTTTACTGGCACGAGTGTTGTAAAACAACATGACATCCAAGAGAGTGTGTTATTGTCTTTAACTATATATGTTAATTATCGATACCACTGAAGGCATATCTTACACTGTTACTATTGAACGGCTGGACTATCAAAACGCTAATGATGCAGGCTATTTTCAAACAACATAATTCAAACTCAAAAAAGACTGTTGTTATGTAATAACTCGATTTCCACGGACAAAAATATTACATATTTCGATGTAAAATGTTAATGCTGTGACAATCTTCCTCACTTTACATCAAACGTGTGTATAAGATGGCAGATGAATTGGCACTTTCACACTGATCACAAATACGTTCGAGGAACTGTGGGATCGAACCTGCAACCTGATGGTTGCTGGTCGAGTGACCTAACACTACAAACACATGACATGAGAATGACATTTCTATGCAATTGATTGAGCAATTGATTAGAGTTCTTAGATTTTATTTGACCAAAATGGTTATAAGTTTGCATAGTAGTCTTGTTTTTGTCACTTTAAAGGAACTATAGAACGCCGTTCTAACTAAAAATTCATACTCTCACGAAAGGAAACATAAACAGTGTAACCAATGGCTAAATAAGACCCCTGAAACAATTAAAGCATTCTATAACGAATGTGTTCCGGCCCTGTCATTTTAAGGTGTTCACACTAAATTGCCTGCTCGAAAGTAGTTAAAGCATTCTGACTGATTAAGCTATACCTATAAGAGCCATTGTGTATGTTAATAGACATTTCGTATGTTCGTATTGAAATATATACTCTAAGTTTTTCGCAAATTTACTTTTTTCGACCCAAAATAAGTATGATACGTTTCCAGTTTACATATAGATCCAGTCTATTAATATTCCATCGCGAAACATTGTGGTTTACTCCCAAATAAACATAAAAATAAACAAACAAATACAAGAGACAGTTTATGAGTATTTAAAAAATATATAAATATACGTTTGGCGTTTATTTATTTACCATTTATTTCAATTATGTAGTTTTTACAGATACTATATCTGTAATAGTTTGCTGGTATAATCACAATAAAATACATTTAGCGAGTAAAATGTCAATAATTTGTATATTAACAGGATCTTTTGAAACATGATAATATAACAATTGTCACATTCAGTTGAAAACACTTGAGAAAAACGAGCTTCATATGGGTTGAAATTGTGGCGACTTGTAAAATTGATAAGCCAACACGCCTCGAAAATGTTGCTGGGTGGTACTGTTTTTATACAGAAAAGGAAAAGCTGTTAATATGAGGTTAGATTATATTGACGCGCGTTAATCTAAGGCTTACTTGTGTTTAAAACCCAATTTCATCGGATTGTCGTGATATGAAAATTATGTGTCATAGTTTTGTAGATTTCCCTAGTGATGGATACACATAAACATAGTTGTAGTTAAAACACTTACATACTCAGTGGCTCTTTAACACTCAGAGTGGAGTTAAAATATGGCATGATGGAATGGCCAACCATCTTGCTGTCAACCTCTCCAAATTGCATGAAACCAAGCAAACTACTACTCACACTGAAGAGTTCCAAAAAATTGTCGCTTTTCAGATCGCACCATTTTAAACCAATACGATAAACATGTTTCTACTGATACAGCTTATTGGGTCAGGTAATGAGATGTTTTACCCTCTAAGCGTAATATTGTATAAACACATTTTTAAAAATGACACTATGGAGCAAAAAATGTATGCAAATAAACGCGCTGCAGTAACTTTAAATGGTAGTGCACATTTTTATAAACACAATATGTTATATTGTTTTTTTAAATATTTTATGTAAGCTGACGATATTGACATTGACAGTACCAACTTGTACATTTCCACGTGCATCACGATTAGTTCATGCTTTCTGTGAGCTGCCTAATATAGACACTTTTTTTCTGACAAGGACACGTCTCTTTTACCCTAATATGTCAAACAAACGAGAACTGAAAATAAAACTAAAATGTTCTCAATTCTGTTTGTGGTTTGATGTAGTGTTGAGATTGGGTTCAAGTTAGACAAACCATCGAGCACGTGAAACATGAACAACTCGTCCTCGGGATTCACGTGCGCGAGGGCTCTAACTGGAACACCTCGGTCTCAGTCGGTAACTCCCAAGTAAGCTCAATACAGCCATGCTGTTATATATATTTTTAAATATGAGACAGCATGCCGTCTTGTGAAATATGAAGATGGCATGCCGTCTTAATTTTTTAACATTTGACACAATGAACTCTCCCCTGAATCATTAGGACGGGATACCGTCTAATACGTTTTATAGTCGGCATGCCATCTTTATAAGACAATAAGTTTAAGACGGCATAACGCCCCATTGTAACGAGACGGAAAGCCGACATGTCCCTGACTGAAGACAGGGGTAAGAAATGAAATTTATACCAACATGAACCCTATCATGTTTTAAATGTTGCAGAATCAGGCACATTTATTAATTTTCATATAGAACATGTCGATGCACAGTTAATTTTAATTTTTGAAGATTTAAGATTAAAAAGATTAAAAAGACATGTAGAAGTATTCTTTGACTGCTGACTAAACATATGTACTTTTCAGTTTTAAATTTTGACATCGAAAACTAATGCTACGGTCACACTTACACGATGTCATCCACGATGTACCACGTGCAACTTCATCTTGATATGCACCTATATGTTCTGGATACACACGCCATTCACACTTACAACGAACTTATTGTGCACGTGGCTTTTCGGCGAATGTCGTATTGATCTACAATTGGGTAAAATGTTTTTAACATGCTCAAAACTTTCGCGATCATCGGGAAACATCGTGAAATACACGCACTATGCACGTGATGCATAAGTGTTACATCGTACTTTACTCTTGTTTATCGTAGCATTATCGTGACTAAATTGGTATTACGATGCTCCCGTCAACTGTACGAATAGGAAGTGCTAATTGCGAATGTGTTACGTTCACTAAAAGAGTTGATTCCGAGCATAAGGCGTATTCAACAAGACACCATTAAGTGTTTACCACGATATTCAAGTGCTCTTTACAAACAATGTCTTTTTGGCATGTTTGGTATGTAATCAATCTTTATTTCATACTGAAAAGGCCACAGGTCTATAGCACATACATGATTGATAAATACACACATAAATACGGGTTACATCGATAATACGTTGTTTCTATACAGCATTGCATAATGGATGAACATGGCAAGATTTTGTAATATAGTTTGTCTTCTAATGCTGACAAGAGTTGATTATTTAATTGTATTTGGATGGACAAAGTAATATTTTAAAATATATTTACAACGTAATGTATAATACGACGGGCAAATGAGAAGGAAATGATAGGTCGTGAGACGAACATCTAAATCGTGCTAATGAACGTCTAAATTTCTTTATGTTAACACATGATAAATATAATTCATCGATTAGATCATTTTTGAACATTGAATAATACAAACATTTGCTTGATAACGAAATGTTTTAACTCTATGTTTGAAGATAGCTATCTTTAAGTCTTGTAGTTAATGACTGAATGAACGGTGTGTGAAATTCTTCATATTGTGCATTCGGTGTCGACCAGGAAGTATAAAATATAAATTTCAGAAGTCCCGCCAATTATAATTTCAGTTTGGGGCAAAGTGCCGTTTAGTATAATAATAGCTGGTAAAAGGGTATTTACTTGTCAAAACACAACCCGCAAAGGGGGGTGCTTATCAAAACAAACTTGTTTAATTGAGAAGTTACAGTTAACAGAGTAAGCATGTGTTTTATTAAGAAAACAGTTTCTTCATAAACATCTCTTGTTGGAAAAATTATATAGTGCTTTTAAAGATTTGCAAAAAACCTTTGATAATATATGGGGGGTGGGACTTTGGCAAAAACTTATCAATGATGTGATTTCAGGGAAGTTCTTAAAAGTTATTTGTAATATGTATGATGATATTAAGTCTTGTCTTTCATTAGGGGGAAATGATTCTGCTTATTTTAATTGTTGTAAAGGAGTACGCCGGATGAGTTACAGCATAAATGTATTTAGAAAATATTGTATAATGTGGAGGTTGAAAGAGAATTTTGAAAAGACTAAAGTAGTTGTATCAGGTCTTTGTAGGGCATTTAGAAGTGGTATACATAAGAACATGAAGACTTTATGTTTGCTATATAAATGTACCATATTTTGTTATTTCCTTACATTCCACCTGATGAAGGAGTGAGTATTTACTCCGAAACGTCGTGTATTTTCACATTAAAGAAGTTGTTATCCAGAAAATCTTCATGTTCTTAAAGTAGTTGTGTTTGGATCCGGAACTGCAAGTGTGAAGTTTCGACTATATTTTGTTGGTGTCGTTATTTAAACAAATTCCGATAGTTATACTTATAGGAATAGAATTTCATAAGAATAGGAAATTTAATACTGCCATAAAAGCCATAAGAGATCAAGGCCTGATAGCAATGTATTGGTTGTTATTAAAATCACGAAATCTACATTTACCACTTTATAAATAATGTAAAATATTATTAACCCGTGGATTGATGGTTGAGACAAATGAGTGCATATATGAGAATATGTTATCTGAAAAGCAGAACTAAAAGCTCAGTTGAATCACATGAGAAGAGACGAAGTAAATACAAGTGTATTCTTTCTATTTGGTGAAAATCAGTTAATCCCCAAATTTCTGCTCCATAAGTCAAAATTGGATTTATTTTTGCATCAAATATTTTGAAGAAGGTTTTATAATTCATATAGTGTACATGTATTGATTGTTTTCAGTATACGGATTAGTGATTTATGCGCCTGAAGCGCAGCATATTTGACATGCATGGTCCAGGAAAGCCCATCGGTGAACAACAATCCCAAATTCTTATAACAGCTAACACATTCTAGGCATATATCCTTAAATGTAAATTTTTCTATTTAAGAGATTTTACCCCCTTATTCAAAGATTACGATTTTTGTTATCTCCCTGTTAACTGTTAATTTCCATGAATCACAGTATTGTTCAAGTTCATTTAATTGATTTTGGAGGCCACGTATGGGGCTTGAAAATAAAACAACGTCGTCTGCAAACAAGAGAAGGAATATTTGGACAATTTCTGGATGGAGTTAGATGCCGTTTGAGCATTTAGTTTCCATGTCGGTAGCAAGTTCATTTATGATGAATGAAAAAAGAAATGGGCTAATAATTCATCCCTGTCTGACACCAAGTTGCAGTTCGAACGTTTCCGAAAATCTGTGGTTACTTTTAACGCATGAGTTTACGTTATTACATATTCAATAAAAGTTTACACATTTTGTCACTAAGACCATGGCATTGAAATAAGTTCCAAAGTTTGATCCGTTGGACAGAACCAAATGTTTTGCAAAATCTACAAACCCGGCATAAAATGTTCCCCCCTTTGTATTCAAATATCTTTGAACACGACTTTGTAATATAATCATATTGTCAATGGTGGTATATCCATGTCTAAAGACAGCTTGTGATTCATTAATAATATTTTAACCTTTGTATACCCCCAGTTTACAAGTCTCTTACATGTCAAAGGGTCTGTTCATGACATTTGGCGGGAACTGCGTCTATTAATATAACTTTACGCAATACCAGCGGCACATTCTGGTATTGCCCAAGAAGCGAACAAGAGAGCGAGAATGCTAGGACGCAGAAAAAGAGTGCTCAGGTAAGATATGTGGTTATCATTACTATATAAGTTATAAACTTCTCTAGAGGTCAATACATTCTGGTGTTATCATCATTGCAGCTGTATAGCCCGAGCCGAAGGCGAGGGCATACACTGCAACAAAATGCGCACATTAGACCGTATTACCTGAGGGACAAGCTAACAACGTATTAATCTAACTGACATGTAAACTTTAATAACAGATTTGAAAAAGATTGTTTTTTGTCTGCACCAAACTGTTATGAATAGAAATAATTTTTAATTTAGCGTTGGTCTGCATAGGAGTTTCATAATTCCTTTTCTTAGTCGTTTTTGCTTTTGCTTCCTTCGGAAATGCTTGGTGGCGACAGTAACAACTTTTACTAGCTTAATTATAGATGAAACATCGACATCCATGATGGACCTGTACTGGTATTGTATCATGTAGCCAAGAGAAGTACACTACTGTGCATAGTTAAGTACACCGTGTTCGCGCACATTTCGCGAACATCTCGCGCACATTTAGCGAAATCCGGTGTATTTAATTCTGCACAGTAGTGTAACGTATCTGAAACCAAAATTGATAAGGAGATATGTCGTATAAAACACGGATACATCGTAATATCAACGTTTTAAGCACGTAGCAGCTCTTACATCACGCGTTGTGAACAAAATTGACTACCAATAAAGTGTTTTACATGCCACCATCAAAAATGTTTTCTACTCAAATACCAAATTAACTGTTAGTTATAGCCATGAAGACAGTTTTAAAATCTTAACGTAACATAATGTATCTAAAAAAAAAATCTCACTTGTGTACCATTTAATTTGGGCAAATGATCCATTTTGTCAACAGGAACCCGATATTGTAAGTAAAACAAAGGTTAAATGAAGGTAAAAAAAACCTTCACCCAATATCAAATAAAAAGAGTAAAGCCACTAAAGGAACAAGGTCAGCCATACTGCCGATCTAAGGAAGCAGCCCATTCAACTTCAGGTCAAAATGTACGCTAAGAATCGGTGACATTCACAAATAAACGCACGTACCAATCAACTATACATTTCTCCACAAACCCAGTTGATTTCAAACATATGTCACCCTTAAGATAACTTTAGTAGCTCTTCTAACTCGAAAATTGACCACAAAAACCTCTCCCCTGAACATTATTCTGCAGTATCACAGTGTTAATAATCGAAGTTATGATTATTTTTCTGTTTTCCATCCAGAAGTAGCCATTGTTTAATATACCCATATATATGGCCCCTGGAAAATTCGGATATTGCCACAATTTGATCAGTTGAAGACTCACAAACAGACACACACACAATCTATGATGGGGGCGGCCATCTTTGTTGTACCGGGCAGGCTGACCTAGCTGCTCTCTGATTGGTTGAAAATAGCATTTTTCTCAAGGGTTTTTATTACTGTTTATTAATTAATGAACAAGTGTTTTTGGTGAAACATTGAATATTTTGTGAAAAATAACCATTTTCTACAATATAAAGTAAAGTTTTCTCCTTCACCAAAAACTTGGACCTCAAATGAACAAAAACAGTCCTCGGCCCATGGCCTAACGCCCCTTTCTTGACAATCACGCACGCAAATCTGAGTAATAACGTAGGTCTCACTTGATGTGAACGTAATGTGTAAGTGATACACTCGCGGTACATCGTATCTTGTTCTTGTAAACAGTATAAAATACCTTTTACTACGATAATCCGCACCTCGTAATAAGCACGTCTATGACATCGTGTAAGTGTGACTGTAGCATTAGGATATGTGTAATTGAAAATCATACATATGGATAAAATCAACTGAGGTGAGTACCTACTTTTGCCTGGCAGTTTATTTAAGAAATAGAAGACGAGTTGGCGTGCTTTATCGTTGAATAAAACATAGCAGGGAGCATAAAACACGAAGGGCGCAGCCCTGAGTGTTTTATGCTCTCTGCTATGTTTTATTCAACGATAAAGCACGCCAACTCGTCTTCTATTTCTTATATGAGATGCCCTTAAACAGTTACTCGCTTTTATATAAAAGCTGTGCAGATATTATTATGTCTGTATATATTATTTTTTTTGAAAATATTAATGTCTCCCGTCGTAGAACACGTTCACTAGCATTGAACAATCAAAGTGACGTAACATGTGACGTCATTTGCTAAGCGACACTCAAACTGACGTCTAAAATCACGAGCATGTTTTACTGTCTCATAAAGCACGCTGTCGATCCCATTGACCGCCTGTGTTTTATTGTCGTGGGTCTCTTATATATATAAATATAAGATACCCCGGGCAATAAAACACAGGCGGTCAATGGGACTGACAGCGTGCTTTATGAGACAATAAAACATGCTCGTGATTTTAGACGTCAGTTTGAGCGCCGCTTACCAAAATGACGTCACATTTTACGTCACTTTGATTGTTCAATGCTAGTGAACGTGTTCTACGACTGGAGGCATTAAGCTTTTCAAAATATAGTTTATGCAAACAACATTATTATATTGGTGGCAACTATTAGTGGACCTGTTAAGACGTATATTGCAATAAATGCGAAAAAATTATAATTGACTGTGGTAAGTTGTAACAGCAATGTGGTAAATGTAATAATCGTGGGCAGTTGTATACAAAGGAGGTAATTATAAACTGTGATAAAGGTTTTGATCAAATGTGCGGTAAATTGTAATGCAATTAGGCGGAAGATAATAATATATTTTATGAATAGGTTCATGCCGATGTGTATCCAATCACGTAGTGCGTAAGTGCCTTGAACACGCATGAATCATTTCGAAGACTTACTTTACAAGTTCTTTGCGTGATTCATTTTCTATACATTCTTATTATTACATACATGTTCAGGAATTTTCAGATAAAGTAAATTTGCATTCGTTAATGGCAGAATTTAATTTTGCGATTATCAATCAGTGTTACTGACGTGGACCGTTTTACCGTATAACCCCATTTATGTAATTCTAAAAGTTGTCGGGTAATTAGATTTCTTATGTTAAATATCACGCCTCATCAAAAGATGACAAATCATCATCCATGTGTACAGGGTAGTTACATGATTTTTCGCTAAAATAACTTGATGAAATGTATTTGAAAAATAATATCACTAATAGTAAAACGCCCTTCTTTCTGCAGAAAATCAAGCAAAAAAAGATGAATATACATAGATTAGTAAAGCCATGCGAACAATTTTGTATTTTCTTCTGTTGTCTTTTTTAAACGTAAGGGTATTTTCTTTTGATGTAGTTTTTTAACGTTTCGAATATTTTATTAATGTTCGACCTTCTACTTATGTTGCGAGTGTATCTTGATGCATTAAATGCATGCAGATGTGTACTTGCTATGTATATACATAACTGCGCCACATGTACTAAAACTAAAACACCATTTCGTTTGGTGTGGTGTGGGAGTTAAATTTGTGTCGGGCAGTTGCCAATGATGTCTTTAAGGGTCTTTATCTTTTTTAAATTTTGCAAAAGTGTGTACATGTTTGCTAAATAGCGTCGGTCTGGGCTTTACTCCACCCTAATCACGAGTACACCCCCGGTATTGCAGTACCTCCAAGGCCTGCCAACCTCATATTCATATCAAAATTAGAATTCTTTTCCTTTTCTTCCGTCGCGAAATGTGCCTTTAAGAGTTGCCTTGTACTGAATCAAAGTACTACAACGTGACCTCGGTGAAATTGTCGTCTTTCATGTAATAACCCAATTTTGTACCCATTTCCCGTTCTGATTAAACCACAAACCCGACGTCAGTGTGTGATGGGAAGATGCGCTCTTGAATAAGCTTTCGTTTGATACCAGTTTCACATCGCTACCCCCATTAGTTACCATTTAAGCCCATTTTTCGCTTTCAATGACGGTATCGTGACCTTTCACTGTTTCAAGAGTCAAGTCGTGACGAAACAGAAGGCACCCATAGTAACCTAATGGCTGAAACTCGGGCAGCACGGGCTTTGCGTTAGCACCTAGAAAACGGCGATTTCGACGAAATCGGCGGTGTCGCCCCCCTAAAAATGATTGAAAAGGTTAGTTCAGACCTTTAGCTAACTGATGTATAGCTTTTTATGTGCATTTTTATTTTGAAAAATACTTTGTAAGTGTTTTTAATTGCTATGTGATGTTAACTATTGCGCGTTTCTTCAACTCCACAGTGTACTTATGCATTTACTAACATGGCTATGTATATTACAAGTCCTGCAGGGCAGGTTATTACATATTTTATGTACTTTCACGTAGTTCTTAGTGTTTTAATTGTGTTTTTTGGTGAAAACCCCTTAGCAACGCTGGAAAGATATGCAATTAAATGTTTTGCGGCCAAAGGGTCATTTTACCCACACTCTCGACTCTGTCGCCCGTGTTTACATGGCACATACAATGTTAGAACAACATATTTTATTAATGTTCGACCTTTTACTTATGTTGCGAGTGTATCTTGATGAATTAATTGAAACAAATAATATCATATATTTGGCGATAAGGTAAGAATATGTATGTCACGTGAAACTAATTGAACTTAAATCAGCAGATGTGGTCTTTGGGCACATATAAAAGCCAAATAAAATATTATGAAAAGTTCTGAATGGCCATTTCAAATTTGAAACTATAAAAGTAGATTCCAGATGTCTTGATCACTGATTATTACATATTTCTCCTCTGCTATAGAGCACACTGCGAATATCATATACAGTATAAACATATCGCAGTTTATGCTTACTCCTTCATCAGGAGAAATTGAGATAGCATACATTCCGAAATAACGGGTCTGTTCACAATAAAGAAGTCATTATCCAGAAAAAATTTGATTTCTTATGTATTCGACTTGATATGATGTGATATTAATTTGTTATTCCAGTTTTGGTGCATTAGAAAACTAGAGTAAGAAGAAAACGTGAACACAGTTTACACAATCTGCAATTTACAAGTTATTGTGTTGCTTTGTGACGAGTCCCTCACCCTCAGGGTCAGGCACCAACCACCAGCACTGCATGACTGTCCAAACAGTTTATTAACACACCAACCTAGATCGTGACACCAATCAAGATTCAAGAACTTTATTATTTATTACCCATTCTATTTGTATCGGGTAAAATTATCAAGAAAAGGGTCCACTTCTCTTGAGACAACGTCCAGATTTAACATTTTCAATTTAGAACTTCGAAAGAAATTTACACCCCAAAACTGCTAATATAAATGCTGCCACGGAATCGTATTAATCTCTACTTGTTCAGGTTGCCATTTAAGCAAAAAATAGAGCCATGGGCTCTGTAGCTCATCAGAGTTTATTTTGTTTGATGATGAAGACAGAAATATGTTGTCTCAATATAATGCACAATCCCTAACCCTGACAAATCTTAGTTTTGAAATTGAGAGAGAGCACTCAGCAAGGTCAACACACAGGAGATTATGCAATATTCTGACCCCTTGGCTCTGGTTACAAGCCAGCTGTGTTTTTGTGTTTTACCGCCAAATTATGTAATAGACTCTTGCTTGCACTAAACACTGGCATCACTGATCTAACTGTATAAGGCTTAAAGAGAACAGGCAATGTGATGAATCTCATGGTACATAGTACAATTTTGAATCACCTTGGCTAAACAATCTCGGTTCTAAGCCTTGTCATCCAAACATCTAAACATTCTGAACAAAATATTCCTTCTAGTTTGTTCTGGATGAAAACAGGATTTTAGGTAATGGCCTGCGGGGCTCTTATTTGGGGCCACTGGGTCACCAAATCTACAATTTAGAATCTCCATTGGCTAAAGACTCATTACACAACATGACAACCTTCTAGGTCTTTTCGTTCTGGAGAAGAAGATGAAAATAATCTTATCTTATCATTTCATCACCAGTCATATGCAGTTCACATATCTCATGTAAAATAAAAGAATTCTTAACTCTTCTTCAATTTAGTCCTTTATGCCTTGTCACAATTTTCAGTTCATAGGCTATTCAATAGTTCTCATTTCACATTGATTACATCAATTTGACAAACATGTCCACAATGTAGATTGTTATCTAAAGTCGACATATATTTCAAATCATTGTGATTGAAGTGTCATAAAATATCAGTTCAAAATTCATTTTCAAAGGGTTTTTTTAGGCTGTGGCCCATATTTGGGGTCACAGGGTCACCAAATTTACAAGTTTGAACCCCCATTGGCTAAAGAGTTTGCATACAATATTACAGCCTTCTAGATCTTTTTGTTCCAGAGAAAAAGATGAAAACAGGATTTTAGGTAATGGCCTGTGAGGCCCTTATTTGGGGCCACAGGGTCACAAAATCTACAATTTAGAATCTCCATTGGCTAAAGACTCATTACACATCATGACAACCTTCTAGGTCTTTTCGTTCTGGAGAAGAAGATGAAAATAATCTTATCATTTCATCACCAGTCATATGCAGTTCACATATCTCATGTAAAATAAAAGAATTCTTAACTCCTCTTCAATTTAGTCCTTTATGCCTTGTCACAATTTTCAGTTCATAGGCTATTCAATAGTTCTCATTTCACATTGATTACATCAATTTGACAAACATGTCCACAATGTAGATTGTTATCTAGAGTCGACATACATTTCAAATAAAGTGGTTGAAGTGTCATAAAATATCAGTTCAAAATTCATTTTCAAAGGGTTTTTTTAGGCTGTGGCCCATATTTGGGGTCACAGGGTCACCAAATTTACAAGTTTGAATCCCCATTGGCTAAAGAGTTTGCATACAATATTACAGCCTTCTAGATCTTTTTGTTCTGGAGAAAAAGATGAAAACAAGATTTTAGGTAATGGCCTGTGAGGCTCTTATTTGGGGTCACAGGGTCACCAAATCTACAATTTAGAATCTCCATTAGCTAAAGACTCTTTACACAACATGACAACCTTCTAGGTCTTTTCGTTTTGGAGAAAAAGATGAAAATAATCTTATCTTATCATTTCATCACCAGTCATATGCAGTTCACATATCTCATGTAAAATAAAAGAATTCTTAACTCCTCTTCAATTTAGTCCTTTATGACTTGTCACAATTTTCATTTCATAGGCTATTCAACAGTTCTCATTTCACATTGATTACATCAATTTGACAAACATGTCCACAATGTAGATTGTTATTTCAAGTCGACATACATTTCAAATAAAGTGAAAGAAGTGCACATAAAATATCAGTTCAAAATTCAATTTCGACAGGTTTGTTAGGCTGTGGCCCATATTTGGGGTCTCAGGGTCACCAAATTTACAAGTTAGAATCCCCATTGGCTAAAGAGTTTGCATACAATATTACAGCCTTCTAGGTCTTTTTGTTCCGGAGAAAAAGATGAAAACAGGATTTTAGGGAATGGCCTGTGAGGCCCTTATTTTGGGCCACAGGGTCACCAAATCTACAATTTAGAATCCCCATTGACCAAGGAGTCTGTACATATAATTTCAGCTCTCTGGAGTCATTGGTTCTGGAGAAGAAGATGAAAATAGCTTTTTAGCTTATGACCCCTGTGGCCCTTATTTGGGGTCACATGGTCACCAAATCTACAATTTAGAATCCCCATCGGCCAAGGAGTCTGTACATAAAATTTCAGCTCTCTGGAGTCATTGGTTCTGGAGAAGAAGATGAAAATAGCTTTTAAGGTTATGACCCCTGGGGCCCTTATTTGGGGTCACAGGGTCACCAAATCTACAATTTAGAATCCCCATTGGCCAAGGAGTCTGTACATAAAATTTCAGCTCTCTAGAGTTCTTGGTTCTGGAGAAGAAGTCGAAAAAGTGAAAAGTTTACGGACGGACGGACGGACGGACGGACGGACGCCATCCCATGCCATAAGCCCATCGGGCCTTTCAGGCCTGATGAGCTAAAAACACATACAAATTCTTGGTTGTTTTTGTATGGAAATGTCCTCATGAAAAAAGCACATAAGTTCGAAAATCGTCTATATTCTAAACTATCCAAATTTGCCTTTCCATACACAGGCCAAAATAATATAAAGTTGAAAACCCCCAAAACCATACATCCACACATAATGACTGCTTCATCGAGCTGGGCCTTATTGTTTTTGAGTTCTGACCCTAAAACGAACTTGTGTGTTGTGCTTTTATGGAAACAGTCACAAATACAAATCCCCAAAAAAGTTGAGAATCCCTCAAAATCATATATAACCTACTCTGCTTGCTTTGCATAGTGACAAACTGTTTTTTGAATATAATTTCAAGTTTTCTAATTCTGGTTTAAAACTAGTAGTTAGCATCTCAGAGATGCACGGACGCATCTCACATTTTACACAGCCATAAAGCAGGTCACCCATCTAGGTTGTGGCGCCAGTCAATGTTGCTCAGAAGTGATTTCATGCGTATAAAGCCGCTTTCAAGAGTATTTCACTTCTATTGCAGTGGCTAAAATCAGCATAATGTAGGGAGTAAGCCCACAACACCAATGTGGATATGCATTGCAGTAAAACCTGCACGCAGCGGCTGGAACCAGCGTTCTATAGGCTGATCTTCCCTGAAATGTAGTGTGTGCTCATTGTCCTCAAACCTTTCTCCACAGCAGACAAAGTTCACAAGTCCCTGGCGAGAATCGAACCCCAGACCTCTACGTCAGAAGCAGAACACACTGACCACTTTACTAACCCGCCCCTGAATGTTGCTGAGAGTAGTCAATTGAGCTTGGTACACGGCCAGTTGCCGCCATTGTTAACGGCTGCTATTATTTATATGGGATAATACACGACCTGCCATTTAAAACCACTTTTATTAAACGAGTTACTTATCTGGTATAAAATGAGCAAAAGCGAGTGTGATGTCATCTCCTTCACGAGTTTAATAGAAACGGTCATATATGGAAGCAGTTTAGTATTCGGTTCATTACTTACAAATTTAATCAAGCCGACAGTGTGCTGCAACGACTTCCACTAGTCACATCCGGGAGCTACTTAAGGGCCAGTAGGTCCACGTTTTTTCCAAATTATATTTTTTCCAAATTTCCCATTATTAATGATAGTATATGTCATATATATGTATTTACTTTAGAGGGTAAAACAATTTATTACACAAACCGATTATCTGAAGTGGTAATAACGGTGTTCCCTATAAAGCAAAAATTGCATGGCGGTCATTTTATTGTGAACACATTTTATTGTTTTGGATGACAAAAACTGATCTCATGGAAGACCTAAGGGTGTTTTACTATTGGTAAGATTATTTTTCAAATACATTTCATTGACTTATTTTAGCGAAAAAAACGTGCTACTGCCCCTTTAAAAAATCCGCCATTCATGCCATGATGGCGTTAAACCATTGTGACGTCACAGCAAAACACTGTTATGACGTCACACTTTCATGGGATTTTTCCTCTTTTTTATCCCCTATCCAGTCAACAACCAGGACCATGAAAAACGTAACTGATATCTTTTCCCGCGATATGGCGGCCTCGCTTTCACGCAGCCTTTGACTAGCAGACGACAGATGACATATGGCGGCCAGTCGGCCAGAGAGTTAGGGCACTTTATACAAATTTCTTATCATATGCATGCAATTCATATTCATAATGAAATTAAACATTTTACTTAAACTTACAAATCCATTTTTCTTTTCTTCTTATCTTCACACCTTTGTAGGCTATACTGTCCAAAAGCTGTTTGTAACATGTAATATTTTCCACTTCCACAGTGAATATTGACAATAATGTTGTTAACAACACACATTGGGCTGTCATCCGTGGTTACACTTACAATTAGTGATTAGCAAATGGTAAACTGCAAATACTTAACAACATTCATCATTACATATCACTGATAATCTCTTCATCTGAATTTGAATTGTTGTCATTATCACTTTTGTTAACAGAACTTAGGCTACTGTGATAAATCGGTCTCCTCCTCAAAGTAATCTTTAATGTCCAAATTGTTTATCAAAGTTATTTGTGACTTGGTTGGAATCTAATTATATGTCGAACATACTAGTATTGTCATTATACAATACTATGGTAGAGTCTGAGCCATAAGTATTAATGAGTGTTCTGGAGAAGTGTTTCTATACCATCACACATTAAGCATTTGCCTCATGTGGATTATCACAACTTCTTTTCCAAGCACATTGCTGAGTACACGGCCTGCACAGATGGAGGTATTTATCTTAATAAATCCTAAAATGAAATGCTCTCCGAACAAACTTCAGCCAACTTACTTCAGTTGTGAACTGAACTGAAGGTGATAGGCTCTGTGTCCCCAGATTGGTATCTCAACAAAGTGCCAAAATAATGATAGATAACACGCAATATCTGGTCATTTTGCAGTGAAATATGGATAAGTGTAGCAGACTATATTCCAAAAGGAACATTGAATTTGTCATACACAATGGCAATGCTTCAGTTCATTGCTGAAGCAGACGCAATGTTTCAGCCAATCATATTACTCATATAAGTCACGTGATCAAACTTGTAGATTTTCCTCTTGGAATAGGGGTCACATTTTTTATTAATAGTAAAGAAAGTAGTAACTTGTATACATTTTCATTCTTATGTATTGAAACATAACTGACAGTTGTTTATCAGTATCTCTACTGCAGCCACCAACATCCTTTAAGATAAGAGGAACCCATCATTGAAACCCCCGACCCTCAGTCGAGCTGTTTAACCCCTCCCTCGCAAATTAGATCTATAATGACATATCACTGGGGTTATATCAAAACAAAAAGTGTTAATGTGTCCCAGAGTAATATATTTGACAACAGAATGCCTTCTTATCATATACATATCTCATTTGTTTATGTTTGGGTCAGCTAATTCCGAGACAAAGTGAGAGTTTTTCCGGGGAAAGTGACTGACGCCAATTATCCCCCTCAACAAGTGTCTATCAAGTTGCTCCACCTCTTTCTATGTGAAATGGTCTAGGTTAATGACTTGTGATTGCAGGAAAGTTGGTATTTGGTCCCTCCCACTTTTAAGATGAGAAGAACCCAACATTTCCTGAATGGATGTCGCAATATGAGAGACAATTTCAGGTCACGTGACCTGAATAAATATGCTCTCCTGAAGCACATATCTCATCCAAGTGTTTACTTTCTTGCTACATAAGGGATTTATCAACTGGAGAATATGTGTGTACATTTGAAAGTAGCAGTGTTTGGAAAGATTTGACTCTATTTCCAATAACATAAATGGAGATTTCTATGAATATTAGGGCCTTTCTGGTCACGTGACTGTGACGTCACTATGGAGCTTTAGCATGGGGATCTATTTATAACATAGGCAAGCCAGTGGCCTATTTCCGCGGGAAAAGAAAAGAATCTTACTCAGATTGCTGACTGATCTTTGTCCTGAAGTGTTCATTCCCATGTCACTCCCATGTCTTTTAATTTAGCGTTGATGGTGAGATTTCCACTAACAGTCCATCCAGTCATTTTATAAACAGGATGTATTCGCTCAAATGTTCACATTTGTTCGTGAAAGATATCAGCTTCCAGTACATAATATCAAAGCGTTTTCAAAATGACAATTCACCAAACGAAAATGGCTAAATTGCAATCCAAATGTATTCCAAATCCCCCAAATTAGACTTCGTGGTTGTAAGAATGATCTGTTTTTAAAACGATGGCCTGAAACAGCTCACAAGAACACACCTTTCCAGGAAATGCAGTACCAAGAAATCAGCGTAGGGCTCGTCTCCGAATTTGTTTTGTTTAGAATTCTCTGTGACACAACTCGTCATATTAAAATTAGATAAAACAATCAGATCAGCACTAAAATTGTTGTTTGGTTACTCAGCAGCTACTTTTAAAAATATCAGAATCGATTTTGAAAGAGTTTTGCATTTTTTTAATGTAACTATCATTTAAATTTTGAAACGACCCCTACTGTCGGGCCAGCTCTTCCCTTTGCCGGATGTTGTTGTCGCTTGGACATGGCCGCCTTGTGGACAGTGTTTTGGATTGTGTTGACACGAGTTTTGCACCAGTGGATATCTTATGTGCAAGATCTAAGACTTGGATACCTATATCTACTCGTGACATTCTCTTGGACTAGACTACAAGCATCAGACGTCGCCCGTGTTCGCTAAGAACTCCTAGAGTCGAGAGAGATGTGTCCGCTGGCTGAGAGTGAGAGGAGACGGGAATCGGCTATGGTAGATCTAAGACATTTTGTTTTTCTATACATGTGTAACTTTGTTGATAGAATTGAGTTCATTTGTTAATACGATGGTTTGAAACACCCAAGCCGTGATCAGGATTTGCATAATTTATATTTTGTGCATTTTTTATGAATAAGTGTCGACAAGAAAAAGAGACAAGGACATTACTGTATTTAAAAAGACTAAAGACGTGCGAATAAGACCTGAGTCTTTTGAAGGAGTAGGGGCTGGACTCAGTAATGTGTTCCTACACCAAAAGTAGTCAAAATATTCGAGAATGTAGTGCAATCTTTAAAAAGAAAAAACAGATTTTTTCTTAGACTTCCAAGTCTGTTTATCATAAGGAATCTGTTTTTCAGTTCGTAAGATACATTAGAGCTCGTTTTGGTCAGAAATCTTTACTTTGAGTTTTTCAACTTTTCTTCAATTTGAAAGCAAAACACTTTTTCAACTTCTGTCTTCAGACTGCTGAATTCTTGCTTTGTCATCGTCGCACTGTTGCCCCGGAACTAACTTTTGTTTTAAGTTAAAATCCACTGGGGCCTATATAATATTGAAACAGACACTTTTCTGGCCCTTTCTAATATTACCTCCAATAAATGTTGACAAATTTAGGCTGTACATTTAAAGTTTTAAATGTTTAAAGCAGTAAATAATTTTGGACATCTGTATTCATGGGCGAGGCTGCAGCACTGCCATGTTTGTATACAAAATAATGCCTTTTTTTCATCTTAAAGAATGATTTGCAGATATCTGTTAGAAGCAGTACTATATTTAATCTGTTATTCAGTTCTTACTGCACAAATTGGAGAATTTTGGCGGCAAATCTTGACTATGAAATTTAGAAGTTTTCTGACTTTTCAAGAATTTCTGCCGTGAGATTGCTGCCAGCTCGGCTGTCGGCAGTGAACGTGGTCACGTGATTTCTGACCTTGACCTTTGTTCAAACAACTGATTGACACCTTTAGAATCCCTCACCAAAAAATAAATCATACTTATTTTAATATTTCCAGTGGTGACAAACTCAGCATTTGACAATGGAGAAAATATGATAAATATTGTCATGTGAGATGATTTGTGTACATGGGGCTTGTCTTGAGTGACCATCCTTCCGTTTGTCCATCTCTGAACAGTGCATCTATTCTCTATCCATTGAACTTGTTTCTCCTGCATATATCTAGACTAACACTTTTCATTATTTTTTTTTAAAAAATACCCTGACTTATAAGAGGTTTTTTTGTGCCTTTTGAACAAATCAATCATCTTTAGGCAAATTTATTATTTACTTACCTTTTCATCTACTAGTTTTTTATTTGAAATTTGAGTTTTCAAGTTTTATGCCAAGAATGTATGGTATTAGATGTCATTGTGCCTATTGATGAAATTTATAATCTATGACCTAATTTTCATATTATTCAGAATCACTTTTAAAAATTTATTTGTCTACATTCTATATCTCAAAAACTTTTCAGAGACTGAAATAGATTTGGTACAAAGAATAAAATAACTTGATGCTCTAGTCATATCTTTTGCAGCCATTAATAATTGATGACTTATGTTCAAATGTATACCTTTCTCTAGCTCATCAGGTCTATATAAGGCACTGGGTCACTGATTTAAACATATTTTATTCACATAGAGAGAAATGAAGTTAGAATACCCTCTCCTTGAATATAAGTAATTGGGTCACTCCAGGATCTTCCTTCTCCATCTGTAAACTTTTTACATTTTCAACTTCTCTTCAAGAACCACTCTACACCGAAGCTGTGAAGAGGCCTCTCATTGTCCAGTTAGTTACAACCCAAGCCATAACCTTGCATAGCTGCCAAGTCAAGTTTATGTTCAAGTGCTCAGGTACAAATAGTATGCATATTTAAATAATTTTGGGACAAAATCTCCAATTGACAAAACCCAAAGATATTGATGACA
Organism: Gibbula magus; assembly: GCA_936450465.1. Taxonomy (NCBI): domain Eukaryota; kingdom Metazoa; phylum Mollusca; class Gastropoda; order Trochida; family Trochidae; genus Gibbula; species Gibbula magus. Next base: position 40,318,898 of record OW388298.1, read on the forward strand.
ATGATCTTAATTTTAACTATACCCCTGGCCCTGCCTTACAGTGTAAGCATGACATGACATGACCTAAACAGTGACTCTGGAAGGAAGTGATTTTGTGTGGAGCATATCTCTTAAACTATACATGCTATGATGCTAGTTTCACCAAACTTGCTACATATGTTAGCCATGATCTCTAGTTGTGCCGGTTCAGGTTTAGACAGATTTCTGAATTTTACTTTGGCGTTTTCCATGGAAACATAACCAAAATAGTGACTCTGTAAGGAAGTCATTTTGTGTGGAACTTTTCTCCAAAACTATATATTCTAGCTGCACCAAACTTCATACACATGTCAACCATGGTTTCGAGATGGCGCTAGGATGGTGCCTAGATGTGCCTTTTGAGGGTTAGACCTATTTCTGAATTTTATTTTTTACGGTTTCCATGGAAACATGACTGAACTGTGAGAGTAGAACCCTGTATTGTTCCGGCAGCTGGTCTGTCTGCTGGCACCATTCCAGAAATTACACATGGACATTAAGGCGGGCGGATTTGGATTGTGCATTTCTCCAGTTTTTGTCAGGATGCATGAGGTCAGCCGGAAGTTGAACTGCTTTGGTCTCATCGGTGCCGGCTGTGGTTGTATAAAAGTATAAGTCAATTTTGCGTTGCTTTGAGTTTGGGGGGTGAGCCTCCACCTCAATCACGCTAGTGAAGCTAGCGCATGAAGGAACCGGCGGACAGACAGGCAGACAGACAGACAGACGAGTCCAAACACTTGGACGAAACTAGTTACTCTAGCAATCAAACTCCTTGCCCCCATAGACGTTACTAGGCCAAACTTGTCCTTTTAACCTATGTATGGATATAATTTTTATGAATATTGTAAATGCTCACTGAACTTCTTGATAGAACATGTCATTCTGATCAAGAGTCCTATATCACAGTATTGCATGTCTAGCATCCCCTCCTAGATTTGATATTGCCGCTGTGCATTCAAGGATTAAGATACAAAATCAGTTAATGACCGGTCCCTGCAAGCGACTGCACTGTGTCAGTAACTCTCCAGCAGAGTTTCACTGCGACTTCCCGTATATCATCGTCTGTGATGTCATAAAATGATTGTTTGTGACGTCACTGTAGCTTGTGGTTGCAAGGGAGGTGGGCCTTTTCCTGGCTTATTTTATGCGAATTAAATGAAGTAGAATTGGCATTACAGAAACTTGTGCAAATTTGTGTATAACCCTCGGTCTCACTTGGGCAATAAAAATATTCACATTTCGTACGACACACTTCCTCGGGTAATAATCTCTATGTCTGCAGCATTTCAAATCAAACAAATTTAGAGTGCAAAAATGACTTAATCACTTTATTTTATTGTGACAGATGTTTTCTTTATATGAACGTATATTAACATTTTATTATTTTGTTGTCATCACGCATAAACAGATCTTTAAAATCATTAAAGTTTGTCCTATGATAAATACTTATTCATCAATTGTCATAGGGTAAAAATGTCCAATATTTCGATGTAGATATCTATTTTCTGGAATTTATAAGATTATCAATATCTTTTTTTCAGGCATTGATTTTATTTTTTTGAAGATTGTAAGCATTGTTAGTTATTAATCAAAATATCAATTTTCAATAACCTTATAAATCAACAATGGTGTTGACATCATTGCTTGGTTGGTTGGTGCATGTTTATGACGTGTGGGATCAGGTCAGGTATTGTAATAATTATTCCTGTTGATTTCAATGATGCTGAAACCTTGTGTTTAATTTGGGGCTGAACGGAAGTTTGCAAGATTTAGATGTTTTCAGGGGTGCGTTAAATGCTTTTAAAGTCTATCCTAACTCCTCTGATTACTTCATTGGGTGCGTTCCATTCAGTTGATAATTCTACTCAGAGTACTCCAAACGAAAGGCCTGTGATCAGACCGTGCTGGGAGTTTGCTCTGAGCTACTCCTCGTAATCAGGTGGAGCAGACTGAGCAGCGTAGGTGTCGATCTACGAATGAACCCCCAAAATAGTGACCATTTTATTTGTCTTATATGAAATCATGAAAACAGCTTTATCTTCATGAATAATATTTTGTCAATCATTGTAGAATATATATATAAGTAATTAATTTCACCAAATGACATCACTCAGGAAATGACCTTTGACCTTGCTCTAAAATCTATTTCGTGTTATTCCTTTCAACGAGAGCAGAGCAGTGATCTGCGCTTGTTCCCAACATGTGAAAAGAGCGCACCCCTGGATTCCTGTGCCAGTCAATAATAAATGGTGTTTCTTTATCAAATAGTATTGACTTTGCTGAAAATTTTACATTTAATGGTAATTATACCCCTGCTACGAAGTAGTTGATGTATGTATCTGACATTCATTCTGTTCATCATTTCGTCTGTCCCTCCGTCAACTCAGTTTTTCAGAAAATGTTAGGTATACATCAAGTAAACTTTGTACAGTTGTTAAGCATGTTCTCCCCATAATGTGTGGCCCATTTGCAGTTTTCAGAGATTTAAAAGTTTTGGTCATTTCTATGTAAACGTCACTTTTTTTAGCCAATCCGCATGATGATTGATCAGGCATGATCGAAAAGCCAAACTGGTTTATGGCATGGGCCGTCCTCTGTAAGGTGTCGTCAGTTGTCTGTCATGAGTAAATTTTTCGACATCTTCTCAAAAACCTCTGCACCCCTACCCCCAAAACTGAAATTATGTGGAGAGGTACCTTGCACATAGGGGATAAACAAATTTACATTTGGTCCTGACCCCCCTCAAAAATTAGCACGGCAGGCATTATTTGAATAACCTTCAAAACCAGTTTGCATATGAAGCTGAAATATTCAAATTAACAATTGTTCGTCATAGGAAAGTCAAATTTGCAATTCTGTGTATTGAACAGAACTCTTTGGAATGGGATGTGTGTAGTTGATCGGGGGAGTGATATGGTTAAGTTGATCATTGGGCTGGCTGGAGTCCAGTTCATTGCGTAACAGCCGAGCAAAGTTAATGAGAAGATAAGAGGGAGGAATTGGATACAACTGTCCTTCAAACTTTGAGGGGGATTATTGTTATCCCCCGCCGGGAGGGAAGGAGTAGGGGGAGGGGGGAGATATTGAAATGGGCTCTGTCCGTCTGTCCATCCTAAAATCGTTTCCAAAGCAGAACTAAAAAAACGTAGGGCACAGCTCAATGAAACTTTATTTCCAATGGCTGAGGATGTTGATGATATCGCCTGTCTGCTAGTTTTTCCTTTTATTGAATGAATTGAAGTCATGGAATGACATATCATGGATTAAAATTTGTATAACTTATATTCTTTCAGCAGATGTGCACGACAAAATGAATTCCATGCCTCAAACAATCCTTACACGGTGAACTGGAAATTAAAGAATTCTTCAATGTGGAGGAAATAACCCATACGTGATGATCCGGAAGTTTGAGAACTCTTCAATATGGAGGAAGGCATCGATTATCTCCCTTGTTCTCAATATCCTCTCATCCACCATGATCTCTTGTCAAGGGGAGGTAATCCAGCTAGCACTGCATAGGAACCAAGGGGAGAGAACTTTACGACACAGACATGCGGTTGACGTGACTGCAGACAATATGCACGGAGAGCCGGGGGAAGGGTATTACATCAAGATGATGATCAGGATCCCTCCACAACAGGTGCTTGTGATGATGACGATGTTTTTTCATAATGATGATTGCAATTAATCCCTTTAAAGGGGCTGTAGCACATAAATTGCAAATTTTATTTTTAGCTCATCTGGCCTGAAAGGCCCAATAGGTTTATGGCATGGCGTCAATCCGTCCGTCCATCAGTCAGCCCGTAAACGTTTCGTCTTCTTCTCCAGAACCAATGACTCTAGAGAGCTGAAATTTGACTCCTTGACTAATGGGGATTCTAAATTGTAGATTTTGTGACCCCGTGACTCTCAATGGAGTCACAGGGGTCACAACCTTAAAAACCTACTTTCATCTTCTTCTCCAGTTCCAAAAGGTCTAAGAGAGCTGACAAGTTGTGTGCACTGACTCCTTGGTCAATGGGAATTCTAAATTGTAGATTGGTGACCCCTTGACCCCAAATAGGGTCACAGGGGTCACAAACTTCAAAAAATATGTTCCTCTTCTTCTCCAGTTCCAAAAGGTCTAGAGATCTGAAATGTTGTTCGCAGACTCCTTGGCCAATGGGGATTCTAATTTGTAGAATGTGTGGCCCAGTGGCCTCAAATAGGGTCACAGTTCCTCAATGAATGTGAACAGCTGCCCTGGCCCAAGCAAGTCTGGATATGTGTATTGACCTTCTAACTGATTGTATCGGGTGTAAGTTGTGTCACTGCACAGCAAGTGAGTGAGAGGTTAGTTATCTCAGCGGTTGACTAGCAGAGTATGGCCAGGGGATCAGAGTTGGGAGACTTTGTTATCTCTAAAGAGGAATTTTGGAGGGAAGGAGAGGCTATGGTTAAGGCTTTGTGTTATAGTTCTCTACAGGTTTGCAAACTAGTAACTATAGAAGAAGAGAAAAATTATCATCAAATGTTTTATCATTTTGGGTCATGATATGGAGATTATGTCTACACCATTTGAATTGGAAGTCACCTTCTCTTGAAGATCCATGCAGTGATAGTGCTTTATCTGGAGAAAATGTCAGTCTTCAACATCAAACAATACAAACCCTGATGAGCTACAAAGCCCATGGCTCTATTTTTCAGTTTCTGCACAGCTTGTTTCATCTCATCTGTTGTGACGATGTTCATGATGATGTCCAGGTCTTCTTCAGCCTCAGTGATGTTTGCTAACTCTTGAGGGTCCGGTATGTTCAGGATTTGTTGAAAATGTTCCTTCCATCTTTCAAGTTTCTTCTGTTCGCTGGTGATTGTTGTGCAATCGGATCCATCTATGGGGAAATCCTGGTTTGGTGACCACACAGTTTCCTAGTTATTTGGTAAACGGTCGTCATGTCTCTTTGTTCTGCAGCCTGTTCTGCTTGATCAGCCAGTTGGTCTGTATACAGTCTTGAGACAGTCATCATTCCCTGAACGTTTGTATTTGGGAAATTGCGATATCTTGCAACTGTCTTAATAAGAAAAAGGATGACTTTAATCAGCCTACGTCATACGTTACTGAACACAACACACTGAGTCCAGTGTTTCAGTCTGGAAGAGTGACAGAAGAAATTCTATAACAATGTTCACATTAGCAAAAACTTGATCAGTCTGTCTCTCAACACAAAAATGGAACCACCTGTCCCAATAGCACTGTTTCCTCGTACTTGGCTTGAATGATGCCCAGAGAATTCTGGCAGCGTCCGCTGAAATTCCAGCCTTCTCCCAGGTGTCCCAGACACTGGAAATACTCCGAGACTGAGGTTCTTCATAGTGGGATGAGTTGCCTTGTCCCACGGTAGGTGGAGAACTGCTCGAGCCCAGGTGATCTCCCTTGGCCTGTCAACAACAAGGTTAATCAATTCAGTAAACCATGACTGGGTAGGCCAAATGGGTGCAATTACTACACCACAAGATTCACCCTGACTAATTTTACGAACAACTCTCCCTACCAAACAAAATGGTGGAAAGGCATAAATAACTTCATTTGACCAGTGCATAGTGAATGAGTCTATATGCAGTGTTTCCGTTGTCCGGCATATGCCGGACTTTGACCGATTTAAATTGAACATGACCGGTAATTTCAAAGGCTGCCGGTCATCATGTCCGGCAAAATTTTCAAAACCATTTTTCCTAATTCTATGAAATTTGGATTCTTGTTGATGCAATCGTTTCATTCACAATGATATCAGTGTTTTTTCAAACAAGAGGTACGAGTTATGGGGGGAAACCAGGCTATAAATAACCTGACACCATGAGATATGCGCTGATTGGTTCATACAGAGTCTTGTTCAAAGCGTGATCTCAGTGACGTCATTGATTTAAAAAACACACGTTGTCATATTTTGGTTGTAATGCCACTAACTTGATAAATAATGATCATGAGAAGCCGATAATATACAAAGCAGAGGAAGAAAATATCGCATAGTTACATGTCGAGTCTCAGTACAAACAGTACTGTAGCATGTTTTGTCAGTCGATGTGCTAATAACTAAATATTCCAGAAAACAAGTTCAAATTCAAACATATTGTGTCACTTTCTGTAGATGACTGGTGTGATTCCAAGATGTTCTGTCAAATTGTTTGTAAAAGACGTTCAGTTAATTACCTGTCAAAATAAATCAGTTCTTGCAATAATTTGAAACTTGAAAAAATATAGTGTGTGTGGGTTTCAGATGCGCGACACAATATCACGTCATACTCTTGAAACTATCTCCTGTATAAAAAGAACAAGAAGCATCTTTTCCGTCATGAATAAATAATAAAATATTCAATACATCTTAAATTATGTTTTAATTGAAACTGACATAATAATACCAGTCAAAATAAAGCCAGTTCATCACTGATCGATCGGCGAGTCATAATGTAGAATCATTTTGAAAAATTGTTTTGTCAGACTGTATCCACCATTCAAAACAATTTTAGTCGTGCCAGTACTCAGATACTGATAGTAATCATGAAACATCTTAATTTCTTTGAATTAGTATTTTTCAATTTAAAATTGTAACATCAGTCATCATTCAGTCGAAGCCGTCAAATTGACATACTTATGCGCTAGAAGGTTCCTTCATTGTGATTGGTTGAATATGGTTGTGACGTATGGGGGCCGTATAACATTCATAATGACGCTTTATTGTAAGAAGAGTTCTACATTTATTTGAATGGTCGTAACACACGTTATGTGGACAAGATATTCTTAAGATAGTCAAAGCAAAGAAAATCGAATAAAACGTGCGAGATAATTTTTGTATTAATGCACGAAGGAAAATATTCAAATAGCATTCTTTGAAACCACCCCCTTCAACAATGCAAATGGCCGCAAGTTACTTGCACATGAAGACAGCAACTTTGTGAGAAGTAGCCTATATTTTCATATATTTTTTTACCATGTTAAGCAGACGCCGTTTTCTATTTTCACCGTGATTTAGATCCAATATATATATTTTTCTACTACCTGGCAAATCTGTTTAATCATTTACTAGTTAACGGTTTATTCATTCATCACAAACGATATGTACCGTGAGGTTTTTACAGGAACCTGGACGTAAGGAAAGATATTTTTTTTGATGAATATGCACACGAACAATTTTCATATTAGACATACACAGCTAATCAGTAATAAAACAGGAAGATTAAAGTGAATAGTTTTTGTTATATTTTCTTTGTTTGCATTTCAATGACTTGACCGATAAAATTTACAAATGTCCGGTATTTTACATGCTCGCCGGTCACAATGTCCGGCTGGAAAAAAAGCCAGCGGAAACACTGACTGAGTAGAGGTTATCCGTGTTTTCTTCAAGGGAATGTAGCAGGTTTTTTGGCAAAAATATGTTTTCAAATTTCCCATTGATAATGATAGTGTTTATTGGTAAAAAAAAATTTCAAATACATTTCATCAACTTATTTGAGCGTAAATGTGCTACTGTCTCTTTAACTAATACCATGTTTATCCCATTGAATGAGGCAGAGAGTTTATAATATTTTCACGAGTGACGCAGCTACGAATTAAAATATACAACTTATCAACCTCATGAGATGAGATTTAGCTATACCGGGTGTTAAGAAGTAATTTTGACGTTTTTACCCTTAAGCGGCCGTCCATAACGTTTGGTTATTGAGAGTTACTTCCCTTGAGTGCTTACCACGACGCCATGAGGCCACGATGCCACGATGTAAACTTTGATGCCAAATACAACGTTAATGATCACCCAGAAGCCTTTTATTTCCTTATTTTCATGGTCCCGCGAGCCGGATGCAATATTCTGTGAATGACATAACCGGTATATTGTGCAATTCCATAACAGAACATTGAAACTTTTGTGTACGTGCTAAAACGTAAACAACTAATGGCCGACATGGCCGAATCAGAAAACAGTGTTCGTAGGAAGCGTGAGAGGCGCCCCCCGGAATATCTTAAAGACTATGACACGAACATTGATAGAGATGATGCCCTGTCACATGTTTCTTTAGTTTCAAACGTTAGTAGGGGTTCTGCAACAAGTGTTTTGAGTCGTTTGTCAGATAAACAAGCAATTGCTCTCGCATCGTTCAGAAAGCAAAACGAACTTGATGAACTCAAACGTAGGCAATCTGAGGACAGACACATTGATAGTTTAATCCATGATGCTGAAGATAAAGCATTTGAAGCGCAAATTAATGCAGAGCAAGAATTATCTAGGGCTCGTATTGAAGAGAGAAAGGCTAGTAAGGAAAAGGAGAGAATTCTCAATGAATTAATTCAACAGAGAGATATCAGAAATGCAGAAAGAAAGTTAGCTGAGCTTGAACTAGTTAATTCTATGATAGTGAATGAATCTGTAAGGCAAGATACACCCCTCAACCCAGATGCCATTGAATATGTACCTAAAACCATACCCCAAACTCCAGTTGTGATTCAGAGACCAATTCAGTTGAATTCTACACACACAGTGGTTACCAATACTTTAGAACCGCCTACTGTTCACTCACCAACGGCTCAACCACCTGTTCACATGTCACCAACAGTGCACCCAACTCCTGTTAACCCTCCTACTGCCGTACACCCACCTGCTGTTAACCCTTCTCCTGCCATGCACATACTTACTGTTAACCCTCCTACTGCCGTGCACCTACCTAGTGTTAACCCTCCTACTGCCGTGCAGCTACCTAGTGTTAACCCTTCTACTGCCGTGCAGCTACCTAGTGTTAACCCTCCTACTGCCGTGCACCAACCTAGTGTTAACCCTTCTACTGCCGTGCAGCTACCTAGTGTTAACCCTCCTACTGCCGTGCACCAACCTACTGTTAACCCTCCTACTGCCGTGCACCAACCTACTGTTAACCACCCTAATGCCGTGCACCTACCTAGTGTTAACCCTCCTAAAACTGTGTACCCAACTCCAGTTCGCACCGTCCAATTTTCACCAGTATATCATGCTGAAGCTGATGTGAACCAGAACTATGATTCCCCTGTAAGTCTATCACCAGTTCCAAATGACATCCATCGCATGCCCATACTTACCTCAACACGAATCTCGGAGCGACCGCTTATACCAAATGTATCAGAACTACTTCTTGCATCTTCGTATGGCATGCCAAAACCAACCTTACCATCATTCAGTAGTGGATCGGAGAGAGATTTTGCAATGCTCAAAATGGCATTTGACAATTTAGTAAGTGGATCCAATGTATCTCAGCAATACAAATACCAGCTTCTATTGGACAGATTAGGTGGTGCCCCCAAGCGGCTAGCTGAAGCATACCTGTATGATTGTGAACCTTATACCAGAGCTATGACAGCACTCCAGGAGACTTATGGTCAACCCAGACAGCTTGTACAAAGTGAGATTGGTGCTATACTGAATATGCCTCCCCTTAGAGTAGGTGACTATGATGCCTTTGAGAACATGTCGCTTTCTCTCAGTACCCTCATCGGTATGTTACGTTCACTTGAAGGCTCTCATGGAAGTGAGCTGACATGCGGATCACATGTTGATCGTATACTCAGTAAGCTCCCACCTGGTACCAGAGACAGTTTCGTAGAACATTGTATTAACAAGGGCATATTGAAACCAGATGACTGTAAGTCCTACACCCTCCTTGACTTGTCTGACTGGTTGAGGACAAAGGCAAGAGCAAAGAAGATAGCACATAAGGCTGCAATGTTGTACCAAGTTCCCAAGTCAAGTCGGGACACTCCCCCCTACAGGAAACCACCTATCCCTACAGCAGTGTTTTCTACTGGCAGCACATCGCATAGAAACCGGACACCGTCCTCAAGTTATTCAAATCGTAAACCTGAAAGGACTGGATACTGTGCATATTGTAATGGGAGTCAACATCACATTACCAACTGCAATGACTTCAAGAAGCTTTCTTCATCAGACGTAGCAAAATGGATTAGGGACAACAACCGGTGTAATTCATGTGCGCGTAAACACCCTACAAAGACCTGTAACCTACAAAAGTCATGTTCAATCTGCAATAAGCTCCATCTGTCCATACTTCATGAAGCCCATACAAACAGAGACCAAACCAAAGTCAAACAGTTCTTTGTGGACCAACCTAACAATCCAGTCATGCTGAAATTGGTACCTGTCTACATCCATGGCCCTCATGGTCGTCTCAAGACCCACGCCATCCTAGACGACGGATCTATGCGGACCATGGTAATGCCGTCGCTGGTGAAATCGCTCGACTTGCCCTCAGCGCCGGACAGGATTCTGCTATCAACAATCAAGCGAGGGACATTTGACTGTCCTGGTCAAGCAGTGCAACTCACCATTTCTTCTGTTGATACCCCGGAGGTTTGTTTCAAGATTGATCACGCCTTCACTTCTGAAGAAATAAGACTTTCCAGCTACACCTACCAAGTTGATACCCTCAAAAGCCAGTATCCCCATCTACAGGATAAACCACTACATGAGATAACTAATGTGGAACCTATGATATTGATTGGGTCAGACAATGCCAATCTTATCACCCCAGTGAAGCCAATAGAGTTCGGTGCACCAGGTGCCCCAGTTGCTGTGTGCACATCCCTAGGATGGACCCTACAAGGACCCTCCCGCCATGAAGCCACTCAAAGCGAAGCCTGTTTGTTCACTGAAACACACCATGTTCAAGACAACCTCTTTCACCAAGTTGAGAAACTTTGGCAGATGGATGTTATCCCTTACTCACCAAAGCAAGTATCCAAGTCAAAGGAAGATAAGTACGCTTTGTCTCTTCTAGAGGAGAAGACCATTAGAGTACCAGTACAGACTGTGGATGAAACAACAATGCATTATGCCACACCATTGTTGCGGAGACCCAATGCCAGTTCCCTATCTTTTCCTATGGGCGTTGTGATGCCTAACCTGAAACGTACGGAAAAACACCATGCCAGTAAACCTGACCTCACAGATGTACACAATGACGCCATCAAGAAACTTGTCAATGAGAACTTTGTTAGAATCATTGACGAAGAGGAAGCCAGCAAGTCCAAAGAATCTTGGTTTATCCCACACCATGTTGTCACTCATAACAACAAGTCTCGCTTGGTATTCAACTGTTCCTTTGAATACAGAGGGTTGAATTTAAACAAACAACTTTTGCCAGGTCCATCGATTGGATCATCACTCCTTGGCGTCTTGCTAAGATTTAGGAGGAACAAGATAGCTATTTCTGGAGACATCAAAGCAATGTTCCACCAAGTTCACCTACTTCCTGAGGACCAAAATATCCTGCAATTTATATGGCGAGATATGGACAGTGATGAGGTACCAACGATATACCAGTGGCAGGTATTGCCCTTTGGAACCACTTGCAGCCCCTGTTGTGCGACATTTGCCCTGATGAAGCATGTTCGTGATGCCGACCAACAGTATCCAGAGGTAACTAGATGTGTCAATGAGGCATTTTATGTGGACAATTGCCTTGATAGCCTAAATGACGCCCATGAAGCCAAGTCCCTTGTGATGGACCTCCGGAAAGTTCTGGCAATAGGTGGATTCAACATTCGTCAATGGGCTTGTAATGAGCCCGAGGTACTAGCTGATTTGCCCCCAGAGGCAAAGTCTACAACCTTTGAACTGTGGTCAACCTTGGACCAAGGAGATGTTAACGAAGCTGCTCTAGGACTACACTGGAAGTGTGATTCAGACACCCTTGCCTATCGACACCGCACTGTGAATTATGACACATTGAACATGAGAGCAGTCTACCAAGTCCTAGCAACACAGTATGACCCCATAGGTTACCTCATGCCTTATACCGCCTGGCCAAGGTCATCATACAAGATCTGTGGAAGGGAAAGACAGCCTGGGAAGAGGAGATCACCTCTCAGGTCCTCAGAAAACAGTTCACTGAATGGGAGTCTGAACTATCTGGGATCTCCAATGTCTGCCTCGACCGGTGCTACATACCCTCTTCCTTTGAAACCACAAACATTCAACAGCAGTTGCACATATTCTGTGACGCATCGGAACGCATCTATGGATCGGTTGCCTATCTAAGAACTGAGAACTCTGAGAATGATGTTCATGTCAGCTTTGTCTCTGCACGAAGTCGTGTAGCCCCGAAGAAACAACTCTCCATGCCCAGACTAGAACTTTGTGCCGCCCTGACTGGCGCTCAGCTTGCCGACACCTTGAACCGAGAGTTGGGTCTTTCTCTTACCGACACATTCTTCTGGAGTGACTCCACCACTGTCCTTGCCTGGCTGAAATCAGATTCGTGTCGCTATAAAGTATTTATTGGCACACGTGTAACCGAAATCCAGTCCCTCACCCCTTACGAGAACTGGCATTACGTCAATACCAAGCAGAATCCCGCTGATGATCTGACCCGAGGGAAATCTCTCAATGAACTGTGTGGTGAATCCCGATGGCGTAATGGACCATCCTTCTTGATGGAAGAACCTGAATATTGGCCATCAGCCGAGGCCTTTCCCTGTGATGACAACATGTCTGACACTGAACCTGAACTACGGAAAACGACAGTTGCATTCCATACAGATGTGGTGAACCTTCCAGATCCAACCAAGTACCACACCTTTGACGACTTGGTGAATGCCTACATTGAGTGTGTTGACGGGGCGGCTGAGAAACCTGTCACTGAGGTTGAGGCAATCCTCTTTCGAAGAGTCCAAGAGGAGAGCTTTCCTGATGAGGTTCGAGCCCTTAAAGCGAAGAAGCCAGTATTGTCGACAAGTAGGTTGCTTGAGTTAGCCCCAGACTACGACTCCTCTACAAACCTCATCCATGTAGGAGGTAGACTTCGGGAAGCTGAAGAGATTCCTGAGAATGTTAAACACCCTGTTGTTCTAGATCCCAACCACCAAATCACCAAACTATTGATCAAGCGGTATGATGATAAACTCAAACACTATGGACCTGAGAGATTGTTTGCTGAGATCCGCAGAGAGTTTTGGATCCTACGAGGCCGTGAAGCTATCAAGAGACACCAGAGGGCATGTCTTGAGTGTCAGAGACTCCGTGCAACGCCTAAGCTACCAAAGATGGCAGACCTACCAAAGGCTAGACTGAGACTGTACAAGCCTGCATTCTATTCAACCGGTGTGGATTGTTTCGGTCCAATGTGGGTGAAAGTAGGACGAAAGCAAGAGAAAAGGTGGGGTATTGTCTTTAAATGTATGACAACCAGAGCAGTGTACCTAGACTTATTAGAGAACATGGACGCTGATGCTTTCCTCATGAGTGTGCGAAGGTTCATATCCTACAGAGGAAAACCCTTCGAGATCTTGTCAGATTGTGGTACTAACTTCAAGGGAGGAGACTCAGAACTGACAGAGGCTTTTGAAACAATGAACCCCACCATCCGCAATCAGTTGGCACCATACAAGATCACTTTCAAGTACAATCCTCCTTATGCGCCACACTTTGGTGGATTGTGGGAAAGAGAAGTCCGATCAGTAAAACAGGGTCTTAAAGCTGTCCTGGGAACTCAGACAGTTACAGAACCAGTCCTCAGAACAGTGCTGTCAGAAATCAGTGCAATCCTGAACTCTAAACCTCTTGGATACGTCTCCAGTGATGTTGCAGACATCGATCCAGTGACACCAAACTCTTTGCTAATTGGAAGACCTGACACCTCACTTCCACAAGTTGTCTACCCTTAAGATGAGCTTATGGGTAGAAGACGTTGGCGACACTGTCAAGTGTTAGCTGACCAGTTCTGGAAGGCGTTCATTCGCCGATACCTTCCAATGCTTCAACCACGAGGCAAATGGCACAGGGATCACGACCGTATCTCTGTGGATGACGTGGTGATGATTATGGACCCCCAGCAGATAAGAGCCAACTGGCTTGTCGGACGAGTGACTGAGGCTCCCCAGGGCTCAGATGGGAAGGTGCGAGCCGCGAGAGTGTGCGTTGGAGAGCACACCTACCTGAGACCAGTGTCCCGCCTTGTGAAGTTGCCAAACATGAATGATACAGACTGATAATATTCACATGATTGTGTCCATGAACTGTTTGAATCATGTGCTAATGACCCAGTTCTGAAGACTCTAGTAATATAATTTCTTTCCTACAGTGTTCAGATGCCATGGATTTATGATTTATCACAAAGACTTTTAAAAGTTTAAGTACTTTTGCAGGAAGGTCCTGACTAATTTGCATGCTTTGATATGATTGGTTAATTGCAAATTTTGAATAGCTTTCAAAATTTTGGGGCGGCTGTTAAGAAGTAATTTTGACGTTTTTACCCTTAAGCGGCCGTCCATAACGTTTGGTTATTGAGAGTTACTTCCCTTGAGTGCTTACCACGACGCCATGAGGCCACGATGCCACGATGTAAACTTTGATGCCAAATACAAAGTTAATGATCACCCAGAAGCCTTTTATTTCCTTATTTTCACCGGGGATGTAACTCAGTTGGTAGAGTGTCCGCTCATCACCCGGAAGGCCGGGGTTCGATTCCCGGTCGTGTCATACCAAAAGACGTTAGAAGATAGGAGTTGCTGCTTCCTTGCTTGACTCTCAGCATTATAAGGACAGAACAACACTTGAACTGGCGCTGCACTGTGGCTGCCGGGTGCAAAATGCACAAACCAAATTTCCTATGTACTTTCTATTGCGGACAATATAGTGTTATTATTATTATTAAACATGGTATTAGTAAAAGACAGATAATCTATTATATATAATATTATATAATATAATATTTTTCTCAGAGTGTGAATAATATTCTTTGTTTGTGCGTGTAGATCTAGCAGTTATGAAGACAGCGGATCTTCTGTCTACGTTCCCTACACCCAGGGGGACTGGACCGGTGAACTCAGGACAGACTTGTCCAGATCGCATCTCTCCCTAATGTGAGCGTCACGTGGAACATTGCGTTCTTCACCAGCTCGTCTAACTTCTTCCTCGACACCTCCGACTGGCAGGGGATCATTGGTTTTGCCTACCAGGAAATATCAAGGGTAGGTAACTCGTACCTGTACTGTGCACTCCCTTTAAACTTACAGCGGACCAGTAAGAAAAGTTGGTTAGAGCTATGTCGAATTAGAGGAATTATCCCATATGAAATGAATATACATGTTAGTATACAGAGAGTGTTGGATGTCAGGGATGTAGACTTTGAGCAAGTACTGTTCGTGTTCAAATTCTTGTGAGGGTTTTGTCTTTTGTGCAAATAAACACAGTGGATGTGTTAGGTTTCTGAGTGAGAGATTCAGTGTTCGAATTCAACACCCCCCCCCCCCCCCCCCCCCCCCAAACTTTTGAAAAATACATAGATCAACCTATGGAAGAGAGCTGTTATATCCAGGGGCAGGATAGCCCAGTGTTTAGCGCGTTTGGTTTGGGATCAAGACAGCCGGGTTTGAATCCCCCCAGGGGCTCGGCAACATTGTCTGCTGTAGAGAACTGTTCTACATGCAGTAAGATTTGAGTGCAAAGTGTCACTTAATTTCATTGCAATACCACCCATGGTTCGCTAGTTTCAGCCAATGCTTGCAGGTTTCACCGCAGTACATAGCCACAATGGTGTTGCAGGCTTTCTCTCTGCAATAATACCATTAGCCAGAGATATAATCTTGGAAAGGGCGTTAAACCTCAACCTAGATTTCCTTTTGATTTTTAGCATGGCATGGCATGGCGTCCGTCCATCCGTCCATCCATCCGTAAACTTTTAGCTTTTTCAACATCTGTTCCAGAACCAATGACTCTAGAGAGCCGAGATTTTATGTACAGACTCCTTGGATGACGAGGATTCTATATTGTAGATTAGGTGACCCTGGGGCCTCAAATAAGGGCCTCACAGGCCATGACCTAAAAACCTATTTTCATATTCAACAAAAAGACCTCAAAGGCTGTAATAATGTGTACAGACTCTTTAGCCAGTGGAGATTCCAAATTGTAGATTTGGTGAACCTGGGACCCCAATTAACAGTGTTGCATCCTGGGGCTGTGTGATTGTGAGAAATGCGCTATTTCATATATCACTCGCGCAATTTTACTATTTATGTGGGGGAGTAATCGCGAAAAAAATACATTTAATCCCGCAATCTAGACAAACTACTGCGCAACCTACCTGTATTATTTTATTTCCAACTCTTTACATACTTTGATCAATAAAAATAATATCAAATCAGCGAGATAACTTGTACACGTAATCATTCGTAAAAGTAGCTTCTTGTTTACCAGTACTAGTGCTGTCGGCAAAACTCGTTGGATTCCGGCTTAGTCAATGAAACGTATATATTCGAGATAAATGAAAACGATGTAGCACTTCCGAATGTATTGACATGCGCAGTAGATGTTTCCGCCCGCAGGCCAGTGCTGACTTTCGTCTGCTATTTTTCGCTACAGTTATTAATTCGTGAATAGAAAATGCCTAAAACAAAACGAATTACCGACTTTTTTCGTAATCCTACGCTTGATTCAAGCGTAGGATTATGAAAAAAGTCGGCAATTCGTTTTGAAACACAAGGATTTTTTCTCACTGAAAGGTAAATATGATAACATTTTGGATTGTCAAATAAATCATTTCATTATTACACATAAGGTGTATGATTGCTTTTTATTTGTGTTAATTCACTTTATTAGCACTATTACACAATTTCAGGTCACTCCCCCACTTTTTAGCTCATCAGGCCTGAAAGGCCCGATGGGATGGCGTCCGTCCGTCCGTAAACTTTTCGCTTTTTCGACTTCTTCTCCAGAACCAATGACTCCAGAGAGCTGAAATTTTTCTTACAGACTCCTTGGCTGAAGGGGATACTAAATTGTAGATTTGGTGACCCTGTGACCCCAAATGTGGGTCACAGGGGTCATAACCTTAAAAGCTATTTTCATCTTCTTCTCCAGAACCAATGACTCCAGAGAGCTGACATTTTTTGTACAGACTCCTTGGCAGAAGGGGACTCTAAATTGTAGATTTGGTGACCCTGTGACACCAAGTGTGGCTCACAGGGGTCATTACCTAAAGAAACTATTTTCATCTTCTTCTCCAGTCCCAATGAACGTAGAGAGCTGAAATTTTATGTACATACTCCTTGACTGAAGGGGATTCTAAATCGTAAATTTGGTGACTGTGAGGCAATGACCTAAAATGCTATTTTCATCTTCATCTCCAGTCCCAATGGCTCTAGCGAGCTGAAATTTTATGTACAGACTCCTTGGCTGTAAGGGATTCTAAATTGTAAATATGGGTCACAGGGATCATAACCTAAAAGCCTATTTCATTTTACACCATTTTTCTGAGATTTGATGTGCACTTCAATCAGTAAGTAGGTAAGGGAGGTAATTTTAAAGAAAACACCTGAGGGAAAGGCATTTCATCTTTCTGATGTGAGAGTTCTAACATGTGCTTTGAGAATATATGTCTGATGAAAAAGAGATGTTGAGAATTAAAAACTTAGAATTGGAGGTCTAACAAAAATTATATGTCATATTTTATCTTTGTCTCACATTTCACATATGAGTAATTATTTGTATTTTGCAAGTGAATTTGCTGATAAAGGTACACAAGTCTAAAAGTATTCTAAAGACTTAATACAGAATCTTTTATTAAATCTAACATAATGTTCTTTGAAATTGAAGAGTAAATAATGGAGTTTTTGAATACCTCATGATATTGTGTAATTATTTGGAGAATTAATTAAATAATTAATGAGAATTTCCAGTACGAGTCAATTTGGTATACCGTATTTATATCATATTTTATACTTTATAACTGATATAGTTTTCTATTAATTAACTTGCAGTTAATTTTATTCAATAGGAACAAGAAATGAGATAAATGTTTACATTATGGACATGTTTAATGTGAATCTATTTGAAATGAGAACTATTGAATACCCTTTGAAGGAATAACTTGAAGAGGAATTAATTTTTTTTCATTTTACATGAGATATGTGAACTGAATATGACTAGTGATGACTGGTGATAACATAGGTCTATAAAAGAAGTAGCTATATGAGATTGTGACACCACACCTATTTTCATCTTCTTCTCCAGTACAGAAAAATAATTAATTTTCGGAAAAACAACATCTAACATATAAATTTTACTGGCTGTGAGTCCAGTGTCTGCATGTTATGTAACTGCATTGTGTTGACCTGGGGGTGACCACTTCCTGGCAAAAGGATGAAAACTGATAGTTACACAGAGGTTTCAGGTTACTTCAAACTACTGTGCAGCACTGTGTTATAGACTGTGCGTGAGACTGCTCTAGTCTTCCACTGACTCTAAAAAAGATTTTGTTTATAGAATATCACCATTTTATCAAATATTGAAAAGGAGCCTATAAGAAATGGTGAAAAAGAATTAGCAGGGGTCATGACCTAAAAAGATTTTTTTCATTTTCTTCTACAGCCCCAGGCCATTATTGCAATAGCTGACAGTGGTGAATTGTATGCAAAGAATTGTACCTGGTATATTCATTATTATATAATGTGTGTACGATATCAAAAAATAGTATGATCTCTCCACCACATTGTTATATGTTTGATACCAGCAATTTATTTCCAAGCTACAAAACAAACACTTGCACATATTATTACACGAAAAACATCTTTGGCATTTATTATCTATGCATATATTGTCATACTAACATTTTATAACAAAAAACATGTTTCTGTGCAACTTTGTGTTGCTCTTTCAACACATATATATAGCAGATTGGCAAAGTTATGGTAACAACATATTTTTAAACTGCTTTAATTGTTTCACTACCCAGATTCTTATTACTACATTCCATTATCTGACCATTGCTATAAAGCCCACTCCATAACATACCCCACTTATTATCTCCTGATGAGCTACAGAGGCCATGGCTCTATTTCTGAAAAGTGAGGGGGGACCTCCCCCTCTTTTGCAAAAACCTGGATGCAACACTGATTAAGGGCCTCACAGGCCATGGCCTTATAAACCTATTTTCATCTTCTTCTCCGGAACAAAAAGACCTAAAAGGCTGTAATAATGTGTACAGACTCTTTAGCCAGTTGAGATCCCAAATTGTAGATTTGGTGACTGTGTGACCCCAAATAAGGGCCTCACAGGCCATGGCCTTAAAATCCTATTTTCTTCTTCTTCTCCGGAACAAAAAGACCTAAAAGGCTGTAATATTGTGTGTAGACTCTTTAGCGTTTGAGTTCTGGGGCTCGAATATTCATTATGATCATAAAACTAGTATTTTCCTCATTAAGAATGCAGGAATAAGATGTTTAAGGTTCCTAGATGATAGTTTTTTCCATTAACGAGAGTGCTGATATGCTTAGAGAACACAGTGAGTTTAGTGTCAAGCTTGGATTTACAGTAAATCGCAGTTAAACCCAACACAATATATGAAATTCCTTGCATTCTGGTTGAATTCTATAAGTATGTCTGTTATTATGGATGATGACAAATCTGTTGGGATACAGAATTTGGGAAGAGAGTTAATCTCTCTGAAGGCTGTTCAGATCAGAAAAGTAGCACAGTTCATTGGAATGGTAGTCACATCTTTGCCCACAGTTAAGTTTGGGAAACTGCATTACAGAAAATTAGAAAGAGAAAAAATTGCTTCATTACAAACCCATAACTGGGATTTTGACAAAAAGATGTATTTCTCCAGACAAGCCATTCTTGAAATTCAGTGGTGGATTGCACATATACATAAACAGTTCTAGGGATATTCTGCCATCTTTACCAGACATTCAGATTCAAACTGACGCCAGCACCCAGGGTTGGGGTGTTTGTTGAAATATGGCAAATGGGAGATGGTCAATGGAAGAGAAAAGAGAGCATATTAATGTTCTAGAAATGAAGGCAATTGACTTAGGACTTAAATCATTCTCTTCAATATTGACTAACAAGACTGTATCAGTTCAGTCTGATAATTCAACTGCAATCAGCTACATTAATGAAATGGGCGGGATGCGCTCAGATAAATGTGATAAGTTGGCTACTGTTATCTGGAATTGGTGCATTGATAGAAACGTTGATCTTCTGGCGTCCCACATACCAGGTACACACAATGTCAATGCTGATCGAGCCTCAAGAAATGTATCTGGTAGAACAGAATGGACATTATCGGATGATATGTTTAACACTGTTCAGGCAATCTACCCTGAGACGATGACCATAGATTTATTTGCATCTAGAGTAATTGCTATGCTAGATAGATATTGTAGCTGGAAACATGATCCAGGAGCTTGTCATATAGCAGTGTTTCCGCTGGCTTTTTTTCCAGCCGGACATTGTGACCGGCGAGCATGTAAAATACCGGACATTTGTAAATTTTATCGGTCAAGTCATTGAAATGCAAACAAAGAAAATATAACAAAAACTATTCACTTTAATCTTCCTGTTTTATTACTGATTAGCTGTGTATGTCTAATATGAAAATTGTTCGTGTGCATATTCATAAAAAAAATATCTTTCCTTACTTCCAGGTTCCTGTAAAAACCTCACGGTACATATCGTTTGTGATGAATGAATAAACCGTTAACTAGTAAATGATTAAACAGATTTGCCAGGTAGTAGAAAAATATATATATTGGATCTAAATCACGGTGAAAATAGAAAACGGCGTCTGCTTAACATGGTAAAAAAATATATGAAAATATAGGCTACTTCTCACAAAGTTGCTGTCTTCATGTGCAAGTAACTTGCGGCCATTTGCATTGTTGAAGGGGGTGGTTTCAAAGAATGCTATTTGAATATTTTCCTTCGTGCATTAATACAAAAATTATCTCGCACGTTTTATTCGATTTTCTTTGCTTTGACTATCTTTAGAATATCTTGTCCACATAACGTGTGTTACGACCATTCAAATAAATGTAGAACTCTTCTTACAATAAAGCGTCATTATGAATGTTATACGGCCCCCATACGTCACAACCATATTCAACCAATCACAATGAAGGAACCTTCTAGCGCATAAGTATGTCAATTTGACGGCTTCGACTGAATGATGACTGATGTTACAATTTTAAATTGAAAAATACTAATTCAAAGAAATTAAGATGTTTCATGATTACTATCAGTATCTGAGTACTGGCACGACTAAAATTGTTTTGAATGGTGGATACAGTCTGACAAAACAATTTTTCAAAATGATTCTACATTATGACTCGCCGATCGATCAGTGATGAACTGGCTTTATTTTGACTGGTATTATTATGTCAGTTTCAATTAAAACATAATTTAAGATGTATTGAATATTTTATTATTTATTCATGACGGAAAAGATGCTTCTTGTTCTTTTTATACAGGAGATAGTTTCAAGAGTATGACGTGATATTGTGTCGCGCATCTGAAACACACACACACTATATTTTTTCAAGTTTCAAATTATTGCAAGAACTGATTTATTTTGACAGGTAATTAACTGAACGTCTTTTACAAACAATTTGACAGAACATCTTGGAATCACACCAGTCATCTACAGAAAGTGACACAATATGTTTGAATTTGAACTTGTTTTCTGGAATATTTAGTTATTAGCACATCGACTGACAAAACATGCTACAGTACTGTTTGTACTGGGACTCGACATGTAACTATGCGATATTTTCTTCCTCTGCTTTGTATATTATCGGCTTCTCATGATCATTATTTATCAAGTTAGTGGCATTACAACCAAAAATGACAACGTGTGTTTTTTAAATCAATGACGTCACTGAGATCACGCTTTGAACAAGACTCTGTATGAACCAATCAGCGCATATCTCATGGTGTCAGGTTATTTATAGCCTGGTTTCCCCCCATAACTCGTACCTCTTGTTTGAAAAAACACTGATATCATTGTGAATGAAACGATTGCATCAACAAGAATCCAAATTACATAGAATTAGGAAAAATGGTTTTGAAAATTTTGCCGGACATGATGACCGGCAGCCTTTGAAATTACCGGTCATGTTCAATTTAAATCGGTCAAAGTCCGGCATATGCCGGACAACGGAAACACTGCATATAGACTCATTCACTATGCACTGGTCAAATGAAGTTATTTATGCCTTTCCACCATTTTGTTTGGTAGGGAGAGTTGTTCGTAAAATTAGTCAGGGTGAATCTTGTGGTGTAGTAATTGCACCCATTTGGCCTACCCAGTCATGGTTTACTGAATTGATTAACCTTGTTGTTGACAGGCCAAGGGAGATCACCTGGGCTCGAGCAGTTCTCCACCTACCGTGGGACAAGGCAACTCATCCCACTATGAAGAACCTCAGTCTCGGAGTATTTCCAGTGTCTGGGACACCTGGGAGAAGGCTGGAATTTCAGCGGACGCTGCCAGAATTCTCTGGGCATCATTCAAGCCAAGTACGAGGAAACAGTGCTATTGGGACAGGTGGTTCCATTTTTGTGTTGAGAGACAGACTGATCAAGTTTTTGCTAATGTGAACATTGTTATAGAATTTCTTCTGTCACTCTTCCAGACTGGATTGAGTTATAGTTGAGTGCTATTTCTGAGTGCACTGAGTGATATTTCTGTTATTGTGCAGTGCGGGAATCGAAGTATTGGAGTGCATCCATTGGTTACTCGATTCTTGAAAGGTGTGTTTCTTCTTAGACCAGTAACACCGAAGTATTCAGAAATTTGGGATGTTAAGCAGATTTTTCAAATGTTGAAAAAACTGTCTCCAGTTAGGAGATTGTCCCTGAAGCAATTATCAATCAAACTTGTGTTATTGTTAGTTAATATCACAGCCCAGAGAGGGCAGACTCTTTGGTTTTTGGACTTGAACAACATGAATATTTCTCAGAATTGTGGGAAAGTTATCATTTATTTGAGAGAACATTTCAAACAATCTAGACCGGATAAAACTTTTGATCAGATTAAGGTGAAAGCGTACCTTCCGGATAGGAGGCTGTGGCCAGTTACGGTACTTAACGAGTATGTATCTAGGACTGATTCCTTGAGAGGAGAAGAGTCTAAACTTTTCACTCAAAACATTAAACCCCATAATAGGGTTTCTCGAGACACTCTAAGCAGATGGATCAGAACAGGGCTTGAGTGGGCAGGAATTGATACTCATAAATACTCTGCTCATAGCACTCGGGCGGCCGCTACTTCGGCTGCACATTCTCTTAAGGTGCCATTATCTGAAATTTTGAATAAGGCTGGCTGGGACTCAGAAATGTGGCTGTGGGGTCAATTCCTTTGATTTTGGATTAAAATTGTCTTGATTTTGATTTTGTTGATTTTGTAGATATTGCCTCTTGACTAACTTGCAGTCATTTGGTATTTTGAGTGTGAGCTATGCTTGGCAGATCCTCATGGGACCTGAATCACGTGACTGATAGAGTAGAATTTAACAGCTAAACGAGACTTACCTTTTACCAATCAGTCTTCAGTGATGAGGAGGTAACATGCCGTCCCTTTTACCCTTCCCTTCTTAGTCTCGAGATCTGCCTCGCAGACTTTAAAGACTGATACGCATGGGCAATCTGCAATCTCATGTTGCCTCCTCATCACTGAAGACTGATTGGTAGAAGTACAGTCCAACTTCACCTTACAAGGTAAGTCTTGTTTAACTGTTAGATAATGTAGGAAAATGTCTTAGAATTACTAAGTGTAAGTTTCTCAAACTATTTCTTATAGTTTAATTTACAAATAACAAACTTCTGCTTTTCGCATCTTGGGACTTCGAAACCAATGCAAAGTGCCATATCATTGTGAACATCAGCCATGTTTAACTTGGAAATGCTAGCTCCTGATTGGTCAGATCCTGGAGTGACCACTCTTTGACCTAAGATCCATGAATACTTATGAGCTAGCTGACGTTCACAGATGGCTGAACTCGGCATTGGTAGCGAAGCCCGCGAAACTTAAAAGTTCTCGCAACACGAAAACTTTCCAAAGAACAAACATAGAACTTTATGGAAAACACAAGAGATTTTTAAGAGTAACAATAATCATTTATTCAGAAGACATGAAGTTATATGCTAAGGTGATAAAACATTACTTTTATGAAAAACCTAACATTGTGCATACTTTTCGTGACATCTAAGTACTAAAATTTACCAACTGAACTTTAATAAATACTTAATAAGTTTTCCCAAAAATAATTAATAAAGACACTTAGAAAATCCTGGTTACATTTACAAATTACATATAAAAAGTTTCGAGTCCTGGCAAAAGTTTTGACATCCTCACCTTGTCGGCTGGTCCGAGAGCTTGCTGCTTATATTTAATGGTCTGAGAAATGAAATGCAAGCCTTGTTTGATCAGCCGACCGGCCCTTTTATATGAGAAGACTCCTTTTTGCGCGCTCATTTACATACGACCTTGACCTCATTAGCATAACAGATGATCGTGGTGGAGGTAAAACATGGCGGCAAGGGAAGCGGCAACTCGTAAGCATTTTGTTACAAATGACTCGAATGAGCGGTGATATCAACAGTTGATATGTTTCTAATGCAAGTGAATGATATCCTTTGTGATTACAAAATAATAAAAACTTGATGTTGAAGGCTGTCAACCAGTATAATCCTTTGCAAGCAGATTTTCAGTCTGCAAAACCATGTTACTGTCACACGAGTGACACGGTATGTCACATTGTTGTTTTTATCTTATCTTAGTAACACTAGTCTCCTAAATTAACTGAACATATACATACTATACCCTCAATTATACTTCTAAAAAGTTTGTACTTTTCATGAATTTGTTGTTAATTGACTGTTAGGCCTACATCATGTTTGCAGACATGATCATTTTGCATATAGATCTACTATTAAAAAATCAGTGATTGTTTAAAATAACGTTTGGGGTACTGGTATCTCATACAGTAGGTGTTGAAAACAATTGAAACAAATAATATGAGGGATAGAAACACGAAAGAGACGAAGAAAAAGACCCACCAGCAGAATGAAATCACATTTTTGCCAGCAATACATCCATGAAATCATAACATCCAAAAAGTTTAGATTTAATTTGAAACATATTGGTTAGACAACATTTACTGTCAAAACCATTCAGAAATTAAAATAAATATTATGATAATAACATTAATGAGATATGAGATATATCAATTAATTACATAATCCCAAATAAGATTTTTGTTGAAATTCTTTGTTCTGATTCTTTGATAAATGACAATATTGCTAGTCCACATGTACATGATCTAGTTCTTGTAAAATTAACATATTGAACTCGGTCTAGTAAAAATCTACCCTGATCATAGGGCCGATACCAGTTGGATTTTTTGTTCAAAAGATATCTCTTCATGCCAGAAGATTGTGTATTGACATGGATAACTTATAT
The DNA here is from genome assembly GCA_936450465.1 of Gibbula magus. Classification (NCBI taxonomy): domain Eukaryota; kingdom Metazoa; phylum Mollusca; class Gastropoda; order Trochida; family Trochidae; genus Gibbula; species Gibbula magus. The sequence goes on from OW388298.1 coordinate 40,344,170, forward strand.
TTCATTAAATAGGACTGAATTATGCAAGCTGCACATTTATTATTCATGTCAAACGATGTTTCAATGTTTGTAAACAAGACACGAGGGTCGTGTCACAAGTCAATCCACAACTCGTCTAAATATCCTTCTACACATCAGTCAGGTGAAAATTCCTTCAAACATGGTTTATTTATGACCAATACTCACAATTAATGCTATTTATGTGGTTGAATTACTTTAAAATATTTAAAAACTACGCGCTGCAAATGTTGAAGCGATTGGAGGCACATCCTGGTCCCCGCGCTTAGTTGCGCTGCGCTTCACTAACCTGTTGAGCTGCAGAGCCCATGGCTATATTTTGTCACATCCAATTGAAAGTGATGTCTCAGGAATCCACGGCTACCATGAATTTCATGCAATTCCGGTTTTGCCCCCGTAATGTGCTTAAGCCCAAAATTTAAAAATCATTAAAATAACCTCCATTAAAATATGAAAATATAAAAAAGATAAAAAATATTACAAAATGTATCTACTAGACTTCAATAGAGTTCAATATCAATTCAAATATATGTTTATTTTTCAAGAACTAGATCATGTATGTGGACTAGCAATATTGTCATTTATCAATGTATTACCAGTTTTGCCTGCTTAAGCCCAAAATGGAAAATTCATTAAAGGAAACTCAATTAAACATGAAAATATAAAAAAGATACAAATTATTACAAAATGTATCAGGTGTCACTTAACTTATTTCCCTGTGTATGTTGTAGAAGTGCAGAAATACATAAACAGTTAGATTTACTCAGGTAAATAAACAATATTATAGAGGCAGTTGACCAAACATTTCAAAAACTAAATAGGCCTAACTGAAATAGGTAATAACAGTTTAAGTCACATCTCAAGTGTTTTATCATTCAAACATGGATTGCACAGTAGATGTCACTTGTGCGAGATCAATAATAATAATATATACATTACAGATAATTGCTACAATCAAAACGTCATGTAGTGCTATTTCAGTCTCATTGTCACTGATGACACAAATGACAACAGAAAACTATTCTGTATTGAGAAATTGTTTTAGATCTGTGCATGTATACAAAAGCATTTTGATACAAATATAGCCATTGGCTCTGTAGTTCATGGGGACTTGAATGATATAGTTTAGAGCTACCCCCACCTATGAAGTAGTGGGCATATATAGCGCTCAGCCTGTCCGTCCGTCCATCCAGTGTCCGTCCGGTGTCCGAGCATGCTTTAGCTTTGTACACTTCATTTTTTTGTAAGAAACTTTTGATATTTTACCGATAAATATTAATAGAGATTATAGAGTAGTGCATTTGAAGAAATGTATTATCCTGAACGCAATATGCATGTTGTTAATTTTAATTAAGAAATGTTGTGTTTCAAAATACAGTTTCATTAAGTAGACTTTAGATATTTGTTGACTGTATTCACCTGATGGCCTAGATGTTCTAATCAACTGAAGTAATTTACATATTTTATGTTAATTTTTCGAAAAATCTTTTATAGTGAATATTTTAATCAATAGTGATAAGAGATTTAATAATACTATAATTTGCCAAATGATTTCATATCAGGCCATATTTTTGGGGTTTGACAATGTTGTTTTAGTCCAAAAGGCCCAAAAAATGTCATTTTTGTAACTTGCAAAATAAAACTTTTTTGTATCTATATTTGTTCTTAAATATCTGGATTTGCGTTTAAATCTTGATTTTGGTCCCCCCCAAAAATTTCATGCTGGGAAAAAGTGCCCCTCCGGTTCCTACTCCTATGCCACAGGGCTAGTAGAAGCTAACATTTAGTAGCCAGGACCCATATTTTTGAAGCCCTCTTAGCGCTAAGATAGTCGTAAGTCAATGTTAATGTATGGCACTTACGACAATCTTAGCGCTAAGAGAGCTTCGAAAATATGGGCCCTGCTGTCACTTTTACTAGTCTCGGGCCGAAGGACTAGTGTTAATTTCTAGCCCTGCATATAAGATGAATATAATAGCATTTAGTACTCAAAGCTAAATGCCTTTATGATGGGGATAACAAGCTTTATCTTTATTATCCATTTCCCTTTCCTTTCCGTGCACGCATACCTTCATACCCCACGTCACTTCCCATACGTCATCATATGATGTCATATCTTCTGCATCAACCGCCATCTCAACTTCTCCACCACTTTCTCTCCTTCGTAATATATAAGGGACCGTTTAGCCTTAATTATTACTATAATTTGCCAAATGATTTAATATCAGGCCATATTTATGGGGTTTGACAATGTTGTTTTAGTCCAATAGGCCCAAAAAATGTCATTTTTGCAACTTGCAAAATCAAAGTTTTTCTATCTATATTTGTTCTTAAATATCTGGATTTACGTTTAACGCTTTGTCATGATTTCAGTGGCACAGGTTCCGTGTGGTAGAACCAGCAGCAGACACGCAACCATCCCCGCTTCCAGACAACCTTTGGATCACCTGACAACGGAAGCGGAACGCTTGATACATCTTTCGCTAGCACACAACACATGGTCAACGTACCAAGCAGGGGTCGACGCGCTGCGGACATTCAGGACAGCACACGGGATACCAGAAATATGGCCAGTACCATTACATGATCTTGTTCATTTCATTGCTAATTTGTCTATGTCTGGGCATGCCCCAAGTACAGTAAAAACCTACATTTCTGGAATTTCCACATGGCACAAGCTGCACGATGTGGCAGATAATACAGGCCACTTTATCATTACCAAAATGATACAAGGTATGTATAAATCCAGTCAGAGACGGGACACACGTAAACCAATCACTCTTGAGCTGTTGCAGGTAATCGTAACAAATCTAAGGTCAGTATGTTCATTAACTTATGGATCCTCCCGTTTTCAAGCTGTATAATGTTTGGCATTTTTCGGATTTTTCCGGGTAAGTGAACTAGTTCAAACCGGACACCAACAACCAGGTTTCCGGGCTGAAGATGTCTCCATAGAAGGTGGCAACCTCCTGGTTACTCTCCGTCACTCCAAGTCGGACAGACAGCATCTCCAGCTCTCCAACACACAGCTTGTGCCCAGTTGCATCATACAGAGCATTTGTGCAAAAACGCACGCAAGCCTTTGACCAAACCCCAATAACAAGGTATCAGTTCCAAGCAGTCTTAAAGAAAGCTCTTTCCTTCAGTCGGATCGACACTTCTGCCTACACCTCCCATTCTTTCAGGATCGGAGCAGCGACAACCGCAGGATGTAAGGGTTTAAGTTCAGATCTAATTCAGCACTTTGATCGATGGGGATCTGGGTGGTATAAATCGTATATACGCATACCATTCTTCATATAACAAATTCATAACAATATCATTCTCCCTCATTGTCCATCATTCTCCTGTGAGTGTCTTGTGTGTTTCAGTGTGGCTAATTGGGTCAAGCTGGACCGGGGCAACATCCTTTGGCTAGCAAGGGGCGGGATGAGATGGGAGGAACTCCAAAATGCGGTCGTCCGTCAACTGGCCAGGAAGACTGAGGACCCCAAGGCCATCGTCATCCATCTTGGGTCCAATGACCTTGGTCACCATCCTGCGTATCAAGCTGCTCCTGCCACACACCACCATCATATGGTCGGACATGCTACCTCGCCGTTACTAGCACCTGGCCAGATGCCCAATCAGGCTTGAGAAACCTAGTTGCCCAAGCTCTGTATTATTTACACTTGGTGCCTGGCAGCGGTAGCACCTTGGCAATGTTTTCCTAGCAACGGTAGTAACTAGGGCTACCGCAGGTGCATAATTCAGCAGCAACCCTCGAGCACCCCCACACTCTAGGCCATTTAACCCATATCTCTCATTATTATTTTAACCCAACTGGGCGAAGTATCTACGGTCATAATGTGGTATGAGAAGAAGTCAAATGGAATGTGAAATAGGACAAGTGTTTACATACTGGCATTTAAAGTTTGTAATATTGTTAATGACTAACATATTTTAAAAGCTTTTAGAACTCTGCAGTACCTAAATCAAGTGCAGCTATTATTTATAATGTAAGTACATTCCTACAAACAGCATCTAAGAATTCTTGTCTAGCGTTGTCCAGTTTGTAGATATCTGTTTCATATCCATGTTTTGTAGAAATATTTACATTGATAGTTGAGTTGTGATTCAGAACGGCCACTTTGATGTTATTCCAAATTGTAATAAACCAAAAATGTTAAACTCAAGTTTAAAGTGTGAATTTGTGGTTTGTGTTTTTTTCATGTTATGCAATAGTGAATACAATGATGATACTTTGAAATAGATATTTGAAACATTTTATTCTAATCATTTGTTTGTTACAGGGAGGAGAATAACACATTTTACTCTGCTTCACTGAACAAGTTGTGATCAGTAACAGACATTTCTCAGTGTTTAAATTTGTGAAATTATTCTTAAAAAGTGATCAAAACATGAACTAATGTATATTTGTTCTTCATGTTAAGTGAAAATAAAAATAATGAGAGTATTTTCAAACAAAAAACTGTAACTTTTACACACTTCAGTACATTCAACAATCTATCTTACAGGTCTTATTTTACTTGCAAATCCAAAGAAAAAATATATAAACAATGTTTTAAAATATGAAGATGTGGACTTGTTTTTCACGTTATGTTTTGATAAATACAATTTTAATACTTTGAAACAAATATTTGACAAATTTTAAACAAATCGTCTGTTTGTTACAAGGAGAACTTCACTGAACCAGATGTGATTACTGACAGACATTTTTAGAGTTCAGATTTGAGAATTTATCTTTTTAAAACTTATTCAAAAGTGTTCAAATGTGTATTTGTTACTCATATTAGGACAAAAGATAAACACTGAGAACATTTTCAATCATATATCACCTACTTTTTTACACATCGGTTCATTTACAGTTCTATCTTACAGATCAAGTTACAGCTAAATATAGAACAACAGATCAGATCAAGTCATAGCTAAAAATAGAACAAAACGTTATTCTGTCAAACTAAATCACTTATTTGTTTTTACATATTTACAACATATCAAAACAACATCAAAGTTTGTTTAATCAAACAAGGCCTGTTGAATAAGATCTATTTTCTGGTCAGTGATGGAAATCTCGCGTCCACTGACCAGTCTCATTCTTGTAGCACAGCGGTCGCTGAATAGATCAACATAAAACATGGGGAAAACCAACTCGGTGAACGTGAGGTTCACTTTACACAACAGCTTCCCCCTCTCAACATCAATGAGGGCCACTCTCCCCCGTCTCACATCCATCAACAAACCAAACTTGAAGCTTAGTTTGTCACCAGATGTGTGGCGGGAGAGAGTGACACACTCACCAACCTGATGTGCCCAGTCCTCCTGATCTCTCCTCCTCCTCACCTGGATACAGATTCTGTCTGGGTGAAGGCGACAGTAGCCCATCACAGATACACAGAGATAGTTAGGGAGAAGAGAAACACAGGACCCCTTGTCCAGATTCCCCCGTCCAACAACAACCCCCATCTCCAGGGGCCACCCGACTCTCTTCTTCCAAGTAATTGTGTTGTCTGTCTCCCAGTAAGATGGGAGGGAGAAAGGGGAGGGGGAGGGAGGGACGGGGACCGGACTACTACAAGTCCCATAGAACTTCAAGAAGCGTCCCGGTCTGTCTGTGTCTCCACTCTTCTCCATGTTGTTCAGCTCAAGTCCGTCTACAACTTGTAGATCTCCGTGAACTCTCTCTGTGTCGAGAGTGATGGCGGGACCTGCAAATATACAACTTTGTTGTTATCAAAACATAAACAAATGACATCTTGAAATGTTTATTTTGTTCTTTTAGATACACTGATGATAAAATATTTAATAATTGTTACGATTTTTAAAAACTTTGATTGCTACTCAAAACCGACCATAAAACTGGATTATTTAGAGCTGATTCTTCTGTAAATAAACACTTTCTGTTTTCCAAAACTATACAAATGACATCTTGAAATGTTTATTTTAGTGTTTTAAACAATTTGATGATATAATATTTGATAATTGTGACAAAAAATAAAAACTTTGTTTGACTTGATAATACAGTTGATTTTTCCGACAGTCGGTTTTCAAATGAATGGGTTTTCATTGAACATAAAACAAATTGTTGTAACTTAAATATATACAAAAGTCATCTTAAAACTTCTTTTTTAACATTTCAAACACTTTGATGATAAAATATTTAATAATTGAGAACATTTTTAAATAATCCAGTTACTTTCTCAGAGCTGAGAGTCGCGGTCGGTGAATAAAAACAATTGTGGTCCAAATTTGTTGTCAAACCATATCAAGATAGCATCTTGAAATGTTTATTTTAATATAACAAATATTTTGATGATAAAGATGTTTATGATTCAGAAAAGAAAAAAAAAGTGTTTGCCACAGGCCCACTCAAACAGACACATAAGCTACAATTACACAGAATCTATATTATTAGAGCAGATTGTCCTGTAAATAACCAATCTTGTGGTATACAAACATATGCAAATGACATCTTGAAATGTTTATTTCTATATTTTAGATAATTTGATGAGAGAATTATTGATCATTGCCACAAAAAATATATAGTTTGTTTCCAACTCTAATAAACAACACAGTTGCTTTGCCGAGAGTCGGTTTTATCAGAGCTGAGCGGTATTGCCAGAATTGTAGCTTCACGAATTTTTAATGTAAAAGATACACAAATGCCATCTTGAAATGATTATTTTAATATTTCAAAGACTTTGATGATAAAATGTTCAATAATTGCGACAATTATTTAAAACGTTGTTTCTTACTCAAACTATCAAATAAGCTACAGTGTCAGAGCCGAGTGTGTCATGGCGGGATTTACATGATTTAAATCAAATACGTTGTTAATATATTCACATGCCATAAAATATTATAAGAATAATCAAAGAGTTGCGAGGAATTACTGAATATAACTGAACTGTCCCGAATTCATTTTGTGATAAACAATTTATAAAAACTTTGTTTGCTACTCAAATTAACAAAGCTACAGTGTCGGAGCCGAGTGTCATGGCGGGATAAATACAGACATACAGTTTATTTTGGTCTCACCTCGTACAATGCAAATAAAAATACATGTAAATATGAACATAAAATACATTGCCGAGCCACCCATTTAGGGCTATGAGAGACACACAGTAAAAACTAAAACCAATATTATATACAATAAATTACATAAAAGGATTTACATATCATTGTATAAACAAACACTGTTAAAGGGACACTCTGTTTGCTATCGTAGTAACATAGGTCAAAAGTTACCCAGGGTGTTATTTTATCGAGAAGCAATGACTGTTGTCGAAAATTACCATTTTAGTGCCAATCTGTTCAGTATAGTTACATTTTTAAGATGTTTAGGCTTGATGTATGATCGAAAACCGGACAATGTTCCGCGGCTGTCGCACATCAATTGTTCAAACGTAATTTTGAAAACTTATATGTAGCAGACTAAGAGACAGACATTGTTTGGTACTGTTCAATAGAACATATAACTGGTATACTTGTAAAATGTGCGCGTGAATTCGGCTCCTCATCGTGTATTAAGTCGCTGCTCGAGTTTCATTGAAAACAAGTTATTGTCAAATATTTGGCATTAGGGGATACATATGTAAGTCGAGTGAGATGATTTGGACGTAAATCGTTATATTTGATATTGTTGTGTGTATAAAATCTAAATAAAATTTCTTGAAAAACATGTAGTGTTCTTTAAATCAAATACGTTGTTGATATATATATATATATCCACCTGCCATGAAATATTACAAGAATAATCAACTCGTTGCTCGGAATAACTGATTACTGAACTGCTCATTATTGTGATAAACTCCGAGCTTTAGCTTAATAATTCATGAGGGACAGATACTTCCGAGCAACGAGTTGGTTATTATTTTTCCTATCAAAGTTCATTTTAATGCCAACATATCGAAAAGCAAGACACGACAATACGATCTTAGATGAGACTGTACAATGCACATTGTATGTTCATACGCCATTCTTAAACTTTTTCACGCCTTTAAAGGCGCTGTAGCACATTTTTCTTACTGAAATAAAAGTGATCTCGCGAAAAGGTAAATAAGTTTTACCAATGGCTAAATAATTATACTCCTGAATCAATAAAAAAAAGTTCTAAAACGAATGTACATTGTTCGGTTAAGCCACAGGAGTCCATTTTCCTTACAGGGCCATTTTAATGTGTTCACATTGAAATTGCCACTCGAAGGTAGATGAAGTGATCTCAAAGTAGAGTTTTGAATGTGGTATAATAGAATGGTCAATTATCTGCTGTCTGAAATCTCCAATTCGCATGGGACCTACAAATCTACCTGTCACACTGAAATGTTCCACTCCTCTGTCGCTTTATATTTCGCACCATTTTCTTTCAATAGGATAACCGTTTTCTATGGACACTGCTTATCCGGTCGTGTAATGAGATGTTTTCCCCTCTAACATAACAATATATTGTATAAACTTTAAAGATAAATAGCAAATTTGAAAAAGAAAAATAAGGAAAAAAGATTCTACAGCGCCTAATGCACGTATCTTAATTATAAATAGCATGCTACTAACAGTCTTTTTGCAGCAAGATTGTTATGTAATTTTTTAACTTTATTCCCAAAAAGAATTTCATGGTCAATGACGTCACAAAACCTTGATGTCACGACTTTTGCATAATATTTCGCTTTGCATATTGAGTACTGTAATTATGGTCTCGGAAACAGAGTGGTTAGCGCGTTCGGCTTCGGATCAAGAGGTCATGGGCACGGCAACTTTGTCTGCAGTCTACACGCAGTAAAAAAAACTGTAAAGTTCTGGGTGCAATGCTACACTGAATTTCAGTGCACCCATGGTTCGCTAGTTCCAGCCGTTGCTCGCAGGTTTCACCGCAATGCATAGCCAGTTGGCCTTGCGGGCTCTCTCTGTGCAATAATACTATAATATTATATAAGTGAAATATTCTCACCTCACCTCACCTCAGAAACATAGATTGAATATGAGGCACAACAAAGACTTTCTTGTCTTTGAAGGGCATTTAGAAGTGGTATACATATGAACAGGAATATTTTCTGGATAACAACTTCTTTAATGTGAAAATACACGACGTTTCGGAGTACATACTCTTTCTTCCTGCGAAAATTGCGATCTTTTGACGTAGACTACAGTATTCTTAGAGTATTCTTCCAAACTTTTTGTCAATAGCATACTGACTTTCTGCTTCCATGGATGGTATGGAAAACTTCCTCTAACACAGAAAAATAAAAATGACAACATTGTAAACACCTCCAGTAAACTTTGCGGCTGTGAGCATATTTCATTCCAGTTTCACCGTTATCAAGCAAATGATCATCATTGCTTGATAACGGTGTTAGTATCTACACCAAAACGTCGCACAACTGCAATAAAGAAGTTGTTTATCCATAAAACTTGTTCTCCTTCATCTGACCAACTTCTAAATGCCATTGACAATGAAAGAAGTGATTCTTGACCTATAGAGGTAAAAAGAAGGCTCTAGCCATTCAATCAGAGCCATCGCACTTTATATATGAATATTATAAATTTCTACCATCTGGCATTTCAAACTAACAGAGCGTCAAAATCATTTGTCCCACACCATACAGTATAAAAATTCTAAACCTCCACACCAAATAGAAACTACGTATCTCTTGAAACACGACATGGCTGATTAAAATATAACATATTAAAAGCAATGTCATTAGTACCCATCATCACACTGTTCGTTATTATTGTTTTTATAGTGTATTCATGTACTGTTATTTTGTATTGTATACTACCAAAGACTCTTTGAATGTAAGACGAATTTCCCATCTGGGATAATAAAGTTAATCTTTTCGTATCTCATCAATGGATGAAAAGTACATTGGTAAACTAATCAAAATGCAAATTGTATTTAGAAAAACTGTTATTCCCGTGAGCATTATGCAAACTTTAAAACCCGGCATATCTTTGCCCGCTTGGGTAAGAATAAGTTTTAGTTTTCAAATAATTTGAGGTTTGAGTTAAATTAAACCGGAATTGTACTTAACTCATAAGGACTGTTCACTTTACCGTCGCGAAATGACGAAACTTCGTATCAGTATGGCAAGATTACAAGTGGATACAGTAATGTTATAAGAACACTGCGATTGTGCAGAGTATGCAAGTTAGATAGCATTGAAGATGAATTTCATTTTGTCATGGTTTGTCCAGCCTTTCAAGACTTGAGATTTAAATATTTGCCGCTTGCTTGTACGCCATATGGTTTTTAAAATAGTTTCATCAATTTAATGGCATCATGCAATACAAAGGATATTATTTCATTTCAGCTCTTTATCCACCATGCACTCTAAGATTCAATTATATATATATATATATATATATATATATATATATATATATATATATATATATATATGGGTCGGAGGCCACACGTACCGAAATAAAGAATTGAATGGAGTTAAATTGTGTCTAAAACAATATACTCCGTGTTCCCTCTTGAATTGACTAAATTTGATAATGTCGACATCAGATTTCTCAAAGTGATTGCCTTACATTAAACACATAAACCAACATATTTTGATCATATCATATAAAATTTACATCTTGAAAAAGTTGATTAGAATGATTTGATATCATTTGATTGAAAATAAATGGACCATTGGTAATTAGTAAAATATATAAACTTTCTTTCCCGTTCAAACTGAGAATTAAGTTGACTCTGCTGGCGGTTGAATAGATTCGAGCTGGGTAAAGCTGTAAAGTTTCTTTATATACCAGCAATTGTGCTAACGTGTACAAATAGAGAATTTCTCCAAAGTTTATTCTGATATCAAATATATATATAAGGACTGTAACGTTACGTGCTGTGTCATGGGCGACGTCATACCATAGTACAAACCATATGTTGCTCCAAGCGATGACATGATTTGAATGAAAATTTGGTAATTGTCAGCTTATCTATCTGCATTATAGGAAACGTAAAATGCACGGTACACAACGGAATGTAGGCCTAACAAAGAAAGCAACTCCTAAATTTGTATTGTAAGAAACGTTTGTGAGATTCATTCCAACATTGTATAGATATTGTATATACATTAATGGATGCTAGTGACATTTCGATCTCATAATAGATAGATACGATGTTAATAAGCCTAATTACGCCGATAGTTCGGAAACTTAGCCTTCATTCAAATAAAATTCTCAAATCATACAACATTTAACTTTATAGACAAATCCAATATTATCCTTGTTCATTTATAGAGATTATTACCCGAGGAAGTGTGTCATATGACTTTTACGAAACGAGTGTGAATTTGTTTGTATTTCCCGAGCGAGAGCGACGGTTATACATAAATTTGCACGAGTTTCGTAAAAGTCATATGGCACACTTTCGAGTGTAATAATTTCTGTATTACCCATTCTATTCCTTTTTGTTCACGTAAAATCAGTCAAAAAACGACCCACTTCTCTGGCGACGGGAAACGACAGTGACGTCCCGAACAATCATTTTATGACGTCAGAGACGACAAATACGGGAAGTCACGGTGAAACAATGCTTGTTAGGCAAACGTGATACGTGCACATGTGCTCATATCAATAATATTAACTCGGTTATTTTTAACCCTATGGGTAATAAATAGAGGCTAGAGAGCTGAACTTGTATGTATACAGACTCCTTGACCGCAAATATGGGTCACAGGAGTCACAACCTAACAAACTGTAATCATCTACTTTTCAGTGAAGTCATGTTGAGCTACATAGCCCATGGCTCTATTTCTCCAATTAAAAGTAAAGTAGGATTCGTCCGGTGACTATATTTCCATAGAATTGCACGTTGATTTAGTCTCTGATAAATATTTTTCGTAGATATTTTTTTTAGTCCGATCCTACAAATATTTATAAAGTTTATAAGAAATCATCTTGGCTACAACCTCATAATGTATGTTAAATGTTCTATTGTTTGTTTAGGGAATGACAGTAACATGTCAAGATTCAAGATTCATTTATTAAGCTCAATTCCCACCAACGGTGGTACAAGAGCAATACAGTTATACAAACATATATACATAAATTAATCAAGACAGCAGAGAGAGACAAATATACACATACAGAGCCATGTAAATAAATATTCTCTATTATGTACATAAAATATTTACATAAAATAAACATTCATTCTTTTAGCAGTTCTTAAAGATAATGTTTATAAATTTTGCAAGTTTCTTTAGTACTCTAATATCGTTATTTGCCATTAGTTTTTTTTATTTAATCAGGTTCGGCCAAGTGTAAAAACAGCTATCGATTAGTAATGATCTTTCATTATTCAGTTTTGGACATTTAAGTAAATAATGGTACTCGTCACCGATTGAAGGGGAGTTTCAGAACCTGCGTATTCTGTCATGTTTAACAATATTTTGCCAGCGTCCAATTTCTATGGGTCGACTACTTTCTTTAATGAAGGAAATCTTGACCTTCAACAAGCTCTTTGTACATCTTCACAAAAGACAAATAAAGGTGAAGATTGTATTGGAGAACAGACCAGAAACGAATGCCTCACCGCAATGGGTCGGCGATTCAACCCAATAAAAGATATATGATTTTAATAATCCTTTTAATGACTGAGACTTTCATCCTGTGTTTAAAAGCCTTTTAAAGACTGAGACGTTTTAACTGAGTGTATGAGTACTGTTCATATATTTATCCTGTTCAGAGACGTTTTAACTGACTGAGTAAATGCCCTTCAAAGACCTGAGTGAGTACTGTTCATATACTTATCCTGTTCAAAATCCCACTTCCACCTCCACGTGGTGAACAGGGGTTAACAGATTAAATTCTGGCCAATGGAAGGGGTTAAACTAATCCGCGCAAACGAAGTAAAACAGTCCGCGCATATGAAGTAAAACAATCCGCGCAAATGTAGTAAAACATTCCGCGCAAACGTCATTTTTTTTCCGCGCAAATGATATGCCGATCTGCGCAAATGTAGAACGCCGGGGTAATCTATGGTTAACGGTTCTAAATCGAAGTATTGGGGTTGAAATGGTTTAAGGAAGAAATAAATATCTTTCAAAACTTGGTAATTCTTTTAGAAGTTGGTAGTACTGTCCCTTTGAGCTAGACGTTAAATCAGTATGCCAAGATTAATAAAATTGATCTGTTTGAAATTGATTCGATTCGCAGGAGTAACCAAGAGGTATTACATGCTGTTGGATTTTTAAATATATACGACAACCCACAAGTGTCTATTATATGTTTAACATATACTATCCATGGATTAGTACCAATATTATTAGTAAAATTGAAGGATATGAATGAATAGAGAACGTGAGATAACTTTACCTTTTCGTTATTGCCCGCTGATTTATGCCAGTATGAGATCATTCTTTTTGCTATTTGAATTGACAAAGGAGTCCTACTGAGCTCTCCATAGAGCATATATGACGGGGTAGAAGATTTTAAACCTGCAGCTAATTTCAGAAATTTCAAATGGGTTCTTTCAATTATGGACGTATTTTCATATCCCCATACATCCATACAATAAAATAGGTACAACTATGGCATCAAATGCCGTTAATAGACAATCAAGTGACATATTTATATTTCGAGCTCTTTTTAATAGACAAAACATCGACTTTGAGGCACTTTCTGCGATAGATTTCAACCCAGCTAACATTCTTCTATTTTGGTGAAACTGAACACCAAAGTAGACGTAATCATCAACTATATCTAAACGGGAGTTGCCGAACATAAATTTAAATTTGCAGTTTTTTGAGGGGCCTCTTCCAAAAATTAGAATTTTCGTTTTCCAAATATTTACTTTTAGATTCCATTTAACACAGTACTTGGACAAAGCGTTGAGGGAATTTTGAAGGCCTTCAGGGGTATCAATAAAGAGGGCGGTATCGTCTGCGTACAACAATGAAAGAAACGTTATAAACAAAGATATATCATCGCCTGTCCAACATATAGGCCTACTCAGTTGTGACAACATTGCTATCTATGGGGGCATGGGAAATCTTTTCATTCAATGTTAGCCTACACATGAAGGTTAATCTATTGACATTAGTTATAGTGTCTTCCGAAAAGTTAATTTAAGTTATGTACTTCAAGCTGGTATGATTTCCAAACAAACTGAAAAGTGTAACATTAATCTAATCAGAATCTTATGAAATTTAAGTATCATGCATTAAATGAACACGCAAGTCTATGGAAATAACATCACTGTAGGAACATACTGACACGGCCTGGGTCTTGTACATTGTTCAACATAGCTATAAGAAGGGCGAAGATTGTTACATGTGTTGGAAATGAGTCCTATAGTCCAGTGGTTACCTTTTCTATTTAATTTATTTTCGTAGTACAGAGAATAATACTGGCTGGCTGGCTGATTTAGGCCTTGTAGTATTTCCTTATCCGGGCCCACTATATGTTTCAGGTGCAGCGATCCACTATATTGGCACAACAAAGCGAGGGAAATACCGCAAGGCTTAAATCAGCAAGTAATGGAGACTGGCAAGAGTTATGCCTTGCGTTTGCAAAATGACAGTGAGACAGCAAGCGAGCTCCGAATAACGTTCGAAAAATCCATTGTTGACAACAGCACTGTGGAATTCATGCGGGTGTGAGATTTAGACAATGCTTCGCTGGTGATAATGGTCGTTATTTATCGTCGTATTTATGGTCGTATTTACATAGTGCAATATTCAGGAACTGATACCTGCTCGTAACACTACAACATTATTACCCTGGACAGACATCATGAGTTTAAGCTCCCGGAGAAGTATACAATCGAGACCTACATTTAACGGAACGTTTCTATGAGGTTGTCCCCTACGTTGTGTTGGTGCCTTATGTGAGAAAAACTGCTGTATATTTACATTTACTAATTTTACAACTTTGTAAGTATAAAATTAGATGTTGATTTAATATCCACAAAGTAACACGTTTATTATCACAAGACTCTCTTGTTGTGTCCAAGCAAAGCTTTTAACACTTGTACTGGTGAGGTGTGATGAGGTGATTTAGGGTATAACACAGCTTTCAAAAATATTTCACTTTTATTATATAACGAGCAATCAAATACCGGGATTCGTTATATGATTGCAGGTGAAATACCGGGATCTATCAATGAAATTAAACTGTGTTATCAGTCACTATTGAAAATAACAATGGAACGTGTTATCAGTCACTAGCGACTGATATAACAATGACCTGACGTCATAAAAGAATGCTCCGACGTCATGACACGTTCATGACGTCACATTGTTGCTGAGGCGACAGGCTCATTCTGGAGCCGACGTAAATGCAAGTCGATTTCGGTGAATATGCAAGGACTTGGTCATATAGTAAATAGAAAATTTGTCTTTTCTTGACGTGACCACGTTTATCTCATCTCGTAATAATATAAACTTTCTACCTCACTCGATGGGATAAACATGGTATTTGTCAAGAAAAGCCAAATATCCTCTATTTATCAGTGAAATAAAATGTCTATCAAGCTACAGTGAAAGTAACTTATATTTTCACTGCGATCAGTGACTGATATAATTTGACGAATAAAATAAAAATAATAAAACAATGGTGTGACACAGTGAATTGGCTTATGACGTCACATTGTTACTGTGGTGACGGGCTGTTCGTAGCACCCGCTCAGCGTGAAAACGACCCTTTTCGGAGGTAAATACAAGGATACCAGCATATAATAAATAGAATATCAGTCAATTCTTGACAAATACCATGTTTATCTCATCTCGTGAGTCATGTATGCGATGAAACCTGTGAGCATCGACTGGAACTAGTGAACAGTGAGTAGTAGCACATAAATTCAGTGTAGTATTGAACATGCACACTAACCTTACTGCATGTGGGAAGTTCTTAACAGCAAAGTTGCAGAGCCCCTGGCGGGATTCAAACTCCGGACCCCTTGATCCGAAGCGAAATATGCTAACCACTAGGCTATTCCACCTTCGAAATGTTTCAGTATTTTAAATGTTCAATGAATGTTATCAACACTTATGCAAATTTACACTACGTCCATTTTTTTTATGCGTTGCGTTAAAAATGATCGCATCAGAACGCAACACGTTATTTTCAATGAGTTGTCATACACTACGTCCGTTGTTTTCATGCGTTGCGATGCGATGCGAAAAAAATAGAACCTGTTCTATTTTATTCGCATCGCATTCAAAATCGCATTGGAATTCCATGTCATACTTCATCATCTGAAGGGGTATTTATGTAGTGTTATGAAGAGATATATTTGTATTTAGGATAAAATATAGATATATGAGATTTATTGTTACATTCGGAGTTTGAAATAAGTTTAGAAATAGTTTTAGAGAATTCGGAGTTATTCACAACAGATAATATTCGCCATCATCTGTCAGCATTTTTAGAGGAGGCATTAAACAGGAAAATATCACGGATCGGAAACAATCTGGAAAATGTTATCTAACGTTGTGTAATGTGTTTCCGATTCAAGTATGGTTTATCATACATTTTGGGGGTTGAACAAGCCTGCTTGCACAAATAATGGGAGTTAAGTGTTTACACAGAAAAATGGTACTTCCCGTGATGTGCCATCAGAAAGTTTATACGTGCTAAAAGGACAGTGTCCGGGAGATTATCAGATAAACGACAGATGCATTTTGAAGAATTATTAGGAAGTTATTTTACACAGTAAACTGATGGGTAATGTCCTGAATTTATTAGTTTATGAAAGCGTGGGTCGCTGACATTAGAATGATCGCATGAACTGTGAACTGTAAACTATGAACTGGTTACTGATTGGCTGAAGCAGAAATTAACCGTCTTAAATAATGATTATAAGGGTAGGTATTGTCTGAGAAAAGTAAGTTGTTGAGAGTTGAGGTGTAAGTTCGAAGTTGACAAGCAGGCGGTGAAGAGTCCGATTCAGGGCAGATGGCCAGGGCGCCAATGCGGGCCTCGTAGTCTGAACAATGGGGTTCTACCCGTAGGAAGGAATAGGATAGGTAATCGTATACTGCGGTAGGACGGACCGGGGTAACGTATATTTTGAAATGTTTAAATGGTTATATGTGTAGGTATTATACCGTATATATAATGTATGAGCGCTAAGTATTTTTTGTAATAAAATGTGAAAACGTATTGGATCTTTTAATTGCATAGAGTAGTTTTGAAGAGGAGTACCTCTCGTGAGTCAAGCGAGGGGATTGAGTTCCCTAAAGGGAACACGGGAGACCTTAATATGACATTAGGCATAGCAGTCATACAAATAGTATGCCAACATACATCTGTACCTCAATATATACAAACATACATTCAGCTTTGTATACATACACACATGTGTACATATACGCATATGTACCTACATACATGTACATACATTTGTTCATACCGTACATACATAATATTCTATACATAAAATCTGTACATACACCCATTGTACACACACCTACAGTAATTACATAATCTATACACATATACATATACATTTACATACATAACATATGGAACTAAACAATAAAATAATGATATTCGCATTAAAATCGCATGCAAAACGCGTGTAGTGTAAACCCCCAAATCGCATGCATCAGTAGTGTAACCCCGCCTTATGCAAATCATATATACAATATTTACAGTTGAATTTAGTTACTCCAATGTCCTAATATTTGACACAAGTTAAAGCTACCCTTGAGTTACTTCTTAATAGCTGGAAGTCACGCCGAGAGCAGGAAATAAACATATATATCTTAAAGCTGAACGTCCGGGCGGGGCATGTAATATAAATAGTACTATAATCACACGATAATTACTGTAAACTCTTACTATCAGTTACAATCTTGTGAAATAAGGGCGGGATAGCGTAATGGTTAACGCGTCCGTATGGTTCATCCTTGGTTCGAATCCCGCCAGGGGCACCGCAATTTTGTCCGCAGTAGAGAACTGTTCTACACACAGTAAGATTTGGGTGCAATGCTACACTGAATCTCAGTGCAGTTCCACCCACGGTTCGTTAGTTCCAGCCGTTACTCGCAGGTTTCACCGCAATGCATAGCTACAAGCCTTTGCTAACTTTCTCCCTGCAATAATACTAGTGATATAAGTGAAATAATCTTGAAAGCGGCGTAAAACCCTAACTCACCTCACCTCCATATGAAATACGATTGTAAAACTGTTCTTTAGTCATATAGATGATATTGTTATATTATATAAGTTAAACACATTTACATTGTATCGTAAATTGGTACGTCATTGTAGCGCAAAACAATGCATGTTACTG
Source organism: Gibbula magus (assembly GCA_936450465.1). Lineage (NCBI taxonomy): Eukaryota > Metazoa > Mollusca > Gastropoda > Trochida > Trochidae > Gibbula > Gibbula magus. The sequence continues at coordinate 40,362,429 of OW388298.1, forward strand.
TACAATAAATTATATAATTTCCAAATATATATAATTAGGTCATAATGAGTATACTGAACTCTGAACGCTTAACTCCACGTCACAAAGGGTATACGATTGATTCCTTTTTCATTGTCAAGTCACTGGGAGAATGCAACCCAGCTGCCAAATTTAAAGGCGCATTTAAAGTCTCACATTGCCTTCACTTCCATTACAGGTACTCAAATGTAAGCTAGCTACTACTGGCGTGAACAGAGACACACTGTGAACGGGTCATTCACCCATTCGGCAAGCCACGCCGATTCTTGCTGAACTTCACTGATAGAGGTCAACTGAGCTAGACACAGAACCTGGTCCAGCATCAGTGGTTAGATATGAGTTAACGATTGAATTTTACACTATCAATATCAATATTTTTGATACATTTGGATGCAAGCTGGGCTTTTGAGACAGCCACCTCATTGTAAGATTATTAACTTATTGATGGCAGTGAAGGGGAGTTTGTGCAAAGTCTACATTAGACATGTTGTCTTCAATTTGGAAGCGATGAAATATGATACACGATTCATTTTGTATGGAATATTGTGTTTTCGATTGTGTCACAACCAAGTCTAGTGATAGTCCCGGGCTCTGTTCCATAACATCCATAAGGGAGAGCGCTTAATCAGGGACCTTATCTATATAAGGTCCCTGGCTTAATTAATCGCTCATTGAGCTCTACATTAAACCTCTCTTGAATGCGATTGCTCAATGTAGCGCTACGTAGCAAGGCGAGCAAACTTCGAGGAATTTGCACTGTATCGTTCAAGAGAGAATGAGCGCTACTTGAGCGCTACATTGAGCGATCAATGAGCACTTTAAGGGCTCGCTTTTATTGAACGGAACCCTGGCGAGAGCACTGTTGTGTGGGAGCGGCGGCTGCTGGGCGAGAATTGTGTGTTGCACATGCGCGAAGGCATTTCAATCTCCAGTAAGGGTTGACTCGGTGCACAGCAATTTTGAGCGTTACCGGGACTGCACGTATTTAAGCCCAGGGGTTAAATACAGATATTGCATTTTTCACCTAGCTAAGGTACATATCTCTGACAGACGTGGTAATGTAGTGGAAACGATAGGGAGAACGGAATACCGATATGTTCTCTTAGCTAGTTTTCACCAGGTAACATTTAACTCGAATTTAAAGAGGCAGTAGCACGTTTTTCGCTGAAATAAGTCGATGAAATGTATTTGAGAAATGATGTCACCAATAATAAAACATCCTTCTCTCTTCGGAAATTCAAGTTAAAAATGAGTGTACATGGTTCCGTAAAGCCATGGGAATCGTTTTTGTCATCTGAAATAATAAATTGTGTTCACAATAAAATGGCCGCCATGCAAGTTTTTGCTTCATACGCAACACCGTTATTACCACTATGGATAATTGGTTTGTGTAATAAGATGTTTTACCCTCTAAAGTCAATATAAATGATAGAAACTATCATTATAAATGGGAAATTTGAAAAAAATAAAATTTGCAAAAACGTACTATTGTCCCTTTAAGCCCAGGGCTTAAAATCGAAAATACCCAAATAAGTCAAAAGTGTTACATATTCAATGTTTTATTGAGAAATAAAAATACGATTTGAAAAATAGTGTCAATTTCGAAGAATTCAATAAGTTCAGCTTCAGGTTCATCAACTTCTCTTTCAATTCACACCAACAATGCATTTGTACCACATCCAACATATCAACATAACAGAACACAACTCGATATGTTGGTGTGTAATTTCGTGTTCATTCTTCTGTTTTAGCAGCTTTGCTCAAATTGCGTGCATTAATTAATTAATTCATTCATTCATTCACTAATTCATACTCAGTCTAACTTCCTATTTATTGTAAATGAATTTCTTGAAGACATTTCTAAATGTCTACATGTATTTTTTGCAAAAGCTTTGGTTATTTATTAATGTATTTTTAACTTCAACAAATATGAAAGAGCGGGAATTTCTAGTCCACCTTGTGATATACGAAGGAGTTGAGTGATTGGACAAACGTTTCACTCTGATTGTACCTCCACGTTGAATAAAGAAGTTACACAACTTAGTCTGCTGCATAGGAACGTGCACTACGATGATGTTATTGTCTAAAACAGACACGGCGTGTTTGTCAAAAGGGTTAAGATGATCGTGTTTTGTAAATATGGAACCCCCTAACAGCACTTAGTGTAAAAAACAGCTTTAGTTTTTTCATTAAAACCACGTTTCAGCAAACATCCTGTAAGAGAGATGACTCTTATTATTGTATTATCTAATTTACGCCTAAGGCTTTAAAAACGTTATTGTCTTCCATTTTTAGGCCATGGGGTTAATAACGGGTGGGCTTAAATACGTGCAGTCCAGCCGATGGTTAAACAAAATGAAGCGCTTCGTAGCGCTCATAGATCACTCAATGTAGCGCTCAATGAGCGCTTCTTCTCTCTTGAACAACACAGTCATTTTCCTCGAAGTTTGCTCGCCTTGCTACGTAGCGCTACATTGAGCAATCGCGTTCAAGAGACAGGGGCGGATCTAGAGGGGTGTGTTCCCCCATTTTCATTTGACATTTTCAAAAATGACCATTGAAACCAACAGTGGTGCACCCCCCTTTTTGCCACAGAGACAGTACATTTACACCGTATATTCAGGATTAATTCATCACTTTTCGAGGTCTGAATATTAATGTGATATTAACTGAATAACCCTTTGCTGCGTAGCCGTTACTGGTACGTAAGTACAGTTTTTTTAGGAGAATGTCCGATAACTTGAGATTATTTTCGCACGAGGAGCGGGTTTGAGGCAGTCACTCCGCGTGCGAAATAATCTCAAGTTTTCGGATTTTCTCCTACTTAAAACAAAGTTCGACCTCGCAGTACACCGAGCACGTGCATTAATAATGTTAAGTTGTTTCAATAAACGCGAAGGCGGGACGCTGTGCTCAAACACAACTTTACACCTACACGTGCCTAACTATAGGAGAGTTGTTATAAAAGACCGTGATGGAGCAGATTTCATGCATTTCAATTGTCCACTGCAACAATGTCTTCAGATTCCGACGACGGTATTTTCATCACCCAAAGTAGCTTTTCCATTTCAAATCTTAATTCAAACTTTGAAAACTTGATCAATGAATCGTCAGAAGAAAACTTAAATTACAATTATAACCTTGACTCAAGTGAATTCTCTGACTCAACTTTAATCGAAGAGAGTCAGAAAGTAGAAATACAACTTAACTCTAAAATCATATCTGAACAGAGAGATTTCGAAATAAAGGATACAAACTCCCGCGATGAAGACTCGAGGTTTGGTGAATCTCTGTCACCTTCAGAATTGCAAAAACTTTACAACTCTAGATCTGCATATTCCGTCAACACAGAAAACAAATGTCTATGGGATTATCGTCTTTAAAAGGCATGGGTTGAGGAGAGGAGCAGGAAAAAAGACTGTTTGTAATTTCGGTTGATATTTTGACACAAGCAAGGGACGAAGCAAAATTAAATAAAACTTCATCCTTCATCGCGGAGGTGAGAAATCAGAAGGGGGAGGAATATCCTGGTAACACACTGTACGAGATAGTGAGCTCTCTCCAGTACTACATTAACGATTCATCCAAACTAAGAACGTCCTGAACGATGTCTTGTCAGACTGTACCAGAAGTACATGTCATTGCGATGAGTGAACGAAATGAAATAGTCAGAATTTAAATTTGAATAATAGATTACCCAACTTTATTTTATAAGATTATGATAGTGGTTTGCTGACAATTAATACTTGCATTATTAAAGAAATTAAGTTCGCTGTACCCCAATGTGTTTTGTAATAAAGTATAGTTTTGCCCTGAACTATTTAGTTAAAGTACGAGGACGGTAGTATATACTTGCATTATAACAGTATATATGGTTAGGCATTTTGCATGTTTAATGTACTAGTTTGTATCATGGTATCAGAAAATTGCCTTTGATTTACTAAAATGATTTCTATATTTTATTTATGAAAAGCGTATTTTTGACTTTTGATTTCTTACTCCCAATCCAAGAATGGTAAATGTAGCGCATTTTACCTCCGGCCTATGAGATACGTCAGTGCCGACAAGTGGTTTTCCGACTGTGCTATCGGCACCCATCCACTGAGGGGTACTATAGTATAAGCAAGCCAGCTTCCCCGGCTTCTTCAGCAACCACTCACTCCGCGCTACTACAGCTACCAGGCTCTACGACAGTGGAATAGATGAACAGCTCATCGCAGAGCGAGGACGGGACACAAATTTGTAGCAATCCGAGGCTACAAGCTGAGTTTGGAGACTGTTTAGTGTATATATCTACTAATTGATCCAGTAGGCTTACAGTATGAAGATGTCGATATCGATCGAAAACCGGACAATGAGCCCCAACAGGAGCACATCAGATTGAAAAGCATAAATTTGTAAACAAATTCATAAATGAACTGATGAATATCAGTGCACACAATATTTCTAGACTTATTTTTTATTTTGCGGGAATGACAAAAAACCCTCCCAAGCTTTCAAAATTCTCAAAATTGGATCTTCACTTCGTCTAACTAATATCCAGTTTCAAATAAAGTATAGTATATTCAAATATAAGTAAATTACGTTCACCGTTATATTTGCATAATTATTGTACCTACAATAGTGTTCTGAAATCGGAGATCTATATCTTAAATGTTATCCCGACTTATTACGTACTCTGTGTAAATCTAGATGTCATAAACTTAAAGTGACACTCTCAGATTTTCATCGCATCATATTTACATTTACAAGAATACTATTTGAGTTGACTGAAGTCCTATCATTTTCATCCCTATTCATCCCCATGTGTCAACTATATGCAATTTACATGTACATGTTTTAAAAAAACCCGATTAAAGTTTCATATTTGTGGGACCAAGCCAAGATTTTGCATTATAATTAAGTATCATCGGGGTCATAACACCTATTGAATGATATTAAACTGAATCTGTCTCCCTAACTGCTCTCTCCCTAAAATTACACATTGTCCGGTTTTCGATAATAATTTTTGACGCATATATTTCTGCTACAATGAATCTGTTGACCCCAAAATTGTTTTCTGTTTCAGTTAGTTTTTATCGGTGAAATAGCACAAATAACGAAATTTGACTCAAGTGATCCTTACACAAATCTTTAAGATAAAACAATACCGTTATGAAAAATGTATAAATCGTGTCGACTGAATTAAGTATACAAAGTCTACTTATAATTTTGTGCAAGATGAATTCCATTTTTACTTGTCTGAAAAGTTGAATGTCGAAACTTGTTATGTTACCAAGGTATTTTATGTCCATAAGACTCATGGTAACTCGAAATTGTTAAAGGCTACACAGAATATTGAATACTAGCAAAAAAAACCTAGCAATATTTTTAAAAAAATCTATCCATGTGATATCTTCAATCATTATGAGTATTACATTGTGTATACACTATTATACTTTTGGCCATGTTTCTTTCAAATTCAGGGGCGGGATAGCGCAGTGGTTAGCGCGTTCGGCTTCTGATCAAGAGGTCCGGGGTTCGAATCCCGCCAGGGGCACAGCAACTTTGTCTGCAGTAGAGAACTGTTCTACACGCAGTAAGGTTTGGGTGCATTGCTACACTGAATTTCAGTGTAGTACGACCCATGGTTCGCTAGTTCCAGCCGATGCTCGCAGGTTTCATAGCCACATCAAACACAATGATAAACTTTAGTCTCTGGAACGAATCAAAGATATGATTTAATGAGATTGATTTACGACACATGGTTGCGTTTTGTTGACATCCCTGGAGATTTGAGCTAATCATGAGTCACACCCAAAATGTTATAACTATGGGACGATGAACATTAGTTGAAAACTACGGGACACCTAATTGATTTCGTAAAAATATAGGTCATTTCGCATATCATCATACTTTAGTAAAACTAGTGTTCACAAAACTGTTTAATGTATGATATAGTTGTAGATTTATGTCGAGTTTCTTAGTTCTATATTAGGATGTGTAACTGTTCTTCCTTACAGGGAATGTGAGTATGGTGTTTAAAGGTGTAGTGTACTTATACATTTGGGCTTGTAATAATAATGAGGATACTTATATCGCGCTAAATCCACAACACAAAAATCATGCTCAAAGCACTACACACATTATTACCCTGGTATAAGAACCAACATTTTCCTGTTTCATTCTTAACCCCCCTTTGGAGTATGCAACCTAGCTACCAATTAAGGGGCTTGAGGGACTGTCACATTGCCTTCTCTTTCAAACCAGGTACTCAATTGTACTGCTGAGTGAACAGAGTTACATTTTGAATAAAGTCTTGACCAAGGTGACCCCATGAGCCTCTCATCTCATGTCTCAGTGTGGGGCAGGTAATCCCCCTTCAAACTCTGTTTATCCAACAATAAGGCGGGTAACCCACCCATCCAGCGAGCCCCGCCCGTTGTTACTGAACTTCACTGATAGCGATTTTCTGAGCTGTGGACAGTACTACGTGTTTTGAACTGTATGTGATTGCTCGGTAATTTTATGACGGGTGCAGATTGCCGTAATTTTATGATTTTGAAATGTTTATGACTAAAATATGTATTTACATTGTGCTGGTGTAATATTTATGAATAGTTTATGCAATGTAGACCCGTGTGTAGTAATAAGCATGTAGATGCTTTGCAGTGTTTTGAATGGTGTATGTTTTAAGAAGTTTACTTATGGGAGTCTGATTGATGACATGCATTAATAGCGTTAACATGTGTGGTTCTGAATGGCAATAGTTAGTGAGTACGTCAAGTGTGTGTGTACCCTAGGAAGACCAGTTGCTACCTGTGTACTAGTGTGCGTGTACTAGTACGTGTATCAGGACTGAGAGGACTCAGAGTTGTACGAGGCTGAGTGAAGACTCTACCTTTACATTCGTGTGACTTCCATGTGTACGACATGAGCAGAACCCGAGTTTGATAACATCAAACACTGAACATTTTAATCAGTTGTATTCTTCCTTTTATATGCAATGTTATAAATGACTCTGGTTTCACGAATCATGTAATTCATTTGCATCTTTTGTGGAAGTGAAGCGTTTTGAGATAGTGTAATGATATTTTGATGTAGTAGAGTATAAATAGTGAATTAGTAATTTGACATACAGAATAATTGTATAATAATGATGGTATGAGTATGTAAATGAGTTACTTGTATGTGTTTAATGAATATGTAGTGTCGTGAAGCAAGTGTTGTGTTGGAAAGGTTTGAGGTCGATGTAAGATACGTGTGGATGGAGACGATTCTGAAATGGAGAGTGGCCGTGTATGGGTGTTTGTCCGAATTAGGAACCGTGTTGAAAATGTTGGATGAATGAGATAAGTGTGAAACAGTGAGAGATTTGTTAATTCTTCTGAATAAACCTGGTTTAGTATTCTCAATCTGTGTTGTGTTATGAGGTTGATGTAGATTTTCAGTGACATATTGTATTAATGTTTCCGTCTGAGCATCTAATTGCATATTTTCAAATACTGTTTCAAATATATATTTGAAAACATAACAGTCAGCTGATGACTCCATGTATCTCGTAAACTCATTTCTAGTTATACATTTCAGTCCGGTCAACACGATATTGCAAATCATATGAAGCATTCGTAAAATAACCCCAGTTTGATATAAAAAGTTGTTTTGGAATGACCTGCATGCTGTCAAGCATTCGTAAAATAACCCCAGTTTGCTATAAAAAGTTGGTTTGGAATGGCGGCCGGAAGTTAGCAGCAGCTTCGTCTTTAGTTCTTCGTTCTGCTAAGAACAGAGAACTAGATAGAAGAAAAATGTTCAGTGTTTCGTTCTTCGAAGAACGAAGAACTAAAGAGAATACACAATGTTAGATCTTCGTTCTTTGAAGAGCGAAGATCTAGAATATATGGACAATTTTAGTTCTTCGTTCTTCGTTGTTATTCAATTACTTCACTTTGCCTACAACCTACTGGATGGGGGTCCACCGATCACGGGATAGAGCTGCCAGAACCTTGTCACGTATGCATTAACTTCGCTTTTTAATATACATACAACACTATTCAATAAAAAGTTTGTCAGGAGACACAGACTGAATCAAGAGTAATGTTTCAGTTTTCGATGTTCAAATAACCAACAACCGAAGAGAAATATTGTTTTAGTTCTTAATTCTCGAAGAACTAGACAACTGGTAAATCTTACAATGTAGTTGTAACACACTAAGTTTACTTTACCTACACCAGTGTGAGATGGTCGGATAAAGAGAACAAAATCAAACATCAGTCAGTAAACGAACTCTGGCTGATTATTCCTGTTTAGTTCTTCATTTTTCGAAAAACGAATAACTAGAAAACTGGGATGAACTAAAATATCCCAGTTTTGTAGAAGAACGAAAAGTTGGACAATATTACTTTTTTTTTACCTTCACCATGTAAGATGATCGGCCGATCACTGGATATTTGAACGCCAGTTAGTAAATAGATTATCGCTGTTAGAACACTGCCTTTGGCTCACTTGAATCCCTAATAAAGTTGTTCGTTCATCGAAGAAAGAAGAACTAGACAGAATGGACGTTTTTAGTTCTTTGTTTTCATTCTGTGTTATTATACATTCTCATTAGTTTACCTATACTAGTGTAAGGTTGTCGGACAACCAGGGGATATGTGAACTTCAGTCAGTAAATAAACTTTGGCTGATAGATTTCTGCTTTGTTCTTCATTTTTCGAAGAACGAAGAACTAGAAAACTGGGATATATTAGTTGTTCGTTCTTCGTTCTTCAAAGAACGAACGAGACGGTATGGAAGATTTCAGTTCTTCGTTCAACTACACTTATTTTACTTTACCGACACCAGTGTAAGGTGGTCAGACAATCCGGGGACATGTAACTTCAGTCAGTAAATAAACTTTGGCTGATATATTCCTGATTTATTCTTCATTTTACGAAGAACGAAGAACTAGAAAATTGGGATATGTTAGTTGTTCGTTCTTCGAAGAACGAAGAACTAGACACTATTGAAGATTTCAGTTCTTCGTTCTTCGTTCTTCGTTCTTAGTTGTCCATTCTTCGTTGTAATACACTTATTTTACTCTACCGACACCAGTGTAAGGTTGTCGGACTATCAGGGGATATTGCAACTTCAGTCAGTAAATAAACTTTGGCTGATAGATTACTGCTTTGTTCTTCATTTTTCGAAGAACGAAGAAATATCAGTAAATAAAATCAGGCTAACGAAGCCGAACCTCGGGTACAAGCGACTGGGTATCACGCAAACAGGGCATATCAATTACTATATTTTCATTAGTATGAGTTACATGTACTGTACATTGCTATACCTTCAGCACAACTAGAAAGAGCTGCATTAGTTACATTCTGAACATAACTCACGCGTTCATATATAATAAAGTGGCTGATTAGTCATACTAAACACATAGATATGTTATTAGCTCATCAGGCCTGAAAGGCCAGATGGGCTTTTGGCATGGGCCCTTCGTCCGTCGTCAGTCGGGCGTCGTCCGTTTACTTTTCACATTTTCTCCTCCAGAACTGCTACACTCCCGAAGCTAAAATGTTGTTGGGAGGTACCTTGCATCTATGGGATCGTATTTTGTACATTTTATTATTTTACATTATTTATCTAAGCGTCACATCTCATAGAGGAAAAGTAATATATACAAGACTGAAGTCGTTTCCGTGTTATATCATATTAATGATACTCAAGATTATTTGTTTGATTATCTGACGAGCGAAACAAAACACATCCGCTCCTTTCATAATAAGTGTCTTATTGTAAACAAATGAATAGTTTTAACTTAAATCCGGCACTAAGCCCCACTCACACCACTACAGCATTACTCATGTGTCATCATGCGCAAAATGGAATTCACAGGAAATATTAAAATATCTAATCTATGGCTCTAACGTTTAACTACTAATATAATTCTTGTTTGAAGGTTTTTCAAAAAAAGAAAACAGCATGTGATAGCATTGTCACAATTGAGCAGTGGTTCCGAAGATTATTTTGTGTCAACTTTACAGTATGAAGGTTATAATAACGAGGATACTTATATCGCGCTATATCCACAACACAAAGAGCCATGCTCAAAACGTTACACACATTATTACCCTGGTATAAGGACCAACATCGTTCCTTTTTAATTCTGAACTCCCCTTAGAGTATGGTACCTGGGCTACCAATTAAAGCGCTTGAAGGTCATCTGCCTTCACTTCCATATATGCAGGTACTCAATTGTACTGCTGAGTGAACAGAGGCACATTTCGTCCCTTGCCCAAGGTGACACAACGAGCCTCTCAACTCATGTCTCAGTGTGAGGCAGGGAATCACCCTTCAAACTCTCTTCAGCAATGAGGCGGGTAACCCATCCATCCAGCGAGTCACGCCCGTTGTTGCTGAACATAAATGATAGCGGTCGACCGAACCATACAGGGACCACGTGTCACCACGCGCCACCACCAATAGGTTATCCTTTCCAACTGTCAAATTCGTGTTCATGATAATATATACCGATCTTATATACATGATCTTGTTTAGTCCACTCAGCATAGAGCATATATCAAATATAATTTCAATGTATGAATTGATATTTACATGTTTACCTTCGATTGTTATTATTGATATCCTGTCTATCGCGAACTATGTGCAGTGTGTTGGAACACTGTATAGATAGCTATAGTGAGGATGATGGTCGATCAGGATGGTAGAAAGTTAATGACATCTACAGCTATTGTGTACATGAATATAAACACATGTTCAAAGTATAAACAAACCTACTGAAAATGGACTACTTTCTACTTTCGGCTCTTAATTCTCTTCTACAGCTGCCTTATAATACCTGCTCACGCCTGCTTGTCACATTCGTTTATGTCATTAAAATATGTTAAATAGTAACTAAATGTCACGTAACTTCGTCAGATTGAAAGTTAATTATAATATAATTGTTTATTTACTATTCAAATGCAATATACCTTGAATACATTTTGCTTGAGGTAACCTAAACTAAGCAGCAAAATAAGAAACCACCAAAGAGTATCATATTTCAATCAACGAGTGTTTTTAACGACTGAAACAAAGCCACAACAATAACGTTTGATATACACGACTCCAACAACACACTGAATGTTAATTTAATGTCATTTACAAATTCGTTTAAATTGTATTACCCTGTTACTCATATGTTTATATGCTGGTTATGTACGTGGAAATCCTAAATTATTAGAACATTAGAAATATGCCGCATCTTATTCTCAATGTGATGATATTATGCTTAAAATCTATAAATTCTTTACGTTTGAAATCATTAAAGATAATATATCCTATCAAAATGATTATAGATGAATCCCCATTTTGTAAAAGCTAGTTGAAATGACGCCATCATGATATGGCACAAGGTGTTATAAGTTACATTTTAATGTTTCTTTTCATACACGTTTCAGAGGAAACTGCTTTAAGACATGAAATGTCGAACTCTTCGATCCACATAAACACTCAGTTACGATGAAACGATAGTTGATGATTTGGTGTATACATATTGATGTTCATTTCTACAAATCCAAATCCCCTTTAACCATTGAATCACGTGCACTACGTTGACACCCAATCGATAATGGACATAGAAGAAGTAATGAAATATCATTTACTCGCCTTTAACATTCGTTTTAACAGGATAAAGATCAACTAGGGTCGTTTTCGATATCATGACCTTTATCGACCTTGACTATTTTCGATCAGAATTGGAAAATTTGGGAGAAATTTAGGAATATCTACAGTAAAAGCTTGTAAAAAGTTGTTAAAAAATGCTTTGCCACTGCAGCGTCAAATGTTGTAACTGGCACCGGTTGATTATTGATTCTGCTGCACCACCAAGGGCTGTCTAAGCGTGTGCAAGTTCATGCAAACCGCTATTTTATTGTTTTTATTTATCATAGTTCTACTACGGACCAGCACGCAAATTCGGAAAATTGACAAACTTTTACGAGAATAAATGGCATTACTTGAGGTTGTCCATCAAGTCAACGACATCAACAACCAGAGTTTATAAACTAACTAACTAACCGACCACATTACACTGTCTAGTGCAGGTAAAATAATGTAAGTGTATTGCAACGAAGGTTCTAGTTCTTCGTTCTTCATTAATCTCAAAATGAAGAACATAGGAAGAATCTATTAGCCAGAGGTTATTCTGACTGAAGTTGCAATATCCCCTGATTGTCCGACCACCTTACACTATAGCGCAGGTAAAATAATGAAAGTGTATTATAACAAAGAATGAAGAACGAAGAACGAAGAACGAAGAACGAAGAACTAAAATACTTCCATACTGTCTAGTTCTTCGTTCTTCGAAAACGAAGAACAAAGCAGAAATCTATCAGCCAAAGTTTATTTACTGACTGAAGTTAACATTCCCCTGGTTGTCCGAACACCCGACACTCGTGTAGGTAAAGTTGTGTAAGTGTATTACAACGAAGAATGAACAATGAACAGTTTTAAAAAAATGAAGAATTAAAACAATATTGCTCATTGGTTGTTGGTTATTCGAACTTTTAAAAAGTAAAAACGTAATGCTGATGCTTCAGCCAGTGTCTCCCGAAGTTGGTGGATCCGAATCAAGGCTCTTTCTGTTCATTAACTGTCTAATATCCCCTGACTGTCCGACACAGTAATGTAGGTAAAGTAAAGTAATTGAATACCAACGAGGTCATTTCGGGTTTAACGCCGCTTTCAAGAGTATTCACTTAAATATCACGGTTGCTAGTATTATTGCAGGGAGAAAGCCCGCAACGCCATGTTGCTATGTCTTGCGGTGAAACCTGCATGCATAGGCAAGCGAACCATGGGTTTTACAGCGCTGAAATCAGTGTAGCATTTGCATTGCACCCAGACCTTACTGTGGGTAGAACCTTTCTCTACTGTAGACAAAGTTACCATGCCCCTGGCGGGATTCGAACCACGAACCACGGACCTCTTTATCTGAAGCTGAAATCGCTAAACACTGTGCTTTCCCGCCCTTTTACAAAGATGAACTAAACAGTTTCACACTTCTGGTTCTTCGTTTTTCGAAGAACGAAGAACAAAAAGTGTGTTTTTTTCAGTTGTTCGTTCTTCGAAAAACGAAGAACTAAAAGTTTCCTTTTTGTCTAGTTCTTCATTCTTCGAAGAACGAAGAACTAAAAACGAAGCTGCAGCTAACTTCTTTACCCTCATCTTAATCTGATTTAAGATGAATACATGTTCTCCTTTTACTGTGAAGCCTATCTAGACTAAGTACAATTCTTGGTAAATATCTGAAATATCCCATATCACAATACAGTTTTCTTAACCTTACATCGTCAACTAATGTAAATGTTATAAATAAGATATGCGTTTTTATATCATGCTAGGAAAATGAGAAAGCCTGATTTTTCAGTAAAGCTCATGCGATGCTGTATCTATAAATGTATAGGTCAGTGGTATTTCACTGAACCTAAGTGATTGTAAATGTACACGACTAAAGATTGAATGATAGCCCGAATAATTTTTTTCTAAAAACAGTAAATTAGTAACAATGATGAAAATTATATGATTTTCTTAGTTATAATGAAATTATTCTATTGTCAATAATAAAGTGTCACCATGAGCAATATTTATGCAGTAGATCTCAAACTTTAGGCCACTTCAAACACAAACTCAAGCACAACAACAATTAAAATAATAATGACGTTTATAATAAAAAAAATGAATGATCGTTTTTATTTTTTATTTGTCAGTTATTCATTCCAAAACATATTGTAGCCGATAAAATAACCTAACACTCCACTCGATTGGAAAAGAAAAATCTAAAATTGCTCCAAAAACTTTCTATCGGTCAAAAGTTGTGGTTATGTTTTAAACGAATTATCGACGAAAATCGACAAATAGCCTAAGGATTTCAATGTAAACAACTCCTGAGTATGACGTCACATCACTAACGAAGGCAAAGCTCCACACGACGGGCCAGGCGAAAGTGTTTGAAGAGTGAGATAATTCACATGCCAAATTTGCTCACTTTAACCCCGATATCGTGGTAAATAGCATCTTCACAACGTAACAGGCGTAACGAAAATATTTCCATATCTTCTCCTTCCGCCCTTGACCTCAACCCTCGCATTTTCAGTGCTAAGATTTTAACATACTGCAGGCTAATCGGATAAGCCAATCAGAAGACAGTTGTATTGCCTCTGTGACTGTGTCGATCGTCGCTATTTTGAATTGGTTCCGAATGTAAACGGCGATTACATTGGCTGTATGTTAGCAGATGGTAAGGGGAGTAACTCGTGATCACAATATGTGTCGCTGATTCGTTTCACCACCTCTATGTAGGTTGAAGGCACGGTAAAAAATGGATAGATCTCGACACGTTTTCACCTTGCCGTGGGAAGATGGCTAAATAGGTGAAGCTTCAAAATAATCTTTCCTGTTCTGTTTACTTGAAAGTATTGTCTACATGAATAAATGAATTAACATCGAACAAAACAGAGAGATTACATTTTCTTTAACTGAATTGCGTCAGAACATGGGAGTCTACGGGCTGTTATCAGATATGAGTTTGTTTACCGATTAATGTATTACTTTGCAAGTTTTACTCCTCGAAAAACTGTCTATTTTAATGGGACTGAGATATTGCACCGAAACCTTACTGCATCTAGAGCAGTTTTCTGAACTCGGAAGTGGCCAAACCCATGGCCGGATTCCATTACGGATGTCTTGATCCGAAACCGAACATGCTAACCACTGCACTACCCCCCTGCTGCAAGCCTCCACTTCTCACTTATTTCATGTTTGGAACAATGTGCCTTTTCTCTCTGTAAAATTGTCAATTAACTGCTCGAAGTATATTGTTCCAACCCGAAAATTTGTCTAAACAGGAATGTACACTCAAAATACGTATCCACAAAAATACCCTGATCGAACTCTCCCTTTAAGGTGCTAGAGATTAAGATTTGACATGACATGCGCCAGGTGACACCAGAAGTGTTACTTGTATCTCACTCTGGGGCAGGGAAGAGACCCTTCAAACTCATCAAACTCCCCCACCATAAAGCGGGGCACCCAACCGTGCCCACTGTTGCTTAACTTTGATGATAGATATAATTTATAGTGACGGGAATGAGACAATATTTCTCGTGAGTTAATTCCTTATAATAGTATCGAGCCCTCGTCCATTAGTTAGCCAGTCTGAACGTCCGGGTTTCGTTTCCGGACCAGACTGTAAGGCAGAGCTTAATGAAACTTGGTGTGTGGAACAGTCATGAGGTGTAGATGTGCCATTGACCCTTTGATCTACCCCGGAATATTATTTGTAGCCATTTCATTGAATTATAATTAACATGTTGATTCTGAACCAGGGGTCAACAACTGTAAGACATAGCTCAGTGAAACATGGTAAGTGAAGCTATCATCATGTGTAGATGTGTTTTGTTTTCTTTTGCACCTTGATTCGGGGAGCAAAAATCAAAATGCATTCTACAATGTCCCTTCCAGAACACATCTTAAAACCTGTTAGGAAAAGATAAATACATCTTTGGATGTATATTTTTTGTGCAGTATGAATAACTAATCCATTCATGAATAAAGCTCCATAATCGTTGTTCAATACAAAACTTTTCCTACTTGGCGGGGGTATAGTCGACTCTGTCTGCTTGTTTAGCTTTCTATCTTTGTGTATTATACTATTAAGCTTGTCTCATACACCTACAGGTTTAAGATACAGTGAACACTCACTCTTTCTACTTTTAAACGTTACCGGACAGTTTTTGCATTACATTGTGTTTGAAATGGAAAGGTGTCCAATAAAACTATTTCAATATATTCAATATCTAATAGTCGTTGATGATGTATATTTGAAAATTTGTAAACTTGTTTTCAAAATCACACTGACACATCAGTTATTATATCCCTGCTACGAAGTATATATTCAAATTAGAATATTTCACTCAAACAATATAAATTTTGAAAGTAAATATTGAGATTTTAATAATAGTTCAAAATGTCCTTGCTTCGGACAGGTATGACCATGGTTCGGACATTTATTATTCATAAAGAAAAAAGAAGACAACTAGAAAGAAAAAATATAACTTTGACATTTGAGAAAATGAATAACTAATAGAGATGCAAAAGGCAGTTAGCTCGTTATTTCATTAGGGCTAATAAAGAGGTATCTGGTTAATACAAACTTCTTTGTTGTGTTACTGTCTGTCTGTTAGGTTGGTTGTTTGAGTGAACTTAAAACAATAGAGGGCACACCTTTAAAATGTACTTCTTCCTATGAATGTAGAGGTCTACCATATTTGTGATGAATGTTCATTACTGTGTTACCAGTTTGGTGACTGGTCAATGTTGTATTATTTCATATGTTAAGTTTTGCCGTAGATATAATGAATAACGTAATTCCTGATAAGCTACAGAGCCAATTGCACCATGTTTGCACATTAACTGCCCCAGTCCTTGGCTGCAGCATAATAACTCCCCACAAGAAGGTTTCAACTTTTGTTTTCTATATTTGGTTTTAAATACTCGGGGGAAATGAAAGTGGATTTGTGTTTTAATATCGATGTTGGTCCCCAAAAACATTTTTCAGCTTTTGAAAATATGGGGGGTTGGAGGTTGGGCAGACCCCCCTTGGACTATATTGTAATTTGACTGCGTTACTCTAGGATGTTTGTATGGAATGTATGACCGTTAGATAGACTGTATGACCATTATATTGCCTGTATGACTGTTAAATAGACTGTACGACCATTATATTGACTGTATGACCGTTAGATAGACTGTACAGTCGTTATATGGACTGTAGACAATGTTACCAGTCGGGGTAGGAAACCATGGCCCTCTCCTGGAGACATTGTTACCAGTCGGGGATGGAAACCATGGCCCTCTCCTATAGACAGTGTTACCAGTAAGGTTCAGCAACCATGTCCCCTTTTACTGTCTACCGGTCGGGGTGGAAACAATGGTCCTTTCTACTGTAGACAATGTTACCAGTCAGGGATGGAAACCATGGCCCCTTCTACTGTAGACATTGTTACCAGTCAGGGATGGAAACCATGGCCTCTTCTACTGTAGACAATGTTACCAGTCAGGGATGGAAACCATGGCCCCTACTACTGTAGACATTGTTACCAGTCAGGGATGGAAACCATGGCCTCTTCTACTGTAGACAATGTTACCAGTCAGGGATGGAAACCATGGCCTCTTCTACTGTAGACAATGTTACAAGTCAGCTGTGGAAACCATGGCCCCTTCTACTGTAGACAATGTTACCAGTCAGGGATGGAAACCATGGCCCCTTCTACTGTAGACATTGTTACCAGTCAGGGATGGAAACCATGGCCCCTTATACTGTAGACATTGTTACCAGTCAGGGATGGAATCCATGGCCCCTTCTACTGTAGACAATGTTACCAGTCAGGGATGGAAACCATTCCCCCTTCTACTGTAGACATTGTTACCAGTCAGGGACGAAAACCATGGCCCATTCTTATGTAGACATTGTTACCAGTCAGGGATGGAAACCATGGCCCCTTCTTCTGTAGAAATGTTACCAATCAGGGATGGAAACCATGGCCCCTTCTACTGTAGATATTGTTACCAGTCAGGGATGGAAACCATTGCCACTTCTACTGTAGACATTGTTACCAGTCGGGGTGGAAACAATGGCCCCTTCTACTGTAGAGATTGTTACCAGTCAGCTGTGAAAACCATGGCCACTTCTTCTGTAGTCAATGTTACCAGTCAGCTGTGTAATCCATGGTCCCTTCTACTGTAGAAAGAGTTACCAGTCAGGAATGGAAACCATGGCCAGTTTTACTGAAGATATTGTTACCAGTCGGTGGAAACCATGACCCCTTCTACTGTAGATAATGTTACCAGTCAGGGATGGAAACCATAGCCCCTTCTACTGTAGACATTGTTACCAGTCGGGGTGGAACCAATGGTCCCTTCTAATGTAGACAATGTTACCAGTCAGGGATGGAAACCATGGCCCCATCTACTGTAGACAGTGTTACCAGTCAGGTGTTGAAACCATGTCCCCTTCTACTGCAGACAATGTTACCAGACAGGTGTGTTAACCATGGTCCCTACTACTGTGGACAGTGTTACCAGTCAGGGATGGAAACCATGGCCCCTACTACTGTAGACAATGTTACCGGTCAGGTGTGGAAACCATGTCCCCTTCTACTGTAGACAATGTTACCAGTCAGGTGTGGAAACCATGGCCCCTTCTACTGTAGACAGTGTTACCGGTCGGGTGTGGAAACCATGGCCCCTACTACTGGAGACAGTGTTACCAGTCAGGTGTGGAAACAATGGCCCCTTCTACTGTAGACACTGTTACCAGTCAGGGTTGGAAGCCATGGTAACCATTATGTAGACAGTGTTACCAGGGTTATCTCCTTGAAATATTGTTGGAAACCATGGCCCGCTTCTGTACACATTTCCCTCCTCTAAATCTGTTTTCACCACTCAGACGTGGAAACCATGGTCACCTTCTGTTACCAGTCAGGGGCGGAAACTATGGTCCCATTCTAGAGACAATGTTACCAGTCAATGGTGAAAAACATTGCCCCTTTCTGTAGACAATATGACCATTTGGGAGTAGAAATCATGGCGTTCTTCTGAAGACAAGTTTATCAAGAATCGAAGGTATAGCCGTTTAAACACAGTGTTACCAGTCAGGGTTGGATCCAATGGCACCATCCTGTATGGTATTACAGACACTGACCATTAATTTCCTTTTAGAAGGGATAAAATATTCTCTAATATTAACATGGAACACTTAGTTACTTATGTTTGCAAATACGAAACTGATTGTGACTTTAAAAACTATGAGATTATCCTTAAACTTGAAGTCCTCAAATCAACATTACCGATCACTGGAATCAACTTCCCCTCTTCATTTTTCAGTGTTATCAGTAGGTATGGAAGTGGCTTGTCCAGAATTGGAGTCACTGACAACTGCGATTCCTTTGCTGTTGAATAACGAAGACCTTATATTTTAATTTACTGTGAACAACACACTTTTTAAAAATAGTTTATCTGAAAAACAAACAACATGGTATTATGTTTAAAGCATCCACCACGTGACAATATGTATTATGTTCATATCTGTGTGATTATCTTGAAATGTGTGATTCATTTATTAGAAAAAAGTCATTTATATCAATCATTGAAAACCCACTTCCCTGAGGAAGACTTAAAGACAATCAGAAGATCTCACTACAAGGAGGAGTCCAAAGTATACCTTTCTAGTTTAGTCTATTTTTTTTGTACTAACATCCATCTTTCAAATGCATGCTATGTTTTATCTATAGCAAACTGTGTGTGTAACATATTCATGTTACAATCACTTTCAACGTCCTGACTTTAAGAGGTATATGCAAAACAGATTAACACCAAATTATGTTTATTGCCTTAGATTATTTCTATATAAACTAATCCTATAATCAAGCTTTCTATCCATTTGTTTGTAAAAAATATAACTGATTAAAATTACCTCTTCCATGCAGAAAATCCTGTGGAGAATATCCATCTGCATTTTGAAGCCGTGTATCTGCTCCAGGGATGTTCTTCAGCAAGTGGTCAACTCCCTGCTTGTTTGTTGCAGACAGATACAGTAGAGGTGTGCTCCCAGACTTGTCAGTCTGGTTAACATCGACGCCAACCTGCTGTATAAGCGACACGAGACTCATGATGTCGACATTGACATTACGTGTACACAGATAGTGCAAACACGTGAAGCCGAACTCATCCTGCTTGTTGATGTCACCGCGTCCCTCTACAGTTAACTGTTTGATGTCATCAACAGACACACTGCTGTTACCACTCAACCAGTGAAGAGATGTGGCTCCACTGTCATCACCTTGGTTAATGTCACATCGACCTTGAGGGACCATGAACAGCACCAGTTGAATGTTAACCTTCTTTCTTCCACATATGTAATGGAGGGCTGTCAGTCCACATTCACCCTTTGTATTCGTACAGTCAGAGCTTCCCCTGATCACCAGTTCCTTAACTAGTTCTGGGTCAATGTTGTTCTGCTTGCACATGTACAAAAGAGCCGTATTCCCTGTTTCATCTTTTGCACCTAAACAGTCAGTATCCATTTTTGTGACCATTGTCTTTATCAGTTTGCAGTCAATCGTTTTCTGTTTGCACAAGTACAGAAGAGCTGTATTCCCTGTTTCATCTTTTGCACCTACACAGTCTGTATCCGCTTTCTTGACCATTGCCTTTATCAGTTCACAGTCAATCGTTTTCTGTTTGCACAAGTACAGAAGAGCCGTATTCCCTGTTTCATCTTTTGCACCTACACAGTCTGTATCCGCTTTCGTGACCATTGTCTTTATCAGTTTGCAGTCAATCGTTTTCTGTTTGCACAAGTACAGAAGAGCTGTATTCCCTGTTTCATCTTTTGCACCTACACAGTCTGTGTCCGCTTTCGTGACCATTGCCTTTATCAGTTCACAGTCAATCGTTTTCTGTTTGCACAAGTACAGAAGAGCTGTATTCCCTGTTTCATCTTTTGCACCTACACAGTCTGTATCCGCTTTCGTGACCATTGCCTTTATCAGTTCACAGTCAATCGTTTTCTGTTTGCACAAGTACAGAAGAGCCGTATTCCCTGTTTCATCTTTTGCACCTACACAGTCTGTATCCGCTTTCGTGACCATTGTCTTTATCAGTTTGCAGTCAATCGTTTTCTGTTTGCACAAGTACAGAAGAGCTGTATTCCCTGTTTCATCTTTTGCACCTACACAGTCTGTGTCCGCTTTCGTGACCATTGCCTTTATCAGTTCACAGTCAATCGTTTTCTGTTTGCACAAGTACAGAAGAGCTGTATTCCCTGTTTCATCTTTTGCACCTACACAGTCTGTATCCGCTTTCGTGACCATTGCCTTTATCAGTTCCGGGTCAATGATTTTCTGTTTGCACAAGTATAGAAGTGCTGTATTCCCTGTGTGATCTTTCACGTTGCAGTCTGCATTTCTCCCAAGGAACATTCTAATACTTTCAGTATCAACTTCATCCTGCTTACAAAGATACATCAGAGGAGTTTGTCCCGACTTATCTGGTATGTTGATATCAGCCCCGTGTTCCACAAGTCCAAGTACAGCAGGCTTTTTCCTTCCGAGAATAGAGGTACACAACATTGTTCTGCCTTCTTTACCAAGTGAATCGATGTGCTCCTTAGACACAACCTGCAATAGAATGGATCTTGACATATCAGAAGATGGCATCACATCTTGTTGTGTTATAGAAAATAGATATTATGGGCTGGTATCAAATAGAGGATATAACATGAGTGTCAATGTCATACTATGTTTACGACACGAGTGCCTGAATATTAGTATTCCCCGAGTAAGAGCGAGGAATATACCGATATTCAAGCACGAGTGTCGTAAACTTAGTATGACATAGACACGAATAAAATATTCTGTTTATTTCCGTCCTGAAATTAATGAAAACACGCAATAAATCCACTTTCAACCATAGGTTGGCGACCCACCGTCGCACATGTAGAACGCAACGTCATAGACAAAACGTGACGTCAAAGCATGGTTTATTACATCACGTCACCATGACAAAGTGATATTTTTCACTAGGACATCGTATGAAGAATATGAACCCCGATATGATTGCCCTCGTAGGTAATAATCATGTTTAATTTGTTTGAAGAGTAAGTGAATTTCAGGTGATATTGAATGTACACATTCGTCCATCGAAATTTTGCCTGTTACTAATATACATACATACATACATACATATAAACATTTGTATAGCGCCAATATCCAGCTAAGCTAAGCTGCTCAAAGGCGCTCTTTTTTCCCCCAATCATTGGATGTCACTGTTTAACGACACTCTTTGTCAATCTCAGCTCCATTTTGAGTATGCAACTTTTGCAGCCACTAGGCGCACTAAGTTAAATCACCATGCTCATCCTTACGAGGTACCCATTCATAGCTGGGTGAACTAGGACACATAGTCCCAAGTTCTCCTTCCATTTCAACTTACAAAAACATTTCAAATTTGTTAATGTACCGGCAACCCAAATATTTATATCTCCTAATTATTTCATCATTATTAATGTGAATCAATATCATCCATAGAGACCAACATTAAGAGGTTAATGTTTAAGTTTTCTCTCTTTCATTATTTCCCATCTCCCGTACCTCTGCAATGCTGTAAAGAATAATATTTAATTTGTGTAACACTTAAACGTAAGACGATCAAAGTGCATGAGTGGCAAGGATAATACATTAAAGGTAAGACAAGTTTGTTTCGAACTGAGGTTCGACAAAAACAATACTGACTATCGAATATCTGGCAGGGTCTTCCATTTTGTTGATGCTGAGTTGGAGAATGTTCTTTTGCAACAAATAGAGATTTGCACCGTTGGATTTACAAATAGACAGTTTCTGGATAGACATACATGCAGATTGACTGATTAGTGTGTAGAAAGGCAAGCGGACAACGAAGAAACAATAGTTGTTTAATAAATCAGTAGGTCATGTCCTACCTTGGTATGGTATGAGACAAAAGGAGGCGATACTTGACAGGATTGATTGGCAGATTGGTGTGCAGGAATAAAAGTGAGCTGCTTAAGTTCCCTCTTCTAAATCAAAACATTGGTCATTTCCATCTCCGTGCAAATATTTATATAATTATACACCTGAAGGAGCAATATCCTTTTTACGCAGAACAAGACAGGTGTTACTTTATTCTTAATGTTCAATAATTGTGACAAAATGTTATTCATGTATACACAGTTTAAGTTTCAACTCACCTGTCCATGAGCAGCAACACCTGTATAGACGCAGGCAGCCAACAGTTCTTTGAAGAAATCCTCTTTCTCACAGAATCTGTGATTGAATACGCTGTAGTCTCCCTCCAGAATCTCTGGTTTGAACCTGTTAACGAGAGTTTTCAGTACTTGTGGTACAGGTTTAACATTTATTTGTGTCGGTGACTTCTGTTTCTTGTTTGATATCAGAGTTAGCTTCTGTCTTATCACAGAGAGGGTTGCATATTGCACGCAAAACAACGGGTCTGTATTACAGATGACACTCAGTACACTTTCATAGATTGATGGATGGGCGAAACCACACACTCCATTCTCCCACACAGTGATGTAGCTGCCTTCTTGCTCACGTTCAACTTGCAACAAAGAGATTCGTCTTACATCATCCTCCAGTGAGTAGGCATCAAACTGTCCATTGTTCTTTATCATCAGTTCAAAAAGATCTTTGCAGTTTTCCTTATACAAAACCGCCGTTGTAATATCAAGGAACTTCAGTGGGGTCTTGAAGAACTCTTCAATGTCAAGGTCACGCTTCTTAGCTTTCAATTTTGGATACATCATGCTGCAGTGGGGAAAACCTTGAGCAATGTCAAGGTCAGCTACTCTCTGTTTAACTTCTAAACTTAATTTCAGTTTACTTTGTTTCAGATAGTAGTCAAGTATTTGAAGTCTTTCATCTTTGATTTTCACTGAACTTAGGTCAACAACATTATCAGGATCAAGGATTGTGTCTTGCACATGTCCCAGATAGTCCCGGGCTTCCTTCACCACGTTCCGTCTGCTGATAAATATAACTTTTAATTGGTTTCCATTAAGAGTGAATTGATTATGAATATCGTTCATCACCTCTTTCCATCTATTTATTAAAACCTGGTCGGAAGTGAAAGCACCGAATCTGTCATCAAACATAACTACACGGGCTTCATTGAACCTTAACAGTTGTCTGTATTCTTCAGGCTCTTTAATGTTGTATACGCTCATCTTTCCCCGAAGTTGTTTGAGAACCAGGTACCCCAGAGTTGTCTTCCCATCTCCAGCATTACCAGTTATAGTCACCCAGTTCACCCCATGCTGCAGCATATCAACCACTGTGTCTACAGCAGATACGTGGATCATACCAGAGGTCAGGGAATCGATTTCCTTTTGAGTTCTTCCTGTAACAAGAGTGGCGTATAGGTCATCATTGATCAAAGCTTGGATAATTGTAAACATATTCAGAACATATGTATTAAGCACACAAGATCAATCTCTTTTTAATTGTTTTAAACAAAACATTTTACAATTCTCCACATCTACACATCAAATAAATGAGTCTGGTTGCAAAACATCTTGTGAGTGTGTTATGAGATGACATTTTACATACATTTGCTATAGTTTTATGTAGAATATGTTCTGCTGTATTATTCAATAGAAGACTGTCAATATTACTTACTCAGGATATCCAAAATCTGTTTCTTGACCACTTCTGCAATGACAAACAGCGTTATATATGGGACATATATGTGATTTCCATTCAGTTAGAATATGATGATATGAAGAATTTTTTTGTTTTCGTTTCTGCAATAAAATAAACTCCGCGTAAGTGTCATTCAGCTTAGTCAGCTGAGAACGGCAAAAGTGATGCTAGCCAATTTAAGAAAAAATGTATTTAAGACGTACGAGCATACAATTTAGCCCATTTGTTTTGAAGGGACTTTAGCAAGTTTAACATTTATTTCCTATTTATAATGATGCTTATTATCCGTCATAGTAATAATGGTGTTGGGTATATCAAAGCATGGCGGCCATTCTATTGTCACCACATTTTATTATTCAGAATGACAAAAACGATTCCTATGGCTTTACTGAGCCCTGTACACTCATTTTTAACTTTATTTTACGGAAAGAGAAGGGCGTTTTACTATTGGTGGAATACTTCTTTTTCATTTATTTGAACGAAAAAACTTACTACCGCCCCTTTAAAGAGCTGAAATCTTGTGCACTTGGCTGAAGATCTCTTTGATGACTCTGTGGCACCTACTGAAAGACCTTTTTACAGCTACTTTTCCACAACAAAAACAACTAAAAAGCTCAAATCTTGTATACAGATACGGAACACGAGACAGGAGGCACGATCTAGAAGCAATTTTTTCTCCACACACTAGACCGCTGACACCCTGTAAACAATACTTTGCCAAAGAAGTTTAATACAATTTTAGAAAATGTGGCAACTAATAAGATTCTCAGTGGCCATGACCTAAAAGCTATTTTCAACCTCTTCTCCAAAATGAAATGGTCTAGAAAGTTGAATTGTTCTGAACAGATTCTTTAGTCAGTGACATTCATAACATATCAACTGAGTGATTCTGTGGCTCCATCTAACACAGAAATAGTCTGAATGATCTACTAACACTGAATACATCATATTTCGAAGGTGCTCAATCATTCTTATGGCTATGATAAAACATATTTTCAGAAAATGTATCTTACACCAAGATCAAGATCACAATGTCAAATGTTATGACCTCATTATGTGACGTGATAAAGATGGCATTTTCAAAAGACACATCATTGATCGATCAAAGGTGAGAGCCAAGCTAGCTTACAGTACTAACCCTCAGTTTCAAATAGGAAAGTCAAATGTTCTTAAAATATAAATCTGATTGGTCCCAGAAAGAACATGCGTGTCAATGATGTACATTAAAAGTTATAGAATAGCAAATCTAGATAAGAACATTGCTACCGTCAGTCTGGAGGGCATAAATCTTAAAATATTCATCCGATTGATGCTAAACAAAACCCAGAAGAATTTCAAAATGGTTAATCAAAATCTGTGGGAGGAGTTGATTTCAAAACATACGTACCCTATTCGTGACGGACGGACAGACATGTTCAAGATTTACGATATATGGTTTATAGTCCGATAAGATACAAAGCAAATATTTCTCAATAACATACTAAGAGAAATCAATCACATTGAAACACTCACCATCCAAATCTGCTGGTATCAGCAGTTCTTGAAGTTCCCAAACTGAACATAAAGGTAAACTTTATATTAATCACTGATCATGATATTTTTCATGTTGTTGCCCTCTCTATTAGAAATGTTATGTATTTATCAATTTCATTCATTAATTTTCAAGGATTTATCAGTTGTCAAACAGAACACAACCCTCGTGTGTCACGGAATACAAAATCTTCAACTGAAGTTTCCTGATATTAAAGACAACAGAGGAAGTTATTGACAGAACTGGTTTACTCGTCCTTCCTACACACCGAGGAATATCAGTTCACTTCAGTATTCTCACAGTGCTCATTTTGACAAACCCTCAAATGCTCATCGATGATGCCTACTACTTCCTTAAAGCACAGATTTAGACAATCATCAAAACAAACAAATCACCAAAAATAATCGCTAATAATGATATAAAATCTTACACAAATACATTGTTTTTAACCACACATGAATGACTTGGGAGTTTTGCACAACAAAGAATCTATAAAGAGTGTAATCCAGTGATCGATACACTGGAGATGTTGGGTGATGATTAGTGTCGCAAATACTGTAACATGAAATCTTTCAGATGTATGCACTTTCACAGATCTATCATGTATAGTTATATCCTCATAAAATTTGGGGTAGAAAATAGTTCTTGGGAGAAGTCGGAATTGTAGAAGGTTTCCAATGCCTATTTAATTTAGAGAGTCCATAATGTTCACTCATTTTTTTTGACTAACATTGTTTTTTTTTTTTATAAGTTGGTTTACGGATCCGCCTACCCTAAAAATATGAAATACTGAAAATAAATATAATTCTCTTAAGGGCATTGTGTATTACTGCCGAGTGTAAACAGAAGAATTAGCGATAAAATAATCATTGAAATAAGTTACTGCTTTTTAACTTAACTTCGGAACTAAATTTGCTTCAAAATCACTTAAATGTTCCTGACAAATTACAAACCTGCCTTATATGCTAAGTTTATTAATTTATTTGTAATTGGTCAAAATTATTTTCATGATTTTCAAGCCAATTTTGTTTCTGAGCCACGTTAACAGTGTGGAACCAGGCATGTATGAAATGACACCATACAATTTTAACATTTTATTTGATTTTGTTATGCCTACCGACTGTGATACTCTGAAGCCAATAATATTTATTTTTATTTTTCGACCACCGACTTGAAGTTTTGTGGGAAAAAAATCCGTAAACCAACTAATAAAAAAAGGCCTATATAATATGTGATGTAACAGTGTATTAGCTGATTAAAGCTTAATACAATGACAATATTGAGTGTATTTGTCAGCACGTGTAAAATTAATTATTCAAATATACTGCTATGTTTGAAACATATACTTATAGTCATGAAGGTTGTCACCCCTACAGAAAGGTCGAATTTTCGGCTGTAGGCTCACAGAAAGGACCATATGAAAAGTTGTAAGACATTGGGACATATTGCCAAAGCAAAGAAATATGCACTTGTTTGACCAAGTGCATAAAAATTACACCTCTTGAATAAACATGCATGAAATCTGTATCAGAAGATTGTTTTTAAAATCCTCTGGAGATGACATTATTCATTTCATCATTCATAAACATGACATTTGTAACTAGCAAACAATGCCAAACAAAATACCAACAGCAATTCGAAATCAAATAGTAGGAATGGCTTTCAGTTGATATTATTGCTGACCACATTTCTGTAAGAAAACGATCAATAGCAGGGCATCATATAAACAACTGGAAGTGTGACCCCTAGATATCCTGTATTGTGGTGTTTGATCTAATGCCATCGACGTTTGTAAGCCATGTTACTTTGTCACAGGTAAGAATAACGTAAAATATGAGACTTTCCTTGGAAACGGTTAACAGAATATCATTGCAGCGTTGTTACCGCCAAAGATGACTTCTTAGACGACCAATGTTAACACATCAACACAAGCTCTCAGACGACCAATGTTTACACATCGACACAAGCTCTCAGACGACCAATGTTTACATATCGACACAATCTCTCAGACGACCAATGTTTACACATCAACACAAGCTCCCAGACGACCAATGTTTACACATCAACACAAGCTCTCAGAAGACCAATGTTTACACATCGACACAAGCTCTCAGACGTCCAATGTTTACACATCGACACAAGCTCTCGGACGACCAATGTTTACACATCAACACAAGCTCTCAGACGACCAATGTTTACACATCGACACAAGCTCTCAGAAGACCAATGTTTACACATCGACACAAGCTCACAGACGTCCAATGTTTACACATCAACACAAGCTCTCAGATGACCAATGTTTACACATCGACACAAGCTCTCAGACGACCAATGTTTACACATCGACACAAGCTCTCAGACGACCAATGTTTACACATCGACACAAGCTCTCAGACGACCAATGTTTACACATCGACACAAGCTCTCAGAAGTCCAATATTTACACATCGACACAAGCTCTCAGACGTCCAAAACAAAACCAATCCAAGGATATGTCAATCAAAGAACCTATCCCCATGTTTTGGAGCAAATGTTGATCCCTAATGTTTGTCAGATATACTGCAACAATGTTCTGTTTCAAGATGACAATGCCCGACCCAATTCAATTAGCAATCAACGAGTTCCTACTGTAAGCAGATGTTGGCCGCCTACCATAGCCCTGCAAATGTCCGGATATGAAAGTGAAAGAGCAAAACAGAGAGGCAGCTGAGACAGATAGAACTTCCCCTGACGCACTACATCAATTGGGTCATTGTTTGGTCGAGATCTTAAACAATGTGGTCAAAGAAGATGTTAACAGATTGGTTGACAGCAGGCCTAGGAGAATTACCTCCCTTGAACTAACACCTGGTGGCGCCACGCGATATTTAGATAAATAATCACTTGTTGTCAACAATAAGCAACAACCTTCTGACTATTATCTTCTCTGTGACCTCTTGATATTTGAGCAGAATTTGCTTTTGTAGCATAATATGAATATGCAAAATTCAGGTTACATTCTGAAAAGTTTATTTTTTAAGTAAAAGACCTATCTATGACCTTGAACACGTTTTAAACTATTCAAATCAATAATATGAAGACAGGTAGAGACCGGGATAGGCGAGGAGGGGCTAGTAGGCAATCTGTGGTGAGTATTTTCGTCCTGAATTGGACTCATCAGAGGGAGTACACTAGTGAAAGAGTCTGCTATATAAACAGCTGGTGGTGTGCTGGTGGTGTACAGGTGGTGTGACGTTGATGTGCTGATGGTGTGCTGGTGGTGTGCTGGTGGTGTTCTGGTGGTGTTCTGGTGGTGTGCTGTCGGTGTGCTGGTGGTGTGCTGGTGGTGTGCCGGTGGTGTACCGGTGGTGTACCGGTGGTGTGCCGGTGGTGTACCGGTGGTGTGCCGGTGGTGTACCGGTGGTGTACCGGTGGTGTGCGGGTGGTGTACCAGTGGTGTGACGGTGGTGTGCTGGTGATGTGCTGGTAATGTGCCGATGGTGTGCCGGTGGTGTACCGGTGGTGTGCCGGTGGTGTACGGGTTGTGTGTTCGTGGTGTACAGGTGGTGTGCTGGTGGTATGCTGGTGGTGTGCTGGTGGTGTGCTGGCAGTGTGCTGGTTGTGTGGCAGTGGTGTGCTGATGGTGTGCTGCTGGTGTGCTGCTGGTGTTCTGCTGGTGTTCTGGTGGTGTACCGGTGGTGTGCTGCTGGTGTACAGGTGGTGTGCCGTTGTTGTGCCGATGGTGTGCTGGTGGTGTGCTGGTGGTGGTCTGGTGGTGTGCCGGTGGTGTGCCGGTGGTGTTGGTGGTGTTGGTGGTGTTGGTCGTGTGCTGGTGGTGTGCTGGTGGTGTGCCAGTGGTGTGCTGATGGTGTGCTAGTGGTGTGCCGATGTTGTGCCGATGGTGCCGATGACAGACCTATTATTAGCTGTAACAACATGGCGACTGAACAAATCAACAGCCTAGTGGTTGAATACATTATATCGTTTGTCAGGCAATATCTTAGGTATGTTAAACACACCACTCATTTCATTCAAAGTTCTAGTGTGCATCATATAAATTAGACCAAAGAAAAGATATCCTCTTGGTCACTTTGGATGTCCCTTCCCTTTACACGAACATCCCGAATGGTGAAGGACTTAGAGCAATCGCGAAGACAATCAGAAGACAAAATCCGGACTGGGTAATCCAGCCCAGTAGTATACTAAATCTCCTGAAATTAGTCCTACATAAAAAACAATTTCAATTTTAACGAAAGTCACTACCTACAAGTTAAAGACACAGCCATGGGTACTAAATTTGCACCCTCCCACGCTAACATTTTCATGGGCGAATTGGAAGAACTACTTCAGCCCGATAAGCTTGATCTCTTAATCAGGTTTATTGATGACATTTTCCTCAGTTGCACCTTGAGTCAAGATAGCCTTGATAAATTCATCAATTATCTCAAAACCTCAAACCCAATAATCAAATTTACAGTTGAATTCTCGCGTGCTAAAGTTTTCTTCCTGGACACCAGGGTTTCTAATGAGAACAAGCACGAACAACTCGAGTTAACCCATTACTGCAAACCCACAGATACCCACCCTTATCTGCTTTACATATCTTGTCATCCTACACATGTCAAGATCAAAGGACCATACTATCAATTTCTTCGACATAGGAGACATTGTCCCAATGACGAAGATTATGAGAAACACAGTCTGAATGTATTCCAGTATTACCTAAAATGGGATACCCTATGAACATCATTAAGCAGAACAAACTGAAGTTGGACGCTGCCTCTAAGAGAGAGAGCTACTCCTGAAAGGACCCAAACCACCTGACGCTGAACCACGTCAAGTGTTTGTTTCCAACTACAATCACATGAACATGGAGCTCAAACAGATTTTCAGGAAACGCTGGTCTCTTCTCAGGGGATCCGAAGTCTGCACTAAGATATTCCCCTCTCCGCCCATCTCTGCTTTCAGACGTAACAAAACGCTGAATAATATACCGGTCAAATCCAGCATCGGGTACCCCGTCCGCCACCCAGATCGGGACAGGTCAGTCCAATTTCATGACGATATTTGTGAAAAGCAAAATTGCAAAATTTACAGAACACTTGGTTCTCTTGCGTATTTCACCAGCTCTTCATAAAAAATTACAACTGCAAATGCATGAATGAGGTGTATTTGCTTACTTATCGCATGTGCTACAAACAGTACATGGACGAAAGCAAGAGGGCGTTCAGGATCAGACTTGCTGAACACTTTGCAGACATCACACCACTCCCAGCTCCCTGATCACCACAAGAGTGATCTTTGAACCTAATCATCGCTCACCTCAGAAACATCGCTGAGAAGGAGAACTCAATTAAAGCATGCTGGATGCTCGAGTCTAAGTGGATCTTTGAGCTCAACAACAATAATAATAATACTTTATTACCCGGAAAGGAATTAATTTTGTATCATGACAGCACTCGTGTACATGAAAGATAAAAACCATACAAGTTATACAAGAATATATACATGGAACAATCTAACTGGAATAAATCAAATATCATTTAAAAGACGAATACTGAAAGGAATACATGTTTTTTTGTAATCTATGTTGGTTTTAAAACGGGTATGTAAATATCTCCTTCCAGAAGGAGGTTTAACATATTCACTGTGTAAAACATGATCTTGATGATGTAAAATCTTCAGGGATAATTGCAACACTCTTTTTTCATATAGATATGGTAAATCCTGCTGTTTTACCAGCGACGAGAACACCTTTTCTAAGCGAGATTTGTTTACTTGAGACAAGGAACTATACCAACATTGGAAAGAGAAAGGTAAAATGCCTTCAACGAAACAATGATAAAAGAGTGATAGTACACGCTCATTTATTTTTAAAGATCGCAACTTGCGCAAGAAGTGTAATCTTTGTTGACATTTTTTTAAAACAGCATCAGTTGGTTCCGACCACATGGAATCAAAAATGAGATAGTTGGTTGAAATATCCCTTTTTGTATTTTCCTACTTAAAATAAAATATAAGTCAATAAAAGAGTGTCATAATTACGATAATTATTGATCAATGCTTATTACATACACTGGGATGGCAACCTTTATGATCATGAGTATACTTTAGTTCAATTAAAAGAGAGCATCGATAATTCAGCATTTGGGCCTTATCGGACCAGTAAACCAGCAATGTCTTATTGGAAATATCGGGAGCCCTGATACTTCAGTGAAAGACCAATAAAAAGGTAAATGACTAAATTACCGCAAACTGTTTATTATAATTTTGCCGTTTAAATCAGACAATTAGTTATTGAAGTCTGTGGAGGAACACATTATTTACAAGAGAGAATAGTCTTATTGAGAAAATCAAACAGCTAAAGTTGGATGGGATTAAATATAATATTTACTGAAGAAATGTGATGTGGTTCATGTGGATGGTTTGGATAAGTTTGTCAAGAAATATACAGCAGAAGATAAAGTTATTTACAACGTGCAATGGTAACATGACTTCGGTGTATCTTTGATTCTGATTGGTTAATTTTCGTAGGATGAATAACAATGAATACCCGCATATTGGCCAGGGCGAATCACCTCGTCACCCACAAAGCTAGGAATCAGTTGAAAGAGAGAGTGATTAGATACATACATATTGTAGTTTTATGGGAATCTTGTTTTTCGTTTTATGCTGTACAAGTTATAACATTTACAATGAATACCATTCAGGTTATAACTTGTATGATACAGTTGTCTTGTACATGTTATAACTTATACAAAATCACCACTTGTTCACGTCATATACACTACGGACTACTATATCTATATATCTAACTATATATATATATCCATCTTTCTATCTATATTTCTAGTTACACTGTCGGCCAAAAGAAACACCTACAATATATCTTATAAGATTTCTGAAAAACTATATTGAATAGTTTAGCAATATTATAGTACGTTTTTGATTAAAAGGTAATTATTTATACTTACCTGTTGACTCGACCTACTATGCCTACCTCCTCTATAGGTATGCTATTTCAACCTTAACACAGACGAAACTTGAACAGTGGAGAAGGGGAGCGTAAAATCCCTTATCCAAGGGCAGGTAAGTCTAGGTGGTCTCGTGACGTCACTACCTGTCTAGTTCACTCTCCGAAAGTCCCAAAAGGCAAGACAGACCAAGTGGGGAGGATGGGAGGGCATAGAGCGTAGGTCTAGTCAACAGGTAAGTATAAATAATTACGTTTAATCAAAAACGTACTATTATTTAAATACCTATCTGTTGACTAGACCTACTATGCCTAGAATCCCACCGCATGGAGGCAGGTCAGTAGATACGTGGTGGTGACGAGACCAGCGACAAGCCCTGAGTGTAAGCTAACCTACGAGTCCTCCACCCTGTGGTGAGGACAAGCCACAGCCCGGGAGATACCATCTCTACCGCTGAGCGGATCAAAGGGACAACCCTGCCACTCAACTTCCGATCAACACACTGCCCCCCAACCCCAACGTGGAGGGGGTGTTAAAGCGAAGCTAAAGAAAAAACAACAACAGACAAAAGAGCTAGCAATGTAAACAAGGTTTATTTACAATGAGCCTCAACGCTCCTAAGAGGGTTGACCCCTTCTTGGTCTGGTTGGGGGGACCACCTTCGTCTGAGCGAAGACTTGTGGACCCAGCCTAGAGATGCCTTCAAGATCTGCTGTGGAGAAATCTCGTAGGTAATGGTTGGGGAAAACCTCTGATGAACGCCAAAAACACCCTGCCATGACATCCGAAACCGCGATGTTGCAATGATAAGCCATCGTGGCTGAAATTGCGCAGATCTCATAAGGGTTGGAATGCGAAGGTCGGAGGCAGGTCAGCGGCCTTGTACGCATCAATGACCGCCGACCTTAGATACACCCCCAATGCTCGCTTATCTAGCTCCTTGGTGCTCCTCGGCGAGTGAGGCAAGAACAGACGACGCCTGCCATCTCTCAGCCTGCGGGTACGCTGCGTGTACACCCTCAAAGCCCTCACCGGACACAGAGAGAGATCCACCTCTCCTGAGTCAGAACCCAGAGCCGGGATAGAGAACGTACGGCCAGCTTCATCAGCTGCCTGGTTCTTACAGACAAAGTCGCCCCCTCCCTGACCTCAAAACGTAGAAGGTCCGCCTGCAACGCATGGATTTCCGAAATCCGCGCTGCGGAAGCCATGGCCACCAGAAAAATGACCTTGATGGTGAGAGGGAGAAGGGGCACGTCGGAGAGCGGTTCATACGTATCGGAGCGAAGGTGGTTGAGCACAATGGCCCACTCAGGTGGACGAGGCCTGGACCTGCCGTCATCCGAACTGAAGGTTTTAATGAGGTCCTTGTGGACCGACACATCCAACCCTGGCGATCTCTTCCTGAGCACAGACAGGATAGCAGACATGTTGGTGTTGATTGATGACGCCTTAAGATGCCTGGTGTTGCATAGGTACACCAAGTACTCAGCGACCTGAGGAACTGAGACCTCTGCCGGGATGAAATCCCTCTGAGCACAGAAGGAGGCGAAGGCCTGCCACTGGAAATCATAGAGCTTCCTAGTGGTCTTCCTATGAGAGGTAGCTTTGGCATTGGCGACGCACTTTGAGTACCCACTGCTCCTTAGCCCTCTCTTAATACAAGCCAAGCGTGAAGGGAGAACACCTGAGGGTTCTCGTGCAACCTTCCGCTTGGCCTGCTGATGAGCAGATCTCTCCGTGTCTGAATCGGAACCGGTTCCCGATGACAGAGCAGTCGGAGAGGAACAAACCACGGTCGGGCTGGCCACCAAGGGGCGACCAGAAGGAGACGAAGAACCCGAGTTGCTCCTATCTTGGCTACAACTTGGGAGAGGATGGCCGGCGGTGGAAAAGCGTAGGCGTCTAAGCCCATCGCTAGTGGGTCTGGCACTGGAGAGACATAGGTTGGCAATTGGTGATTGAGACACATCGCGAACAGATCTATCAGAGGGGTGCCGAACTGGAGACACAACCCCCTGAAGACCATCGGATTCAGTTGCCACTCTGTCGGGGGAGGGGCATCTGGTCGCGACAACGCGTCCGCCAAGATGTTCTTGGCACCTGGAATGTGGACTGCTCGAATGTCCAGGTCCACCTCGTCCACCAGCTCGAAGAGCTGGAGTGACACGCGTAGCAGAGACTCTGCCTTGGTGGACCCCTGCTTGTTTATCGACCAAGCAGCTGCTGAACTGTCCGTGTGGACTAGCAGACACTGGCTTCGCAAGGGGGACTGCCAGTGCTGAATGGCAAGACGTACTGCGTCCAACTCGAGGACGTTGATGTGTTGGTTCCGATCTGATGGGGACCAGACTCCCGCCACCTGCTCGTGACCCATATGCGCCCCCCACCCTTGGGTGGAGGGGTGTACAAACAGGTGAGCTGATGGGGGACGAGGACGAAGTGGAACACCGGCGAACACACTCTCGTCCACCCGCCACCAAGTTAGGAACCGATGGAGGTCTGGGGTCAAAACTATGTCGTGATGGCAACGCGTCTCCCTGATGTTGGGATTCAGGAACACCTGTAACGGGCGAAGGAACAACCTCCCCCTGCGGGTCCGGTCCAAGTCCGACTTCTCTAAGTTCACTAACCACCCTAGACGACGGAAAAGGTCTATTGTGAACCTGAACTGCATTAGGAACTTAATGTCGCATTGGTGCAGGAATTGGACGATGGGCTGAGTCACACATGTGAATAGCCAGGCGGCGGACGAGATCCCGAACGGGAGCACGCACCACTGAAAGTGTCTCCCGTCCAGAATGAAACGGAGGTACCTCCGAGAGACACCATGCAGTCTGAGCGCTCCAAGGATCGCATCACAGAGGGAAGAGTCAAGAGTCAAAAATATGGCGGCTGAATGAGGTAGGAGCGGTTGAACACCTTCAAGTCGTGAATGAGTCGCCATTTTTTCGAATTCCTTTTGGGTATGACGAACACTGGGGAATAAAACCCCGGAGTTAGATGCGGGGTCAGGACCTCCTGCACCGCCCCTTTGGAGATTAATATCTCCACCTGTTCCAAAGTCAATTGGAGCCGGTCCCCTGCTAAGGGACGCTCCATTGGAGCACAGGTGAGAGGCGGAGGTGACGAGACGGGGATGCAGAACCCCTGACCCAGAATCAGACAAACGTAAGGGTCTAACCCTAACTGTTCCCAGTTTCTGACAAATTCTTTGAGTCGACTCCCCACCGAACCCTCCGACACCGGAACGAGTGGAGGGGGAAGCAGAGGGGGTGACCAAGAGTCACTTCCTCCGCTGCCCCTTCTGAGGGGTACGACCTCCGGCGCCAGGACGGGGGGACTTGGGGGACTGACCCGTGGATCCGCGGCCACGACCTCCCCGCCGAAAGTCCGTCTTTGCTTTCTTGGGGGAAGGTTGGCCTCTGCCATGACCTTGGCCCTGATGAAAATTAGTCTGAGGACGCTTTGGTGTCGTTTGCCTCTGACTGACGAGACGATTGGTTAGGTCTTGCTGCTGAGCCTCCTGTCGCCCCCTTAAAACCTCGGGGATACGACCCCCAAACAGAGATTCAGAGTGGGCAGGGGCCTGTCGTAGAAAAGATTTCTGATCGGGGTTGAGACCTGACCGGAAGAGGAAATTGTCTCTATGTAGTACTGCGACACCCGATGATATCCGAGAAGCAGATAACATGATCTGCACAAGGTGCGCAGCCACATTGCCGAATGCTTTAAACAACACCGGGTCAACCGACTCCATGCCCACCTGCTTGGCACAGGCAAGCATCGCCTGACAGGTGAACGCCACGTTGTTGCCCAAGCCTAACACTGGGCGAGCCTCTCTGTCGAGATGTGAAAGCTGCGCATCAGTCACGCGATGAGGGGGGTTGGGGGCAATCAACCGAGACGCACCTTGATCAAGAGGAGGCGGAACGAGTTGGAAAGGAACCGGATACAAAGGCAGTTGCCGTCTGCGCTTGTCCGGCACCACTAATGGCGGAAGCAGACGGTTGGGAACCGCAGCCGAGATGACCTGCTCCATATCCTCGCTGGCGTCCAGCAGGAGCCTATGCGGCGGAAGGGCGAGACTCGCGGGAGGTGCGTCGCCTTCAGGGCAAAAGGAAGCCCTCCTGGCTGCCGACGAACGAGGACCTGCCAGGCTGCCTTGACTGAGTGGTACCTCCGCGAATGAGGCCACTTCCGATAGCATGGCGATTGAGTCAACCACTGGCGGATCCTCCGACAACCCCATACCCTCTGCCTCCGCTTCTATACTGATGAACGGAGGGTTCGATACGTCGACGAAGCGGACGTCCCACTCCGGCGAGTCTGGCGAGGAATCACGGGTGGGCGACACCACTGTGACACGACGCGTAGAGCTGTGAGCAGCTCGCGAGGAGGCAGCGGACCCGGAGGCCCTAGAGGACGTGGGACGTGAACTCTAAGACAAGACGTCCGCATTGGGTTCACACGGTAGCATAGTAGCGTGAGTAGCCGTAGAGGGTCCGCCGACCTTAAGCCTAAGAGGTGACAAACGCCTGTCTGGCGAAGGGGGGGACAAAGCGCGAGTACGCGGATGAGAACGTGAACGCGAACGCGAAGGGGGAGAGAGCGAATCTCTAGAACCCCTAGCGGATTCGGATAAGACCGGCGACTCCCGGTCGAACTCATCTGCCCGTTCCGTGAGGACAATGTCTACCGCCTCCTCCGGAGACGGATGACGAATGGGAGACCTCTCCCGACATTGAGTTGACGACGCACATTTCTGAAGCGAAGCCCTATCGGCCACGGACTTGCGAATGGCCAAGACATACGCGTGGAAGTCTGATGCGGAGAGAGGGGCACACTCGTCGCAACGATAATCATCTTCGCAAAGGTCCTTACACTTTCTGCATAACAAGTGTGGATCCTTGGTGGCAGACTTCCTCCCTCCGCAATTCGTGCAAAAAGCGGAGTACATGGCGGAGCAGGCGAAACACTAACACACGTGACGTAGGTGAAGGTAGTGACAGTCGAGTCACTTTCGCAGGAGAGCGAAAGACGAGACACTCGCCCGCGTAGCCTAGACGAGGTGAATCACTAACGCGGGACACCTAAGTAGCGTAGCGTAAGAACAACAACTCTTCCGATAGTTAATCGAGAGAGTTGAAACAAAGGCTCTGAACTCGAAGAGAACAAAGTCAATATCAAGTAATGGTCAGCCATGGTAAATGACTGGCGAACAAGGCAGACACTCACTAAGCTAAACACTTGCGAGACGAGACTAATCACATAATAAGAAAGTACAAACCCGAAGGCGAAAGACTAACGAAACGAATGACAAGCGAAGCGAATGACAGGCGAAGCAAGTCACTGGCGAGACGATGAAAGTCAGGTCGAATCGAGCCTAACGCGAGAGGCGAGCCTAAGGCGATAGACTGGCGAAGCGAGTGCCTGGTGTAAGCGAGACACTGGCGAGACGATGCGAGTCAAGTTGATTCGACCTAAGGCGATAGACTGGCGAAGTGAGTGACTGGCGTAAGTGAGACACTGGCGAGACGATGCAAGTCAAGTAGAATCGAGCCTAAGGCGAATGACTGGCGAAGCGAGTGACAGCCACCTCGTCAGGCAGCCCACAGCTAGCACATGTCAACAAGGCCCTTTGTACCCCAACACTAAACACTACTAAAACAGATTGTTAAACAACCTGCTAACGACGAATTTGTAGATAAGAAGTTGAAAATATCTCTTAAATAAGCAAGAGATTGCTAGCAAGTTAGCAACAAAGCCGGTAAAAATACCCAGTCTCAGAACAAAACAAACACGTCTGTCTTGCTCTGCAACTGAAAGGAGAGTGAACTAGACAGGTAGTGACGTCACGAGACCACCTAGACTTACCTGCCCTTGGATAAGGGATTTTACGCACCCCTTCTCCACTGTTCAAGTTTCGTCTGTGTTAAGGTTGAAATAGCATACCTAGAGAGGAGGTGGGCATAGTAGGTCTAGTCAATAGATAGGTATTTAAATAATAGCATTATGAAATTGCACCATTTCTGCATAATATACTTAAATCTCAGAAGTTGTCATTTTACAAAAGAATGGCGATTGTTGAAATAAGAAATTCGATCAATGCTTGATCAGGAAAACATTTGAAACAGATTTTCATACAACCACGTGCAACAATACAGGCACGCATTTGCATTAAAGTGGTGATGATGCTACAGATGTACGTGGTTACGTGAATCAACAGGAAATAGCTGTTTTCATTGGGCATAACTTTCATGAATGTAATTGACTGGAATCAGAGTGTTTCTACGATTTCCAAGGACTTTCATATTAATTATTATTTCAGCATAACGTGGAGACCACCATTAATTATATTTCAGAATTTTTTTCATCTTTCAATATAATGAAAATCAAGAAGGCGTTTCTTTTGGACGACAGTGTAGCTGAATTTGTTCTATTAACATCACCATACATGTATATATATACTTACATTCCGGACCAGGATCACGCCTTCTGTACCTGAAAGGAATTTAATGTATTGGATTTTTCCTAGATATTGTCGCGCATCCACAAACGTGAATATATACTTCCTTTTTTTATAAGAAATGCGTAATTGTAACCTGGTAAATTGGAACGATTCAAGTCTGATAAACACTGACACATTACATAGACTTGGGAAATACAATGATGATATGGTTTCTGTCGATGTGGTCCAAATAAGCAAACATAATAAGTCAAACTATATATCACAAATATCGTATGAAATGATAAAGTATTTCATATTTCAAATAAATGATGTTAAAATCATAAATACCTCTGAAACAATTTCCTCCGAAAAACAACCAAGAGAATGAATCCTGCTACCAACCTGAAGTAAGAAAATATCAAAGTGAAAACATGAAAGTAAAAGGGGTCTGTGAAGTTAACAATTTTTTCCTATTTCCTTATTCCTTATTCAAAATGTTTAAGTTAGCAGTTTTTTACAGTTATTTATTCCTTATTCAAAATGTGAACTTAGCAACTTTTTTACAGTTCCTTATTCCTTATTCAAAATGTGAACTTAGCAACTATTTTACAGTTTCTTCACACTCTCAGCAACGGATTCGGATTGACCTATGACGAGCCAACAATGCTAAAACTTTATTATAGCTGAGATTACCCTAAAGGCAGACCTAACATGTGGTGATCATAGGCAAACCTATGTATTCCGAAACGTGGGCCAGCAACGTATTCTGTGCATGAATCGCCAATATAAAATGATTAACTAACATCAGCAAAGGATTCAAATAAACCTATGGCGCACCCACAATGCAGATACGCGGTCGTAAATAACACTTTATTTTAGCTGAGATGTACCCTCAGATAAAGTTTGGTTATAGCTGAGATTTTCCCCAGAAACAGAGCTAACAGGTGCTGATTCAAGTGTATACCTATGTATTTAGAAACGGGTACCAGCGACGTTTTTCTATGCATGAATCGCCAATATCGAATAAGTAACTAACTTCACACTCTCATAGACGGATTCAGATTGACCTATATTGCGAAGTTCGGGGATTACAATCCCGGTCATTTATAAAGCATTGTTAAAGCTCACATGAACTGTTTAGTTAAACTTAACATTTATTTATTGCATTCAATTCGCTATGCTCTGACATGGAAGCTATCTTTGATTTATTTTGCACAACAACAGAATGAAACGAAGCCATTTTGAATCGACTGCTGTATGAGCTATTAATAGCTGGTGAACCGCTCGGTTCAGCTACAGCGCTGTGGGCTCTCTGCGTTAGGAATACAAATACTGATACACAAGAGAAAAACGTTTTTGTCGTTTACAGTCTTAAATATTGAGTAATAAGCTAAGAACAAGTGTAAGTTGCTAAAACATTGAATGAGGAATAAGGAACTGTCAAAAGGTTGCTAACTTCACATTTTGAATAAGGAATAAGGAACTGTAAAAGATTTGCTAACTTCACATTTTGAATAAGGAATAAGGAACAAGGAAAAAATAATCTGATTATCGTGTCAAACTCAGCAACATAAAATCAAATAATCTCGCAACATTGACCACCGAATCATACAAACAAAGACGAAGGAAAATCTGGAACAAAATGTTAGATTCAAATGGTATTAAACACCACAAGCAGAATCAAAACTGGCAGGACAATGATACTTACATCACAAGCAGAATCACGACTGGTAAGACAATGGCCAAAACTTCGCTATATGTTGAATCCTTTTCAACAACTGAAATAAAAACAGTGTGGCCATACAGTAAGAAATCTTTCTGCATAAGCTTATACACTTACCGACATGTACCCACATACAACTGTACATACCTACAAGCTTATACACTTACCGACATGTACCCACATACAACTGTTCATACCTACAATCTTGTACACTCACCGACATGTCCCCACATACAACTGTTCATACCTACAAGCTTGTGCACTTACCGACATGTACCCACATACAACTGTACATACCTACAAGCTTGTACACTTACCAACATGTACCCACATACAACTGTTCATACCTACAAGCTTGTGCACTTACCGACATGTACCTACATAGAACTGTACATACCTACAAGCACATTGTTAGTTAGGATAATAGGATGTTTACCAATCATTTTTTGAGTGAAATACATATGTTTAAATAAAAAACAAATTGTTTTTTTCTAAAGTTGACATTCACACATTTAAACATCTTTTGTCATGCATATGTTAAAAATTCAGGCCAAAATTAAGTATCCAAAAAAAACGAGACACTTGTTAAAGATAAAGTTTTAAAACTTCATCACAACCTTTTAGTTGGTAGTTATCGAAGAAGTAACTATTTTCTACCCTGCATATATTTGTCACCAATAGTCTAACTAATAGTTTTAATAGGAACACATAGTCTTAACAGGAACCCATAGTTTAAATTAGAACCCATAGTCATAATAGGAACCAATACTCCTAATAGGAACCCGTAGTTTTAATTCGAACCCAAAATATGTTTCGTAAATCTACAAATATGAACAGGCATCACAACATATATTCCTTCACACTTGCCAGATTGTTTTCCATTTTTTATCTTCTAATTCATCATATCACAGTCCATGCGTTTCTACATTAAAGCTATCAAATAACACATTTACCTGTTTTACAAGTCAGTCCATGATATCCAGACACACAGCCATCAGAACATTCTCCTGTTGCTCTGTCACATTTCCCAGACACACAGTGTTCACTACACGTGTAGTTACAGGTCAGTCCATGATATCCAGACACACACCCATCAGAACATTCTCCTGTTGCTCTGTTACATCTCCCAGACAGACAGTGTTCACTACACGTGTAGTTACAGGTCAGTCCATGATATCCAGATACACATCCATCAGAACATTCTCCTGTTGCTCTGTTACATCTCCCAGACAGACAGTGATCACTACATGTGTAGTTACAGGCCAGCCCATGATATCCAGACACACAGCCGATATAACATTCTCCTGTTGGTCTGTCACATCTCCCAGACAGACAGTGTTCATTACACGTGTAGTTACAGGTCAGTCCATGATATCCAGACATACACCCAGCAGAACATTCTCCTGTTGCTCTGTCACATCTCCCAGACAGACAGTGTTCACTACACGTGTAGTTACAGGTCAGTCCATGGTATCCAGACACACATCCATCAGAACATTCTCCTGTTGCTCTGTTACATCCAGGTTTAGAGTTATCACAGCCAGGTGAACATGGAAGTTTACACGAATCTCCATGGAAACCAGTCTGACATGTACCTGTATCAACAAAATACAAAACAACCTGCTAATACTTTTGAATCGTTTTATCCTATATATTTTTTTTATAGAATTACTATCTTTAAATCACATGGACTATTTCGTAGACATTGCGTTGGAAAGGTAAATGTTTACGTATATCGTACCCTATATGATATTCTTATATATGCTTAAAGAGTAGGGTCAAAACCAGCATATGACTTTCTGACTATTTCTACGCCCTGTGTTGGTGACACCATGCGACTATATGGATGATATTATTCGCCTATCGTATAAAACATTGAGTTGTACAGTTATTAAAAAGTCATGTTAACATAGCAATATAATTCAGCATTGAGGCAGAATGAACACACTTTTAGGAACTTATTATTTTAAAGTTTTAAAAGTAGAATCACCCAATCGAACCGTTGACATACCTTTTGATTGACAGATGTCACAACCAGACAAACAGTTGTCGTAAATGTTGTCTACTCGAGTAAAACAAGCCATACACTTCTGGTGACACTCGTCCCCGTAGTATCCTCGTCTGCAAATGATGCAAGATCCAGTTTCTCTGTCACATTTATAATACCTTGGACTGCATATCTTATCTACAGTCACATTGCAGGTCTTACACTGTCTGTCACACGTCTCACAACCTCCTGGACATGGTACGTCACACCCAATATGACAGTAGCCTGGTTCACACCCATCTGTACAAGTGACAGTTCCATCTGATCTGGATAAATGACATACTTTGTTCAAGCACCCAGGTGGACAGTCCTCATCACAGTATTCACCCACAAACCCAGGTACACACCCGATGATACACTCTCCATTGGCATAACATCGTTCTTCTAGACATGTCGAACACAGTCCAGACACCATCGAGGAACTGACCAGCAGAATAAGACATCCTGCAACAAGGAGTTATTATTATTCGAGATTAGTTAAATGTCATTGCATTTAGCATTACTGAAAACAACACAATGTTCAATAGAGAACACTATAAGGCGCCTTCATACATTGAATTCATCATTAATTACATTCATAAATAAAACTAATTTTGGTTCATCACATACATAGTGGAAGGCAAAATATGCAATATAGCATTATGTCCACCAATTTAATGAGTTAATTTATCAGATATTTTCATTTCAAAATGACATTCGTTATTCAATTTCTATATGGCGATATTGTCTTGTTTTCTTTTTCACAATAAACTGCCCTACTTTCCTTGTGGCAAAACAGAGTCGAATTTAAGCATAACATACGATACATTGATACCACATCATATGTTTGGCATTAGTGACGCTATGGATGTTAAACATTCATTACAAATCTATGTAATTTCAATTCTTACCCAAGCGGGCAAAGATATGCCAGGTATTAAAGTTTTCATCATGGTCATGGGAATTACAGTTTTTTCTAAATATAACTTGCATTTTGATTGGTTGACGGAACTACTTTACGCCCATTCATGAATTGCTACTCTGTCCTGTTTTAGCTAAATCACATAGATGAACAATTTCGAGCATACCTAGCTAAAGTCACACGACAGTAAAGCATTTAAAATAGAAAATCATGTTGATTTTATTTTTTCGATGCCGTAATTACAGCAGTAAAATTGCGAGATGAAAGAGCATGCAGCACATTTGTAATAATGAATCAACAAGCCCTAAAAAGATAGGTATTATTTTGTATTGACTACATGTACATCAAATGTTTTCTCAATCTTAGTTCATGAATGAAGTAAAGTTATTAAGACTGTTTATAATATTATTTAAATACTAAATATTGGTTTGCAATATTTTACTTCCATTGCAATGTTCAATTCTCATCAAATTACGTATTAATCCCTCGTTACAACTAGGTTTATACGTACCAATTAATGTGCCAGTATTAATCATCTTCAGACTTTTCCTTGAAGATGAACTGAAATCATAAAATAATACATTGGATTCATCACACAGTGTGTTTCTATATTAACATTGTATACAGTCTGAAATATTGAATATGGATGGTATCCTGTACAATGATATGTAAAACACAATTTAAATACAGAGTGGTTTCATAATTAGTCATGATGAGGAAACGATAAATGAGAACAAAACCAGAGGATCACAGTCTCTCTCTTTCCTGCAGTCACCATGATGAGGCTATCAGGAGAAGTCGTGGCCCTGGTCATCTACTGGGGCTACTGTGGTAGGTGCTAACTTACTTA
This sequence comes from Gibbula magus, assembly GCA_936450465.1. Classification (NCBI taxonomy): domain Eukaryota; kingdom Metazoa; phylum Mollusca; class Gastropoda; order Trochida; family Trochidae; genus Gibbula; species Gibbula magus. Next base: position 40,407,163 of record OW388298.1, read on the forward strand.
CTTGAATACTTAAATACTCTTGAATTTGTTTAGTTGAAGACACAATAGTGGTTTTGTAAAAGTTATTTGGTATCAAAGATTAAATTTATTACAATTATGCATAACTGCAGATATCTGTCCGGAGATCAGAACAATTACCCTAGTGATAAAATTTAACGAAAAAGAAAATGAAACAATTTTCAACACTGCTCCAATGAAGTTTGAATTAACAATCATACCTTATCAGAAATAAGCTGATCAACCCCCAAACTTGTACTATAATTAACTCTTAATTAGGAGATAGTAAGTTTTAATTAGGAGATATAAAGTTCAAATAAAACAAAGATGTTATGTCCTAATTAGGAGATGTTTTGTCCTAATTAGGAGATATTAAGTACTTATTGGGAGATAATATTTTCCAAAATACTTTTTCATGTGACCCTAATACACATCTATGTATGGAAGCGTATTAGGGTCACATGAAACAATATTTTTTAAAATGTTATCTCCTAATTAGGACTAAGTATCTCCTAATTAGGACTTACTATCTCCTAATTAGGACTTACGATCTCCTAATTAGGACATAATATCTCCTAATTAGGACACAATATCTCCTAATTAGGATTTAATATCTCCTAATTAGGAGTGCAGTTTTGAGGTTTGATCAGCTTATATCGAATAAATGTGATTGTTGATTCAAGTTTAATTGTAGCAGTGTTAAAAATCAGTATTTTTAACCTTCTTTATCATTACATTTATAACTTGGGTCATTGTTCTCATCCCAGGAAAAATTCTACATGAAGCTTTCATAGATTTATCAGTAATGCATAATTTTCATAAGTGTAATCTTTGATACAATATAACTATAAAAAACACTATTACGTCAACAGCTGAACATATTCAACTGACATTCTAGAAGTTATGATTGTAATAAAGTAAATTTTAAGAAAATTGTATTCGACTTCTTTATTAATTGACTTTGACAGGCAGATATATACTGTATTCACTTAACATCTTTAAATCAAGCATCCCAATACATAAAGGTTGGGTCAAAGAGGTTAATCGTGTCTTCATTCCGAATTAGAACTACAGAATCCTATAAATACGTATAAAGGGGTTTATCAATAGTTATTGATTTAATATAATGTTGGTTTTCAACATCGTTTGAGTCTTGGATGAAAGCTTTGGGACGTATTTGATATCTTAAAAGAATGTTTGAATCACTTAAACAGAGATATGAACAGTACACAACTTTTAAAATGATGTTGAAATGACTGAATATGCTTATAAAGTACAATTTGTTAATGATATTTAGCTTCTACACGATTAGATAAAGTGTAAACTCATGGAATCACTACAAATACAAATACACAAATCTAAACAGGGATTAGCTTTCAGACTTTACATATCCCCTCTGCTATCAACTAACTATTTCACACCTGATTAACTCTATGCTGGCTTCTCTCTAATCCCGTTGCTGTTCTCCCATCTATCCATACACAAAGGATCAAAAGAAACGGTACCAAATTTCAATAGAGCCATACAGAAATATTTCTGCCGGATAAAGTCGGTTTTGAATGTCTGTGATGAGGATGTATTTCTTTAATAGATATTACAAATTTCAGTCATTAGAGTATGATACTATGCTTTGTTTAAACACACATGGGTGCTCATGTGGCTATTTAAAGGGATATTCTGGGATAATGTTTGGTATTTAAGGTAAAACTTTATGGAATAGGGTATATTTTAACTACGGGATGATGTCGGCATAATGTACCTTCTTGGACCTACATTTGTTGAAATAAAAAAACGCTTTTTGTTTTGAAATATGAAAATAAGTTAAGTTGGTTTATGAACCACGGTGAATCTCTATGTATTCATATATTTAATAACATGAACAGAGTCCTGCAAAGTCTGTGAATAAAGAAGTCGTATGCCACTTTTGAGAAACAATATTTCAGAAATAACCTGATTAAACCTCAAAACAGTTCTATGATTAAGTCCAAATTAGGAGACATTATGTCCTAATTAGGAGATAATATGTCCTAATTAGGAGATATTAAGTACTAATTAGGAGATGTTAAGTCCTAATTAGGAGATGTTTTGTCCTAATTAGGAGATATTAAGTACTAATAGGAGATGTTATGTCCTAATTAGGAGATACTAAGTACTAATTAGTAGATAATATTTTCAAAAATATGTTTTCATTGACCCTAATACGCTTCCATATCTATGTATGGAAGCGTATTAGGGTCACATAAACAAATATTTTTGAAGATATTATCTTCTAATTAGTACTTAGTATTTCCTAATTAGTACTTAGTATTTCCTAATTGGGACTTAGTATCTCCTAATTATGACATGGCATCTCCTAATTAGGACATGACATCTCCTAATAAATACTTAATACCTCCTAATTAGGACATAATATCTCCTAATTAGATTAATATCTCCTAATTAGGAACTAATATCTCCTAATTAGGACCTAATATCTCCTAATTAGGACTTATTATCTCCTAATTAGGAGTTAATCATAGTACAGTTTTGAGGTTTGATCAGCTAATGATAAGTTGTGATAATTGTTAAATCGTTGTTAAATTTTCACTAGGATAATTGTTCTCATCTCAGGACGAAATCCAAACGAGGCCTTCATAGATCTATCAATTATGTATCATTTTCATAAGTTAAATCTTTAAAGTAAACTAATTTAGAATACAAAATAACTTGAAGGCAACCCGATTGTATTATGGAAACCCGAGATTCCATAACTGACCAACAAGATTAACATAAGTGAGAAGTTCAAATTCTACCAAAAACCTATTTTTATACTTTAACTAAGATATTTATATTGCCCATGGCCTGGCCCAATGGACAATTATCCCATTGGCCGGCCCATGGGCGAGAGGCTGTTCAAATTGGTGTTACAGAAACATTATTTTCTAATTTTTTATAATGGGTCTAGCAGTAACATATTTTGGGTATTTATGAACTCTCCCCATACAAAGGGAAAAAAATCCCATTGGAAATCTAGTCCATGGGCGAGATTTCCCGTGGGCGAGACCTCGCCCATGGGCCAGGTTTGCCATGGGCAGGATTTCCCATGGGTCAGGTTTCGAATTGGCCAATGTTGACTTTGGCAAATATAATGTTTGTGAAATGTTGACTTTGGAAAAAAATATAATGTTTGTGAAATGTTGACTTTGGAAATATTTATTGACTATGGTGGAAGTGTTACTTTGATAAAATATTGACTTTGGTGACATGTTGACTTTTAGTATATATTTTGAGTTATATAAATTGTGGACTTATAAATAACTCATTTTAATGAAGTGTTGTGTAGTTTAAGTTTAACTTATAAAAAAATAAAATATTTAAGGAGAGGGGTTCAACTTGGGGGTCCATCAAATTTACATGCAAAAATCTGTCTGGATCCTCTCTAGTAAAGTAGATATATGTATAAATGTTTATATCAAGTAAACACACATTGCGTTAAGTGCAATTCGGCGTCGTGTAAAGTACTACAACATAAAGAATAACACTTTTTGTTTGTAACAAACATACTTTTGAATACTTATATTTATTACCGTTACCTCCTTTCCTCATCTAATCTACACAGGGATTGTTTAAATAACTGATAATTTACTGTTCAGGTAAGAGTTTTGCGCTTACAACTTGTCATACAACTTCAACTGTTTACTCAACTCAACTAGGTTAAAAGCGAACGAACACTTTCGACTGATGGACGACCGAACACATGAACACACACCTAGTATGTCCACAGATGTTGTCAATGCGTAATCATATGGTCTAGTGCATTGAGTAGCCATTTCCTGTTTATTATTCCAGCAAATAAAAATTACCATAAATTATTGGTTTGAGCAAACTTAATTTCAAACAAATCTATTCAGTTAAATCAGTATCATATATGTTCGTGTTGTGTAGTGATAGTAATTGAAACTATTTACGTACCGATGAATCCCATTGTGACATTATGACAATGGTACATTTAGCAATGGTCAGTAGTTAAAATAATACCAATGATAATGTTTGCATTTTTATAATCACCCATTGAAAGGGAGTTGAAGTGGAAATGACTACTGCAAATGCAATAAACACAGCAGCTTCTGATGTGTGAAGTTGAATTTAGCCGGTATCCGTCGAATGTTCAAAACTTGACTGTGCTGACCAGTTGACTTGACCGCTTGAGTGATTTTGTGCTACTGGTTGCATCAGAAAGTGAAAGAGATATGTGCTTTGTTCTGGTGTCAACGTTGTATTTATAATTATAAACGCTGTTGAAATGTCACCGTTCGTTAATTAACAGAATGAGGCGGTACGGCTACGAATATAAATACTTTGGTGCAGGCACTCTCTAATGACCCACTCACTGTCTGATTGTTGACAACAGTGAAGGGGTGCATGCAGAATCTACATTAAACGTTTTCTTTATCATTTAATTTGTTTACCATTTCGGCCACTCTCTCAATACAATACACTGTTTTTCCAAAACGTCTTACGATTTTAATTGATATTATTAATGAATAGCCTTTTCACACAAGTGTCCTTCCCCTAAAAACATATATTGAGTTATATATATGAAGTAACTTTTTGAATAGACGTTTCCACAGCATACTCTACTATAAAATATTCACTTTAATGAAATGTTGACTCTTGAAATATTTGTTGGCGTTGTTGAAGTTTATATCTAATGACTTTTTGAAAGTTGAACACTAATGTCTGGCTAAAGGCGCGTGTTTCAGATAGTACCGGTAATTGTAAGTGCTATTGCCCACACTAAATCAGTCACCAGAACAATTGCAATATAATCATGCAACTGCGGTTTAAGTGATATATCAGACTTGTGTATTGACTCTCAGAATACCCTACTGGAATAAAAGAAGAAGAAGAAGAAAAATAGTTTATTTAAAAAAAGTGTCACACCCTGAAACAGGGTCCGGCCTACACAGACCTATGAGACACCATTAACACAATGATAAAAATTCATTAAAATTGATAAAATGCGGTACATTAACCAATTACAATACATGAACATACCTACATTACATACACACACATAATAAACATACATACACATACATACATATACATAATAAACATGGTATACATACATACATAAGCTCTTCTTACATATTTACATTCATACATGGTCACACACACACACACACTCACGCACACGCATGCGCACACACACACATATGTATACAATACATACATATACATTGTATGCACATACCCATACATGTGTACATTAGTGCATTAGTACCAGTCTACACCACATACATACGTATACCCATACATTAGTACATTAGTATATTAGTATGCCCATACCTGTATACGCTACACACATATACGCACATATCCATACGTTAGCACATTATACATACACACATACTAAGATACATGCATACATACATACATACATACATACATCCATACATTAGTACATGTATACAATACATACATATACGCACATATCCATCCATTAGTACATTAGTGCATTAGTACATGTCTACACCACATACATACACATACCCATACATTAGTACATTAGTATATTAGTATGTACATACATGTATACACTACACACATATACTCACACATCCACGCGCTATCATATTATACATACACACATACTAAGATACACACATACACACACATATACATACATCATGCATACATACTCTTACTCCCTTCAAACTCTCATATTAACTCAACATCATTCATCAGGTCCCAACATCCAGCCATACATACTCTGCAACTCACCCACTACTCAGCCCTCATTCTTTACACTTATATATGTACATTCTCACTGTCTACCCATATCAATCACCAGCCACCACCAAAACGCTCACATTCACACCCTTACAGAACACACTCACATACTCCTTTACACACCGATACAAATCAATCCACTCTCTACCCAATCACTACCCATGCATCCCCCATTGTCAGTCATACAGGACAAAGATACTTCAAGTCATACACAACTATGCATTCACTCACACTGACATATAGACGTTTCTATTTCCAAAGTCATGGGCGCCGCCATCTTGGTGTCACGTGACTGTCCGCCATTAAGGTGCTGAAACGTCAGCTTGCCTTACGTTAGTGTGAAGCGGTAACGTCACACTCGCTCGCCTACTCCGACCGTCAGAGATTGCATAAATAAACACGATATCCTGCTTTTATATATTAAAAAGTGCTAAAAGTGTTTAATTCATTAAAAGTGAAAATAAGTTGTTGTTTTTTTTTAATTCAAGCTCTTAGAGCGCTATAAAAACAAGATTAGTTCCGTGTTGGCCTTAATAAGTTTTATATGTTTCTAAGTAAATATCAAGAAGCAATATTCCTGTGGATATAGGCCAAGATTATTAATGAACATTTATAAAAAGATTTTTTCCGGAATAATAACAAAAATAGTCAACAGAGAAACACAGCACCATGGTCAAAGGATATATTTTGTTTCCCCGATAACATGTTTGTTTGAACCAAGCATAAAATGTGTCGAAACAACGAACAAAACTACCCAGATAAAACAAATGAAAGAGAATTTTCAAAAGAATGAAAACAAAATACTACTGTCAAATAAAGTATTTTATAATGTATTTGGTAAATACATGTAAACACGATTTCATTCATACGGATGCTTATAATTTAATGTCTGTTCAAACATATACAAAAGGTGCAGAAAATGCTGTTTCAAAATGGATGCACCTTTAAAGCATGTTCCGTATTTAACAGGTTATAAAGCTACTTTAAAAGGTTGGCCTTTTCATTGCGACATGATATCGGCTAATTACATATATCATCAATATAAACTTTCTGTATGTGTATATTATAGTTAACGCAAGGTAAGCATATAATAAATAAACTCTTTGTCATAACTTTGTACGGGTATTTTGGCTAAAATGTCAGATACATATATTTCGGACGTTACAAGTAAAAACTCGGGCATGGTGTCTGTACATTAATTTCGAACTAATTCTTCTAATAATCTTTGTGTTGTGGCTTAACGTTCACTTTTGATTTGTAGGAAAAACGTATTTTTAAGTAAGAAAATGTCCATATCATTTGAAATTGAAACACATTCTATCAACATTAAGAAACACAAATCTTTACCGTTTAAAAAAAATAGTAGAATTAATTAATTTTAAGACATCGTTTAATTCGTGACAACTACGATACATGGCTTTAAATATTTCCAGAAACAAATTTTATTGACTTATAAACAAACATTCTAAAACAAATAGATCCATATATTTAAAAGAACTGTGATGGGATATCTATGAGCCATGGGGTTGACCCATCCTCTTTCAATGTGAACCCCATATTCTGTCATGCATTTAGTTGAAACTATCATAGACAAATCCTATAAATTCCTCTTATATTTCCCGACACTAGCTGTAGGCTATATTCAAAATTTTAACTGGAAGGTAATTCAAAGCAAGCTCTCGAAATGTAGATCTAGTTTCAGATATTCGTCAAGCTTAAAACGTAAAACATTTCTGTCAAATAAGCCAATCAAACATGGACACATAATTACTTATTACTCTTGAATTTTAAGTTACTTTTTATCGTTTTTCTTCATCGCAAATACTAAACAGGTGTCTCCAGTTCCATGTATACAGGACCAATTTCTTATGCGCACCGAAAAATAAAGATGCAGCAAGTGATTAGACCGTAAGTGCGGTTTCTCCCAAAAAATATCAAAGTACTGCGGGTGCCTTCCTTTAGATATCTTCCGAACAAAGTTGTGTATATTTATTCTGTTTTCATAATCGTAAAGATTTAAAATAATTCTCTTTAATTCCATGTATAATTTGTATATGCGTAGCAAAATGTTAATATGCGGGAAGTCATGCGACAAGTGTCGCAAATAGGGCGATTATCAAAATCTGTTAGCGTCAACGCCCGGGTACCATTAGGGTTAATTGATGTATTCTCCTTTCATATAAATAATTGTAATAAGCTCAAAATAATAAATTACTTTCTTCATAAAAGGGTAGGTTCTTTATAAATATATTGACAATTATTTCACGATGTCATTGTAATACTTTGAGTTGTAAGTGTTCAGTGTTGAATTTCTGGTACAGTAGGCTAATTTAACATGAATTAAATTAAGAAATATACGTTATTTCAATAAATAAAATCTTCAAATGAATCAAATTCGACAGCTTTTTCATACACTCAAACAGTGCAAGGTAATTTGATCATTTAATCATGTTTTATATAACTCTTTTTGAGGATTTCCATACAATGTGGGTGTGTACGCTACAGTGTAAACAAGCTAGCAATCAGCACCTCAATGGCGGACGACCCTAGCGCCTCTAGTGAGAAAGGGGGATAACTTTAACTATAGCTTCAAATAGAAACGTGTATATTTTTACACAGTCAAAAAAAAATAAATAAATAAATAAATAAATTTAAAAAATTAACAAATAATTCAACATTCATAGTCATAATAAAACTAAAGCTCACGATCAGTTATACTCTCATAAGCTTACATACCATACATACAGTAAATTTACATTAAAATAATGATCATATGATAATAAAAGTTTATTTCTGAGCAAGTCTTCTCCTCATCATGTTGGTTAGAGTTGGCTGAGTTTAATATTATAATAAGTTTGTCTGAACTTTTCAAGTGGGGAAAATCATACTGTCCTGAGACTGCATTGAAGAGTTGAGATTTAAGATCAGTATAGTGTTTACAGTCAATTAAAAAATGAATCTCATCTTCGATGGCACTTACTCCATCTTTTAAACATAAATTACACAGTCTAGTTTGTAGAGGGGTGGGTGGCTTGGCATACCGGCCTGTCTCTATGGCAAGGGGTAGGCTCCCACATCTGAATTTGGCTAATACGCTGCGATGTTGTCTGTTCCTCACACTAAGTAGATATGGAGCAGTTGATAGATTGTCTTTAAATAATCTGTATGTCCTTAGTTTATTCCCATTAATTACATTATTATTGTCATTCCACAACCCTCTCATCCATTTCACATTGTCCTCATGAATCATTATTTCTTTTATCATTTGTAATTTCTTCTTTATGCTCCATATATCATGTAGCACCCAGGCTGCACCATAGATATTTAATAATTTATTTGTCCTTGTGTCCACTGACTTAGCATAGCCAAGCGACCATTTATGTAGTATATTTGGAATCATATAATTAGACATTGCTCTTATCTTCAGTTGTAGTCTTAAAGCTTCTATTTTCAGCTTGACCCCAGGCGAGCACCATCCCATGTCACCTCTTGTGGCCAGATTTGATGTGTTTTTACCAACTCCCAGGAAATATCTAGTAGCCTTATTCTGAATAGCCTGCACTGCCTTATAGGTGTTAAGACTCCAGACTCCAGCTCCATAGAACAAGACTGGTTCAACAAGCACTGAATACAACTTATCATATACCTCATAAGGCATATCACCACAGGCCTTGAATTTTGAATATAATGCAGATAAAGCTCGCCCTGCTGATTTACACAACTCTTTCACAGTTTTTTTGTAGATCCATGAATTCGTTCAGCCAAATTCCAAGATATCTATAACTATTACAATATTCTACAACATTATCACAGCACTGGAATATATATGACAATTTTTGAACCGAGGGTCCTTTCCTGAAATGAATTATTTTGGTTTTATCTATATTCACTGTCAGTCTCCATTTTTTACACCATTGAGTTAGGCAGTTTAACATATTTTGTAGGGAGGCTTCATCCGGGGCTATGAGTGCGATATCATCTGCATATAGTAGAAGACATATCATTGTATTATCACAGATTATTCCACATTTCAGAGAATTAATGTCGGTTGCTAGGTCATTTATGTAGATTGAAAAAAGTGTTGGCGAAAGTTTGCATCCTTGTTTTACACCAGAATAGACATTGAATGGGTCAGAGTAGAGATCATTAAGTTTCACAGAACAGTTTATATCCCTATATAGTGACTGTACAGCAGACAGCATTTTGCCCTGGATTCCTGTTCTCATCAACTTGAACCATAGACATTTGTTATTTACTTTGTCGAAGGCTTTCTTCATGTCTACAAAACAGACATATGTTGAGTTCTGTGATGCTTTTCTTTGATTAATCATTGTGTAAATAGAGTAGATATGTTCTATACAGCTTCTCTTGGAGCGAAATCCATTTTGTTCTTCAGTTAACTTGTTATTTTCCTCAAGCCAGGACTGGATTCTCCTGTTTAGAATATCTGCATACACTTTACAAGGGATAGAGAGCAAGGTGATGCCTCTGTAGCCTGAGGGGTCTCTAGGGTCACTTCCAGCTTTTAGGATTGGGCAGATCAGTCCAGTTTTCCAGTCGCTTGGAGCAACTGAATTTTCAAAACAGTATCTCATTATATGGTACAAAAGAGATATACAGTGCTGGTTTTGTAGAACTTCAATGGATATACCATCAAGTCCTGCCGCCTTGCCCTTACTTAAACTCATCACTGCCTTATGGACCTCTTCTCTTGAGATGGCCATGGGAGTGTTTAAGATTGATGAGTCTGTCTGGGTTTCATGATTATATAGCATTCAGCTTTTGACTGGTTGTTAACTTCTTTATAGAACTCTTTGTCATAGAATGTTTCTTCGTTGATGGTGAGTAGGTCTTAGAAGTAGCTTTTCCATGTATTCATGACTTCTCCTGTATCAGTTATTAGTTGATCTTTATTGTTCTTAACTTCAAGGGGGATTCTCCTATCATTTGCAATGCCTAATTTTCCTATGTTCTTCCAAAATTCTCTGCTGTCAGTGTGGTATGAGTTTAAGAGGTCATTTTGTTGTGAAAGTTGATACTTTCTTTTTGCTTTTCTAAGATCTTTGTCGAAAAGTTTTCTTGTTTGGATAAATTGCTAATTGTTGTTTCTTCATGGGTGATTTCTTAGGCGCATTTAACCAATCTGATTCATGTTTACAAACACTGTCCCATAAGCACTGCAGTTCACTTGACCAGTAGGGTTTGTAGCGGCTATTCTGTTTAGGGTTATTATTTATCTTCGAGTTCTTACGTTTTCTTAGTTTATCACTCATTTCCTCTAGTAGTAAATCTTGAAAGGCACTGTAGGCTTTATTCACATCTTTCTCTTCTTGTAAAAAGTTCTTTGTATAGTGAAATCTACTTTAGCTTTCATATCTGCCGATTTAAAGAAGTTAGTCGGTATGTTTCTTGTTTGAAATGTAGGTTTTAATTCACTGGAGGTTTTTTCAAAGTTTCCGGATATTTTGGTCTCTTGAGTGTTTAATCGATCTGGCCAGTCCAATGTTACCTCCAGTAGAGAATGATCAGGTGTCTTTGAATTACCCTGTTGCTTAGTCATATTCACCACTTCTGTCATAAGATGAACTTTAAAGTCTTTAACACTACCCATCTGTTCATGGGGAACTATTATGTAATCAACTACCGCTGATCCTTTACTTGAGACTGATGTATAGTTGTTTTGACCTTTTCTTCCATTGACCATACACATATTACAGTCCACAAGAAAATCAAGTAGAAGCTGTCCAGAGGAGTTAAACCCTTCGTCGATTGTATCTCTTCCCTGTACATCATCCACATTTTCTATATAATCAGAAGCGTCGCTACATCTGGCGTTAAAATCTCCAACAATTACGATTTCCCCACGATTTTGATAGGTGTAGACATGTTCTAAAAGTGTAATGAAGAAAGCTTCTGGGTCATGTTGACGACTGGATCCAACTGGCGGGAGATATGCCACACATAGACACATTACCTTCAAGGATTTTTCATTTGTGACAAGTAACCAGAGTATATCGTCATGATCAATGTTTAAGACTTCAACAGAGTTATTCATCAGGAATTGTTCATTAATTAAACACCCGACCCCACCGGAGCCTCTTTTTGATTTCGAGTTTATTGCTTCACGATTTCTTCCGAACCACTTGAAGCCTCCCACTAAAATATCTTCATTAAAACAGCATATATCGTAATTAAAATGTTCTACTGTTTTTTTGTCTAAAAGCCTTGTTTTCTTCATTAATGTGAGACCAGCCCCCGATATTCCAATGACCAAGCCGTATTTCCTAGTGAGAAGAGTTATTTTGCTTTGTTTTCTTGTGAATAAAGCCATTGTTTGAGAGAGTGAATCTGTCTGCCCACCTGCTGCATCAAAGTTCTCATGTTTGCTCTCTGTCTGCGTTCTTCCAGAGGGGCAAAATTGTCAATGAAAACTTTCTCATACTTATGCATAGACTTCAACTCTTTCTTATTTTTCATAATTTTCTGTTGTTCATCTAAAGAGTTCACACAGGCCAGCACTACCCCTGGTCCTTTCCCATAAGACTTTTTCCTAATGGCACTATTCACTTTCACATCAGGGATATGCAGGCCCTCTCTTATCAGACACACCACTGACTTCATTGTAATATCTGGTTTGTTTAGTTCATCCGCTTGTTCTGGGAGATTCCTAATCACTAAAGTTTTTTCATTCTCATTTCTGGGTGCCACATTTTTGGTTACTTCTGGAAAGAGTTTTTCTGTTTTGGTAACACGGTTCTCAAAGGAATCCAGTTTACTTTGTATTTCTTCTTTGACTGTTTTAATTTCAGCTTTGACTCTAACCTCTATCAATTCAGCTAGTTTTTCTGCAATGTCTTTATCAAACCTTGATTCTAGAGTCTCCATTCTACAAGATATGCTCGATTTCATTTCTTTCACCTCCCCAATTAGTGACATGAAAAGTGTTTTCAGTTCGGCCATCTCGGTAGCTACTTCCCCACTAACACTAGCTGTCGTCTCATTCACTGCATGTATTTCTGCAACAATGTTATTGTCGCTACTCTGACTTTTAATCTTTTTATCAACATGTTGGTCACTGTCCCCAGGATGTGTTCGTTTACGAATTTGTCCACTTTCACTGTTTAGACTTAGCCGAGTCGTGTCAGGCACTCTCGCGGCTTGCACGGGCGACGCCATTACCGAGTCAACGAACTGCCTGTCGATATCGATATGGTCTCCCTCCATTTTCCGGGTATAACAGCAAAGTTAATGTTTAGAAATTTCTTATACAGCTTATATAGTGTCTTATGTAACTTTGTATCGTGGTTTTGTGAGTTATTACCCTTATATTTGGATGAATGTTCGCTGTTTTACGGAGCTCCGATTTTCGTCAACCACTCAGCAAAGGGACGTAACTCTCTCTACATCTCTAAAACATCTGTCTGTATCTCTGTCTACTGTTGAACAATCGTCCCCTCGGTATTACATTACATGTGTATTCGATCAACTCATTAAGGCCGACAGGTAATTAATTACCGGTTCAATGCCTCTGACCCCTGTGTGACGAGAACGCCAATATAGTAAGATTTCTATAGAGTGACCACATGAGCACTTATATGTTTCCCATCTGTGTGCATTATACACTGCAAATTCATCTGCGATCAGATGACATTCTCGATCAGGAACTAATAGCGCTTTGTAAAGTTATTGAGAATGTAAATGTAACAAATGTAAATTATGTAACATTGAGATATCAGGTAATGAATTTATTTTGTTTTTGTTATTCGCTAGTTGATATAATTACAGGTGGCGGGAATGACCATTAACTAATTATCATGTACCAACCCTCACTTAATTGTTTGTGTATCTCCTACCAGATTATTAGGGGTTGCCAACATTTCGACACGTTAACATGTTCTTAAAGATCTAACGCACAGTATTTCATAACATGCGATATTAGAAAGATTAGCATATCAATTATCATGTACTGTAACAGATTGTGAATTGTAAACACTCAGTCGATTATCGTATCGATGTATATAGGCAATCATATATGATTATCTTATTGTGTTCTGTATACATCAACACGGAAAACACATACATTCGCTATTGGAAATTTTTTTATTTTTTATTTAGTAGCTCAACATTTAAGGTTGTGATGTATGATGTCATTTTAACCGCAGCCTTTGAAATCTGTCAATATCAACATAAAACACAGAAATATTGATATAATACAAAGAATATCTGTCTGTATGATAAATATATTGTATGATAACTTGATAAAATACATTCAAATCATTTATTGCAATATGAATACGAAATACAAACTTGTAGAATGCAATGTTTATGTTACTGTATGGACATTTAGATATTATCACACTTCCAAAAACCGTACACAATATTTGAAACATAATATATGTTGTTAACCGTTACATATCATAAACAAAGTCATCTGCCTGTCTATTTTACTTGAATCTCAAACTGTCTTGTAGCAAACTTATTAAACTATTACTGCGCTGTATTTACACGTACATTATGCAACATTGTCAACTTTAAATTAAAAACAAAATACATGTAAATTGTTCATTAAGCTCTCAAACAAAATTTTAAATTAACCAGTATGTATACAGTACAGTACTGTAGTATCTAATTACCATCACTAGTCATCCTATGAGGAGGCAAGTCGCGTTCTTAACGAGTTAAATATAATATGCTAGCCTGGATATACTGGGATATGTGTGTATTGCAAGGGGGCAGTGTGTTTGGGTATTACCATAAACCAATTTAAAAATACGTATATATGTGTAATGTCGCCAATACTGTTATTTCAATCGGAATATTTTGACACGTGGGCCATCCCAAGATCTAAATTGGAGACTAATTGCAAGAGTTCGAATTAATTCTGTGTGAATAATGTAATGTAACAACATGACACGGTAATGAACTATTCTATTATTATTAGTAGTATTATTAATTAATTTAAATGTGTAGGGCACTGACGAATTTGATAACGCAACAAACGAGGACATTCTGAATTCATTACAGAAGAAGAAGAACATTATCACATCACTACATTTCCGCTGATTATTGATACAAACGAATAATAAATATTTTAGATCAGTGTTCATAATATTTGCGAAGTAATCCCTTGTTCAAAAGAGGCAATGCAGTATTAACTGAGCACTACCATAAATACATATATGTATCTACGTATGTATGTTCTTTGCTATTCACTGATTAAAACCGCTCGAAATCGAATCAAACAAGTGAGGTAGGAAATGGACTGTTTTATTTTCGTAATTGACAACAACCTTGTGCTTTTTGGTCACTCATCAATGTAATAAAGGCTTTTTGCTAGGTCAGAGCCGTTGAACTGGTAATTGATTACCTGTCGGTCTTAATGAGTTGAAACTTCTGTGATGGGTTAGTTGACCGAATACACATGTTACGTACTACCACTGCACGCTCGTTACATAGACATGATGTTCTGATACACACAAATACATAAGTCTGATATATCATAGATCTGTAACATGCACTTAATTGTGTATAAATCATCAGTCTTGGTGACTGGTGTATTGTTGGCAACAGCGTAGTAAAATTATCCCCTTACTGTTTGAAACGCGCTCCCTTAGCCAGACACTAGTGTTATCAAAATGTCATTAAATTAAAACTTCCAAAACGCCAATAAATATTTTAAAGTCAATATGTCACCAAAGTCAATATTTTTAAAGTCCACAATTCGCTAAAATCAAAATATCTTCTCAAAGTCAATATATCACCAAAATTAACATATCATTAAAGATAAACTTTCACCAAAGTCAACCAAAGTTCCCATCAACATGTCATCAAACTCGATATATCTTTTCAAAGCCAACATGTCACCAAAGTCAATATTTTATTAAAGTAAAACTTCCACAAAAGTCAACCAATATTTCCGAAGTCAACATTTCACCATCATTATAATTTTTTCAAAGTCAACATTTCACCAAAGTGGTATCAATTTTAAAATCACCATTTCACCAAACTCAATATATATTATCAGAGTCAACATTTCAAACTTCACCAAAGTCAATAAAATAGAAATATTAATATTTCATGATATAAGCAAACTTCGCCAAAGTCAATAAATTAACGGAACATAATTAACATAAGTCAACAATTCGCTTAACTCAAAATATCTTTTAAATGTCAACATTTCACCAAAGTCAATATGTGAAAGTCAATATTTCATAAAATTCAAAATATCTTTTTCAAAGTCAACATGTCACCAAAGTAAACAACATTTTATATAAGTTAAACTACACAACACTTCATTAAAATGAGTATTTTATAAGTCGACAATTTATATAACTCAATATATACTAAAAGTCAACATGTCACCAAAGTCAATATTTTATCAAAGTAACACTTCCACCAAAGTCAATAAATATAACCAAAGTCAACATTTCACAAACATTATATTTTTGCCAAAGTCAAAATTGGTCCATTCGAAATCCGGCCCATGGGAAACCTGGCCCATGGGCGAGGTCTCGCCCATGGACTAGATTTCCCATGGGAATTTTTTTTTCTTTTGTATGGGGAGAGTTCATAAATACCCAAAATATGTTACTGCTAGACCCATTATTAAAAATTAGAAAATAATGTTTGTGTAACACCAATTTGAACAGCCTCTCGGGAGAATTTTCCAATGGGCCAGCCCATGGGCAATATAAATATCTTAGTTAAAGTATAAAAATAGGTTTTTGATAGAATTTGAACTTCTCACTTATGCTATTCTTGTTGGTCAGTTATGGAATCTCGGGTTTCCATAATAAAATCGGGTTGCTTTCTCTACAAAATCACATATGTTAGATATGTCTGCAACTAAACTGGTTCACCTGGCACTTTAGAAGTTCTAATTGTATATTCAAGTAAAAGTACTTCTTTATTCATAGACTGAGACAGACAGACAGACAGATTTGTCACTGCATATGAATATTGCATATAAATACATAGAGATACATTGTGTTTTCATAAGCAAGCTTTACTAAATTTTAAATTTCAAAACAAAACATATATTTTACTTGTTTTTTGACGTCCTAAAGTAATGATTCGTTAACAAAAGTCCAAGAAGGCACATTATGCCGAGAACATTTTGTACTAACACTATTTCCATATATCATATATTGTTTACCTTAAATAACAAATATTGTCTCCAAGAAATCGCTTTTAAATAGCCATATCAGCACCCCATGTGTGTTTTAACAGATATAAAAGATTAAGTATCATATTGTAATGAATGAAATATGTTAAACTTTTCAAATTATTTTTTTGTATGACGTCCTAAAGTAATGATGCATCAACAAATGTAAGTCCAAGAAAGTACATTATGCCAAGAACATTTTGTGATAACACTTTTTCCATACTTCATAATATTTAACCTTAAATACAAAACATTATGTCCAGAAAATCCCTTTTTAACAGCCATATAAGCATCGCATGTGTGTTTGAACAAAATAAGATATTAAGTATCATACTCTAATGAATTAAACTTCTAATATATATTTACGAGATATATCCTCATCACAGACATTCACAATCGACTATATCCGGCAGAAATATTTTCTGTTTGACTAATATTTGGTACCGTTTGCTCTTCTGTGTATAGATAGATGAGAGAACAGCAACGGGATTAGAGAGAAGCCAGCATAGAGTTAATCAGGTGTGGAATAGGTATTCGTTAGCAGAGGGAATGAATAGAAGGGGATGAATAGAAGGGGATATATACACTCTGATAGCTAATCCCTGCTTAGAGTATATGCGTATCTGTAGTGATTCATGAGTGCGCTTTATGTGAGCGTGTTGAAGCTGAATATCAATAACATACTGTACTTTATTATAAACAGATTCAGTCGTTTTAATATCATTTGAGAAAAATGTTATACCCTTCATAATTATGTGTAAGTGATTCAAACATTCTATTAACTGCATATCAGACATCAAATACGTTCATAATACGTTTCATCCAAGACTCAAACGATGTTGAAAACCCAAATTATATCAAATGAATTACTACTGATGAACCTCTCAATACGTATTTATAAAAAATGTTAGTCCTAATTCGGAATGAACACATGAGGAATCTCTATGGACGAATCTCTATATAATCGTATGCTTGATAACATAAATAGTTTCAAGTTATTAGTATATATCTGTCTGTCAAAGTCTATGAAAAAAGAAGTCAAAAACCATCTTTTTAAAATGTATTTCAATACAATTATAACTTCTAGAGTGGCAAATGAAACTGTTTAGTTGTAAATTGTGATTTTCAAAGTTATTTTGTAACAATGATTAAACTTATGAAAATTATGCATAACTGATAAATCTAGGAAGGCTTCATGCAGATGTTTTCCTGGGATGAGAACAATTAATGACCCTAGTGATAAATTTAACGATAAAGGAAGTTACAACTACTGATTTTCAACACTGCTACAATAGAATTTGAAGCAACAATCACAATTTTTCAGAAAGAAACTGATCAATCCTCAAAACTGCACTATGGTTAACTCCTAATTAGGAGATATTATGTCCTAATTAGGAGATTTTAGTTCTAATTAGGAACTACTAAGTCCTAATTAGGGGTTACTAAGTACTAATTAGGGGATACTAAGTCCTAATTAGGAGATAATATTTTCAAAAATAGTTTTTCATGTGACCCTAATACGCTTCCATAGTTTAGTTGTAGACATAATAGTAAAGTTAAAAGTTATATTGTATCAAAGATTAAACCTATGAAAATTATGCAAAACTGATAAATTTATGAAGGCTTCATGCAGATGTTGTCCTGAGATGAGAACAATTAATGACCCTAGTGATAAATTTAACGATAAAGAAAGTAACAAATACTAATTTCACTGTTAACTAAGTCTACCATTTAAACATTAAAATCAATTTACATGAGATAACATAGTTTTCTCCCTTGTTTATACGGAAATATGGAAACATATAGTTAAATATATGTAGGGTTGTCATCCTGTCTACTCATGTTTCCATATAATGCAAAACTAAATTCACATCAAAGGTCTAAAATGGACACACAAAACTTATATTTGAAGATTATGGTCCAAAGGTATCATAAGTCTGGTTGAGATCGCATGTATAGTTTTCGAGATATGCTCTGAGTTTACTTTCTCATTGAGTCAATGTTCAAGTTAAATTGAATGTCTCAAAAGGCATGGTTGATATGTGTAGCAAGTTTGGCTGATACAGCATGTATAGTTTTGGAGATATATTCCGGACCCAGTGACTCCTTAATGGAGCAACTGTTTAAGTCATATTTCTATAGAAATCGCAAAAAAAAATGAAAATTAGAAAATATTATAATCCTCAAAAGGCACATCTAGGAGTTATGGTTGACATGTGTAGCAAATTTGGCGGAGACAGCATCTAAAATTTTGGAAATATGCTTCGGACACGGTAACTTCCTTAAAACAGCGTCACACATTCCGGGACTCCATACCCCGGACATCATACGAATGTAGAATTTTGAATTCACTGGTGGTAATCCCGGAGGAAATTAGAGCGAAGAGTACCCGTAGGTTCCGACGGTCACACAAAGGGTTACACGAAACTTAACATTTTTGGTCAAAATCTCAACCCATGGTCACACGAATGTTTTACGAAATCTTCACGACGTAGCAAAAACTTTGTGTGACGTTCGTATGACTACATGATGGTTATTCGAGACAATTATATCGTCTGGTTTACCTTCTCTGTGGGTCATTCTCAAAAGCTCACAGTTTTGAAAATCTTTGAAAATGTATTTAGATCTAACACGTTAATAGTTTGAATAGTGTTATATGTGTGATTTTCAACAAATTAATACTTAAATGTGACAAAACGCCCAATATTTGCTGTTCCATACACGAACTGTTATTATTCAAAAGTTTGAAAAATATACATATTATTTACTTTTTTTGTATTTAGGTCGATGTTTTCATGTAATTGCGACTTTAACAATGCATTGTTTGTTAAAACACATATTGTTTCAGTCATTTTGGTATTTTTATGGCCAAAATACTCCTGACCCACGAGTTCATGTTTCTGGTGTTACCAGATGCAAAAGTAGGCAATAATTGCTCCCTTGCAGAGGGTAATATATATGTTTGTCAATAATGTCACTTCGTGTCAAATTGATAACCTGTTGCAATGACATCTTAATTTCTGAAGAAAGAAAGTTTCAAAGTCGCTGATGAGGAATTGTTAGTTATAACTATTAACTGTAAATGTCTTTGGTGCTGTCATCCAACCATGTGGCCAGCCGAAGCAACCACACAATCAGACAGTGACCAGGTCAGGTGTTTGGCAAGAACTCAAGAACTACAGCTTTATAATAAATCGAGTCAAGTAATTGTAAAATACCAACTTTATCGTAATTTTCATCCTTTGTTTGTTTGTTTGCCCGTTTCCACTAACTTTAATTTTATATTTCATTCACAGAAAAAACATCTGAAATACACCGTTTTTTTAAGTTCCTTATACAGTTATCAAGCATATGGGAGAGATGATAAAACAGAAGGTTATATACAGGACACATGTTGGCATGATGATGAGATAACAATCACAGCATAAATGACTGAGAATCCTGAAATCTCGAAACTAACTGTAAACTGGGTAATAGGGGTATCCACTTTGTATCCATCCGCTGAAACTAGGCAAACTTCTTTCCAACTAGAATCCATTTCGGATTCTATAATATTTACTATTTCCATAATGGAAACGAATAGGAAACTCTGATTATGTATTTCCTGTTGGTTTCCATTCCTGAAAATTACAATCAATGTTTCCATGAAATGGAAACCAACATGAAACTACAATTTGAATTTTTATGTTAGTTTCCATTCCTGGATATTGCAATTATTGTTTCCATTAATGGGAACCAACATGAAACGATCAAGTGAAGTTTCATGTTGGTTTCCATTCATGGACATTTGTATTCAAAGATCCATGAAATGGAAACCAACATGAAACTATAATTTGGAGTTTCATGTTCGTTTCATTTCCGAAATTTTAAATGGAAACCACTGAAAACTGTC
This sequence comes from Gibbula magus, assembly GCA_936450465.1. NCBI lineage: Eukaryota > Metazoa > Mollusca > Gastropoda > Trochida > Trochidae > Gibbula > Gibbula magus. The sequence continues at coordinate 40,427,991 of OW388298.1, forward strand.
AAGTGTAGTTTCATGTTGGTTTTCATTCCTAAAATGTGTGTTCATAGATTCCATTAAATGGAAACCAACATTAAACTGTCAAGTGTAGTTATATGTTGGTTTCCATTCCTGAAATTGGCATTCATAGATTCCATTAATGGAAACCAACATGAAACTATCTAGTTCAATGAATGGACAAGCTGGATAAGAAATTAAATGAAATATGAACTATACACGGGTGAAAGAATCACAAACATATAAATAATAAGGTCAATGACCATTCAATGAAAGGTGTTGTTGCGTATGTCGACTGCCTACCGAATTTAATAGATATGTATGGTATTGTATTATATATTGGAATAATATTTAACACATAAGCAATAACAATATCTATACCAAAGCCTAAATTCAGTGAGCAACCTTAATTTTACTCAAATAGATGGAAGTCAAATACATGCTCTCCAGTAGTAACGCCTATATATAGATCATGACTGCTCTAATGAGGGAGTCGCATATGGAGGTAATTAAAGCTAGCCACGGAGCGATCCTTCTGACTGAACAAAGGCCTTTGTTTCACCATTCACCCAATTGCCGCCAAATTTGTCCATTGGCCGACTTCAGTTGTCTTAATCTGTGACTCAATGGAGAAATGACAAGGAGATCAAAATCATGTCTGGTGGGAAGTGAACTTCACTGCCAACAACAGTTGTCATTCACAGAAGGCCAAACTTCATGATGTCTCTACAACCATACAGGTATAGTGCGCATTTCTTGTAATACATATAGCTCATATTTTTCTTATCGTTTTTCGCCATATGCTAACGATTGAAAAAACTGATTAAATTGTAAAAATTATCAACTACCTTCGAAATAGCGTGGCTTGAAAAATAGAAAAATTGTGAAATGTATCAGGGCACACCCTGTATGACATCCTTGCAGAATAAAATGATAAAATAATAGAAAATAGCATTGCAATAAACTACCCCATTGGTTTGGGAAAAATAAATTGTTCTCAAGGTTTAACACTAAAATTCGCATACAAGAACTTATTTGGTCATTATATATAACAAAAGTACAATTTAAAAAAAATCACAGATCTTCCAAAATGTTAACAAAATAATATACAAGACTGAATATATTTAAAAAGTTAACACAATGCTACGTTCAGAATTATCAGACACTAAATGTATTATATATATATATATATATATATATATATATATATATATATATATATATATATATGAGAATATGCACCATTTGACTATATTAAACAAATCACATTATGTAAATTATTTCTTTATATTTACCCTGTCACATGATATATCAGAAAGACTTTGTTAAAGGTTAGATGAAAGGACATATGGTCACATTCGGATTCTTTGAAAAGGGGTTTCAATTTGACAATTGCTCGATTTTAAGTTTCTGAAATCGATCCATAAATAACTTATATACGGCTTTTTTAAAAAGAGCCTAATTAAGCCTCGGCGACCAGAATGAAAGTGGGCGGGTGGTGATCACTGAAGCGTATCGTGCTGTGACGTACGTGGAGGAGGGTCACTATGGCCGCTAATCTTAAATTAACGCGTTTTCCCAACTTTTAAACTGTTCATATAAGACAGAAAACTTCATCAAATTTTCGATAAACGGATTACTTAACTATTGAACTAGCGATTTCATATGGTTACAACGACTGGGGCCTGCTGAATTGGAGTGCATTCTGCGCTTATGTATAGTATGTTTGTAGCAATTAACCGCGAAACTGCTGTCATATCACTTTTCATGGAGTGTTTGTCTTCAAGCTCCGTCATTTCAAGTGACTTGGCCGATGCCTTGCCTTACCTGTATGAACCAAATGACAGTTCAAGTGACATTGACTCTCGCGGGAATCGGGGTGAAGAGAGATAAAGTAGCACCAATTGATCGAATTATGTTCCATAATCTGCTGGTTAATTTTGTTGTGTATGTATTAATAAATAAATTAATATTGTAGGTATAATTTCATAAACACTGAACGATTGGCTGTTCAAATAAGCGAGACAACATTGATGTAATGCAATGCAAACCATTTTCACTTCACTTTCATGAATAAATACATGAACTGGATTGGTCAACAAGCTCAATGAAATTTACATGAAGATTGCTCCATTGTACACGCAAATATATACATTATGATAACACAGATTGATATAGACAACGAACATTATCGGATGAAAGATTATGTTACCAGTAGCATGTTAATACACATCTCGTAAATGAAAACAAAATGGTTTAATAAAAAGTGTGACTTCAGCACACCAACACACAATTCTCAGTTAAGCGTACCATATAGATGTTTCTTCAACATCAAAGGGGAGAAGAGTGTTACAGCAAATTAGTTTGCTCAATTAAGAAGCTGAGTATGTGAGAAGGAAGGAGTGTAATTATGTTTGTACAGATAACAAGTTTACTGGACCGATTCAATTATATAACAAATGGCATGTCGGTGACCGGCGTCTCATATATGTTTATTGTCAAACGTCCTGTCTTGGTGACACTCAATACACTTAACGGGACATTCAGTCTATTTGTTTTTCTATCTTGCCATTTGCGAAAAGACTTTTGCTGAAAGAGGGTTAGCATTTGACCATCTTCTGTTTCCAAGTACTGTCATTGATGGATTTATAGGTTTACAATTTCTGTCTTATGTGCATTTGGATATTCATATTGTCTGTTTGGATACGTTTATAAGGTAAGTTTCTTACATTAATTGACACTCTTGCTGAAATGTCAATTTAATACGATGTTTTTTTTATTTGATTAACCACGCATTTTATTGAAAACATTAGTTTATTATCTATTAGATTCTGAATGTTTTAATGTGTTAATAAGTGATAACTAAATCGTAAAATGTAACATTGGGATGCGGTGTTTTCGTAGGTGGATTCGTTGACGTATTATTATCGTTGATAACCATCTTCCTTTGGTGTTTTAAATATGTGGTGAGTTGCTTTGATTGTTGTAATGTACTGTTAGTAAATTAGGTTGTCGGTAGATTAATCGTTAAAAAATCAGGATGTTGTGATGTGCTTTGATTGTCGATGGCTTACCGTAGGGCCTACTTCGCCGGCGTCTGCTAATCTCACGTTTGATGTTTTATTTTATACACAAACATTCTCCAACAAAAAATAACAACACCGAATGTCTGATTTTGTTGTCTAAACTTTTAATCGTTCATATTATCATATCAAGGTTTCATTTTGTCATCGTATATCTCATCCCCTCATTAGCATTGATTTATCCTATGTCTACGAACGTCTATGAATCCACCATGTTTAACTATTCATATCAATTATATTTGATATATATACCGATATTTTGTGACATTTGTAAAGTGAAACTTGATAACTAACATTACTTGAACTGTTTACAGCAGAACAGCGGTGTGACAATGTTGCAAAGCGTAGATAATGCAGATCAACTGACAGATTCCCCAGTGTTTTCCATTATAAGTAGTAAGCGGATGTTTTAATCCCGTCCCTTCTCGTACGTCACTTCCGGTTAACCCCAACTCACTAAGCCCCGCCTCATTTTTCGTTTCGTTTCGTCGGAAAGCAGACTATGTTTTTTGCAAAGTTTGAGGAGGTCTAGTTTAATAAATCAACAACCTTTTACCTATTTTGTGGGTCTCATTTTCACATATTAGTCTGATGAACCAAATGCAGGTTAGAATTCAATAGAAAATATTTCATTTCGGCCTTCCTTTAATATAATTTAATAGTTTATGTACTCCGATTTATTTCTGTTCCCTAAAAGTGCACAGTTATTACATATCCAATAAATAATTATTTCAATATTTATAGCATCAATACAAACAGTCTGCATTTTCTTGATTCACTAAAATTTTAATTGATTACATGAAAATTACATTTTCAAAATCGACAGCTACAGTTGTTGTACCAATTATTTGTTTGTATGTCACTTTTGATGAATCCATTGACTTTGATGAAAAAAAAAAAATTTAAAATTTTGTTTATGAAAAGAATAAATTTGATGGAATAAAATGACTTACTTAAATGACAAAACGACATTGACAATTGAATTTGATAATAAATGAATTTACTTATGAAGAAACAGACTTAGAATACACAAATGATTGTTGCAAAATAAACAGACTTTGAAATACAATGATGATACAAAGGATCATTAAAAACATGGGCAAAATATAACTTAAACGGGGAAAGGGATAAATTAAATGCTTAAAATAATTTGATAACACATATTAATTTTGATATAAAATACTTATCTGAAGAAAATGAAACCAAAGATAATGGCAGAGGAAAGTCTTCTTTGTTGGAATTGGCTATTACTAATAAGACAACATAAAACAACTATAATAAATAAACTATTATCATAAATGAAGTGCTTACATGTTAAAACACCTACTTTTAACATTACCCTATTAATATAATTGAAGTTGGATACCGGCTAGTCTAAAGTTTAGCTATCCCAACTATGGATAGATCCCAGAAACACACAGTTTAGCATGGAAATACTATTAAAGACATTATTTTTCTTAAATACATCATCTAATATCATAAATGAAGTGCTTAGATGTTAAAACACATACATTTAGCATTACACTATTAAAATAAATGAAGTTTGATACCCGCTAGTCTAAAGTTAAGCTATCCCAACTATGAATAGATCCTAGAAACACACAGTTTAGCATGGATATGCTATTAAAGGCATCCTTTTTCATAAATACATATACGATTATAATGAAAAAATGTATTTTAGAAAAATAATGTCTTTAATATCATTTCCATGCTAAGCTGCTAATTTGATTTTTTTGGTTACTCTTAATAGTCGTACCTTACTCAAATTTGACAGGTATCATTGTCATTTTCTAACTTGTGTTTACCGGTGGATATCCCAAATTACTCTCAATATGAATTAGTTTCAAGTTCATAAATGTTTATGGCTAATGGGTCGTACTTTTCCCCTTCTTCTATGCTATGCGATGCGGTAAATATTTTTAGTGACCTAGTGGAGTGTCACTGTTCGGGGTTACCTATGAGCTGCTGCAAATGTATAAAACACCGAGTATTCACAATTTATTTTACCTGACCTGACCTCAAAACTTACAGAAATGGCACACTCGTAGAGTCCTTTCTGCTCAGAGATGTGTACGCAGAAAGAGAGTTTACCCCAAACGCCTGGTAACTAACGATCATGTTACAACTTAGATAAATGATCGCATTTGTACAATTTCTGTCGTTTTTAACCTAAAATTGCAAGTGTTGATATAAAGCCCTGGGTAATCGATAGAAAATCAAGGGGACATTTACTGAGATCATTAGAACTATTGAAACTCAGTGGTCAGCTACATTAGATCAGCTGCAGTTAGATTAGCCAAAGCTTGATAGTGACGTTGAAATTTCAATAATTAAACTATAACATTGAGGGACATTTATAACAGAACAGTTAAATTCTATAATGACATTGAATCGAGAGTGTGTGTAAAGGGATTCGCGTCAACTCCATTTGAAATAGGATGCCGCCAGGGTGACCCGTTAGCGCCATACATTTTTCTTGTGTGTTGACATCTTGGGCATTATGATACGAAACAATAAAAACATAAAAGGGGTTAAACTTGGAAATATAGAATATCTTCTATAAAAAAAACGCCAAATATTAGAAAAATCATATCATCACAAAAATTGAAATGGATGAAAAGAATAAGCTGTAATGACCTTAAATGGACATATCTTTTCAACAGTCAAAAGTCAAAGTCACTAAAAATCAAATCTCCGTTTCTACTTTCGATAGTTCCGTCATAAAACGGAAATGTGTTATTTCAAATTGGTTTAGAACAAGACATAATGTACCATATTATACCAGTTTGTACCATTTCAAAAAAATAAAGATAAAGACACATATGTTTGTCAGCAATAAATCCATCTGCACATGGCAAGGTTGAATTTAATTTTCAAAAGAAAAGTTAAATATATTTACTGTCAAATTTGTTTATACCTCTCAAATATTAAATTAATATTATCGGTAAAAGAAAAAAATCATTTTGGACGAATGCAAAAATTTCTGGGTAAATAAAGAATTTATTCGCCACCCTTTATTACTTAACGAAAGTCAGTTTTTGTCATTGTTCTTATTTATGTTTTACCCATGTATTACAGCTATCAGAGAAGGACAGAACCCCATGTGTGTCTTCCACAATGAGATTAAATTACAAAGATTTGTTTTGTAGTTGTGTAGATCACCCATTTTGGTAGCAATAATGGGATGGCAAGGTATACAATGTACCAAAATCACCAGTAATGTTGTAATTACATTTACATTCCAAAACGACACCAATCAGGGGAAATATTCCTTAACGACCAGTGCTCGCAAATAAAACTACTTCAAAAATTTTCTTTTGAGGAGGACAGTAGTTTGGCTTCGGGTCAAGGCTTCGAATCCCGCAAGGGGCTCTGCAACTTTGTCTGATGTAGTGAACAGTTTTACATGCAGTAAGGTGTGGATTCAATGCACAGTATCACATAGTTCGCCTTTTCCAGTCGATGCTCTCAGGTTTCACCGCAACACACAGCCACCATGGCGTTGCAGGCTTTCTCCCTGCAATAACACTACCAGCCGTGATATGAGTGAACAACTCTTGAAAGTGGCGTTAAACCCCAACTCACCTCACCTCAAAGCATTTGAAAACTACACCCTGCAAACGCTGGAGTGAATGAAGGCGCGCTATGGAGCTTCCGGTATTTCTATGGTCACTGAATATTCATGAGCTAGCCATCGCGAGACGTTTCACCCGAAAATGGGTCTGCAGGGTATTCTTAGTATTTCATGTAAAGCTTGTAATGACCTTGACCAGGTATGATTCATGCCTAAATGTCAGCTTGTTCTGATAAGAGGTATGAACTCTGGCTTGTTGTAGCATTGATTTAGAGGAATTATAAATGTATTGCAGGTTGTGTCATGTGCACAATTTACTGTCTCCAATTGAGAATAAGCCCCAGTCAAGCTTGTGTAACTTGTTTGTGACTGTCAAAGATATCAAATATAACTACAAAACAGCTTCTTGATAAAATATCGAATACAAGGGTAATTATTTTGTATTAACTTAAAAGTGTTTTCTTAGTGATTTTACCCATGTTAATGTTCACCCTTGTTGCAAGTCTGGTAGCAAAAGTTCCAAACAGGTTTGCTTTTAATGAACGTTTATGTTCATATAAGTTAATATAAGATTTAAAGTAATAAGATTTAAATGACCATTTTTGACAAGACAATATTTCACATTATTATAACCAAATACCTATAATTTTTATGCATAGTTTATATTTCGTAAAATAGCAGTAAAATAGTGCTTTACTATCTCCCCTCCCCCTTCTCTGTTGTTTACAGGTGTCATTACATTAATTAGTACACACATTAGTGAGCATTTTTTGTCAGAATTACCTGTTTGCAAAAGTCTTTTTAGGTTCATACTGCTGTAACTAAATTTAGTTACTTTTTGTAAAAAGGCAGTTTGTAAAGGTTCATCAGTTACTCACATTATGACAACCCACATTGACCTTCATTATTTTCAATGCTCACTTTCTTTCATTTAATTATGTTCAAACGTGCCATTTATAATACATGTTTATGGAGAACTGAAGTTCACAGAGTCCGACATGTTGTTGCTGAGAAGCTGTGGAAGATAAGACTTGCTGTAGATTTCTTTTTTTTAAAAATGTTTTTGTTGTATACTTGGTTACAATTAAAGATCACTTAAAATTCGACAAGCGTAACACCCTTAGAAACTATGTTCATTTCCTTATCAATAAGGCATTGAATGACGGGATATATAAATTGCAAACTTGATAATCATGGTACCCCAGTATGTATTTATAAGTTCTTCTAACTACTTGTGTGGTCTGTTGTAACAGAACGAAACGGGGACATAGTTGAATTAGAATAGCAAGTTATTAGAATATTAATGATAGATTGAAAACTCCCCAATCTAAATAAATTTAGATCAACAAGTATATTAGGTTATACCGACTGTATATCCATGACATAGGACAGTCGATCTAAATTTATTTAGATTGAAAACTCCCTACTCTCTCAAGAAGTATATAACTTCTCGAGTAACTCCATGTGTTATTGTGCCCTGTGGAAATGTATATTTTGTGTACATGTACATATTATATAAATTTGTATATATTTTTGCTGGTGTGTACTTCGATCACTTTTGGTGTCATTGTATCTGATTGATTTTAAAATTAGTAGTTATAATATCCGTTTCCTCTAAACACATGTTTAACAAAGACACTTAACATTAAGATCTTAACATATTTAACTAGTGGCTACATCATGAGTTTAAAAGTGATTGTTGAAAATACTAAGTAGGTTATACTTCACACTCTGTTACGCTTATAGATGCTAAGTTAGATATCATTGACGGTATGACTGACAGGTTCTTCCTACAATACAGCTTTTAGAACACTTCATGTAAAGATAAAAAACATAAATGTTTCTCTTCACTTTTTTTTATATTAAAACCGACGAAGGCGGTAGGATTTTGTTTTTACTTTTTGTTGGATTATAGTGCCAAAGGAAAAGTACATTATGTTTTTTTCATCAGAATATAGCTTGGAAATGCTAGAAGTATACAAAACAGAAGCACATCCATTCCTGCAGACCATTTAGATGGTACGTGAACGGTTTTCTGGATTAGCAAACATGATGCTTAATGATTCTTAATTTATGTTTTAAATGACAATAAAAAAGTTGTCACGTGCACAAATAAAAGTGATGCGCTGACGCCTGAGAAACATGTTTCTATTACAGGGAAAATGAAAGGACCAACATGTGTGTAAATAGGGGGTATGGGGAGATACAATATTTTATTTGAACAAACCCTTTGAGACTGGTTTCATATTCCTGCTACATGTTGTAAATTTAATCAAACGTTTCTATAATGTAGATAATGTATGTTTCAGCAATATAAAAATGTGTAAACCAGTGTCCCCATGCTATCAAACGCATTCTTTGTTTTGTTTGGATACTGCATATATCAGGATCTCTATATGAGATGATTATATCACTGCCAGATAACTTTTAATACTCTTACATATTGCACAAGGTGTGTTAAATAACTCTGTAACTCACGCTTCAAAAGCTTTGCCAAAATCTTGCTATAACCGAAATCAATATATCTGCATAGCTGCAGTACTCTCTACGAGAGATGCAAGTGCATATAAATCTGTCACATGCTATGTGTCTCACATTGCTTTCTGCTCGGTGCTTGACTACCCAAGTATGTTTGTTTCAAATTGAAACCACTCGTTTACCACGTGTTTCTTGACTGTTTTGTAATCCAAGTATATATTTTAAAATAACATTAAAAGTAAGTTTCTCTGAAATGTATTATGCTTGTTAAACACATTTTTCATCACTTCAAGGTTGAGTCAACGAACTTGAAAATTACCCCTGTACATATTGTACTCACAATATTCACTTTCAAAACGTGCATCATTTGGTAAAGGTCAAACACACTACAATTCATAATGATGATAAGTTATCATTGCATAAAACTATTTTTGCCACTCACTAACGTCTAACGTGATATCAGAATATAACGAGTTATAATGAAAGTTAAATTGCTCATATTAATGTTGATATTTTATTATATGCTATTGAGATTATTCTAACAGTTATTTTGTTTATAAGAATGATAATCTTACACAATATGATAAGGAAGTATATCAACAGTTCAATTAACTAATAATATTGAATGCAAGAGCGACCCCATCAGTCAACTTGCATCACAGAATGAGACACTACACACTGTGAATTGTAAGGTCTGGTGTTGGGAAAACCACCGCGTCAGTTTAACTTATACATTTCAATCCATTTATTTACCTTTTTGTGAGGTCACTTTATTTCAGTATTTATTTTCAGCGCCATTAAGTTTTAGAATGTAATAGTAGAAGATGTGTTCATTACTTGTAAATACTCGATTTATCAACATCTATGTTGTAATTATGAAATGGACTTAATGTCTGTAATGAAACTGTTTTGTGTCTAAACTCTAAGTAGTAGTTATGGAAGCATTTAAAGTGAATTATCTCATTAGTATAATTGGTGAAACAATTGTGTGTTCAAATTTAAGAAATAAAAGCCAATTCCAAAAAGAAGACTCTCCTCTGCCATTATCTTTGGTTTTATTTTCTTTATAAAAGTATTTTTATCAAAATTAATTTGTGTTATAAAATTATTGCATTTTATCCCTATCCCCTTTAAAGACATGTTTTGCCCATTTCTTAAATGATCCTTTGTACCATCATTGTATTTCGAAGTCTGTTTATTTTGCAACAATCATTTGTGTATTCTTAGTCTTTTTCTTCATAAGTAAATTCATTTATTATCAAATTCAATTGTCAATGTCGTTTTGTCATTTAAGTAAGTCATTTTATTCCATCAAATTTATTCTTTTCATAAACAAAATGTTTAATTTTTTTTTTTTATCAAAGGCAATGGATTCATCAAAAGAATTTTTTTCATCAAAGTCGTTTTTTTTCATCAAAGTCGTTTTTTTCATCAAACTCAAGTTTTCTCTTCAAAGTCATTTTTTAAATTAAAATCTTTTTTTTTTCCATAAGAATAATTTTTTTCATCAAACTCATTTTTTTCATAAAAGATGGTTTTTCAATCAAGGTATTTTTTTCATCAAAAACTGTCTTCTCATCAAAGTCAGTTTATTCATCAAAGTTGCTTTTTCATCAAAGTTGCTTTTTCATCAAAGTCATTTTTTTCAGCAAAAAAAAAAGGTTTTCATCAAACTAATTTTTCTCTAAAAAATTCTGCTATCCCATCTTAAGATGGGATATCCCAACTTGAGATAGCGATGTATCCACAGTTGGGATAGCCCTGAAAGCTATCCCATCTTAAGATGGGATAGATCCATAGTTGGGATACAACAGATACCACTTGGAGGAGTGGGTAATTATTCGCACTGGATACCATCCGGATACTGGTGCAAAATTCAGTTTCAGTGTTGCTGGAAACCACATGGAAACTGTTAAAAACTGTCTTGATACCAACTGGAAATACTGGTTTCCAATGGGTATATAAAGTTTCAGTGTTCTGGAAACCAGCTCATATTTTGCTGTGAATCACGGCAATGTGAGACAACAGTGACGTGAACAGTTGAAACAAGTGGATGGTAGACTAGTATCAGGTGATGCTGAGTTTTTATCAATTTCATACAAACGTTATTCAAGAACTAAGTATGAGCTCAATACAGTTTCAGGATCCCGACCCTGTCCAGTGAACTGTAAGGTGATACATAACTCCACCCTGCACACGTGTAGCAAGGACACAGGAGCCTGTTCCCGAGGGTGTACAGCTGGTTACTATGGAAACACATGCAACATGAAGTGCGACGTTAACTGTGAGGAGAGAACTTGTCAGCAGCGAGACGGTTCCTGCACCTGTTTACCAGGATACACGTTCAACATCGGTTCTTGTGAATCCAGAACTGGTACGTGTGACTACAACACAACAACACTGTTTATGATGCAGCGTTACCATGACGAAGTTATATTTTGCCCTAGGGCATTTTATAAAATGTATGAATCCTCATAAGAGTATACCATAAGGAGAAACCATGATACCTAGGATATGGTAAGGTTGTGGACCCTGATAGGAAGGGAAAACCCGAGGTCTACAACCTTACCATATCCGAGGTAGAATGGTTTCTCCATATTATCAACCGTTTCAATGTGTAAACTAGGCTTTGTTATCGCGTTATATTGAGGATCCCTGGCATTTAGAGTCGTTCATAAATTCCTTATTTGGAACCTGAAATCAGCCTGTTAACAGCCAGGCTATATGAGTTGCCTTTGCCTCGTTGGCGCAGTAGACTAAAGCGCTAGCTCACGTACTACAGATGTCATTGGATACGGGTTCGAGACGCACTTTCTTAAAACATTTGCTGTTCATATTCTGTCATAAATTTGAGAATTATTTCAAAATTAGTCAAAGTTAGTTTCTTCAGATGTTTTCTTTCAAGCAGTCATCTTAGCAAATATATCAGGGTTTACAATCGTTGTAATTCCTTCTAAAAGGTTTACAATTGTCTCTGCAAACCCTTCTGGAGGGACTTACAATGTTGTTATAGAGTGTATGAAACTGTAAGACCATTGTATATTCTGTATGTATTCATATATTCATTTAGATTCTGTGTTCTGTTTTTATTTCATACTATTTTATCTTTCGCAATCTTAAAGGAGAGATGGGACGATGAAATCAAATATTTTAGAATTCGTTTATTTTTTCTAAATAGCAAGATTATTATGTCTTTTATCCAAAAATGTAAGAACATTTTGGGTCACCGAACGATTTAAAGAGTTATTGGCATTAATGATAATACACCCGCTGTCAAATTATGTCATTTTTGACTGATTTGGTGTCTTTAAATTAAGAGCTCACTTTCAACGAATAAACTCCGAATCCTTTCAGATACATTTCAATCACATACGGGGATGTATAGCAAATCTATATTTTGACAATTAATGACGTTGAAAGAGAAACAAAATAAAATTAAGCAATTTTTAATTAAAAAGGGCATTTTTATCATCGTATTTCGCATGTTCAACATGATTTTTCACTAACACATATATATTTTAAATAATACTAAAACTTAAATATGATGTGCGCAGTTAACTGAACAAACGAATTCAGAAATGATAATAGGGGGTCACGGAACGTTTTTCATAACTTTAACGTAATTTTGTAAATTACCTACAAAAATGTAAAAAACTGACGTCACGGCAGTTTTGATGATTTCAAGTGTACCGTTGACGGCCTACCGTGTAATCATTATTGAACACATATTATCAATCTAAGCGTGCACGTGAAAGAATAACTATCAGTCAGTTATAATAGGTTATTTAAATTCGTCACTAACTTGAGATACGCATGTAATTCGAATAACACACGTAGTAACATATTTACCGCGAATATAGGTGATGGTAACGTTATACGACATGTCGTAAAATGACCGTTGCAAAGGCGTTACGGTAAATTTAAGCGCTTCTCGTTAGTGTGCAGATAAGCCTATGCCCAACACAACGTAATCCATATATTTCGAGACTTGTTTACAATAATAAATTGTTGTCGCAAAATGTTACCGTAAGCGAGTTCGATTTTTGGGTCCCATCTCTCCTTAAATCAGCAAGTTTGTCATATTGTCAGTAATTGAAACTGCTGTATTACAAAGCTTAAAGCAAACCAAAAATGATATAAGGAAGGTCAAAAGTCACAAATAGAGGTAACTTGCTTTCGAGATGTGATATGATGAACATGGCAAGGCGAACTGAGAGGATTGTTATCAAGGGGATGGTTTTATGATGTGTCATATCTAGTATAAACTTTCGAATACATGTTTAACTTATATCGGGTTGCTTGGCACTAAACAACAATAAATGTATACATAATTTGTAAAAGCATGACTCAGCATTAATGAAAGATTGATTTTGTTATGGTGTCAGGTGTGAAATGCAGATCAAACGACCATTGCTTGAACAACGCGTGCCTAACAGCTTACAGACAAGATTGTTTGGAAGGCTGCAAACCTGAATGGTTCGGAAAGTTGTGTCAGCAAAGTTGCTCTCCTCATTGTTTCTGTGACAAAGAGTCTGGGAACTGTAGAAGCTGTATCTCAGGATGGTATGGAGAGGAATGTGGATCTCGCTGTAGCCCGGGTTGTATGGATCAGAACTGTCACAGGAACAGTTCCTGTGTTGATGGCTGTACAACTGGATCATATGGAGAGAGATGTGAGCTGAAGTGTTCTCCTCACTGTGTGTCTGGGTGTGATCAGCTCTCAGGAGAGTGTGTCCAGTGTGAAGCAGGTCGGTTTGGTGCAACATGTCAGTCCCAGTGCAGTGCTGGATGTGCAGGGGTTAACACAGACTGTGACAGAGACGGAATATGCAGTGAGGGATGTACCGAGGGTTTCTACGGGATATTCTGTGACTGTGACACAGATACTGAAGAATGTAGATATAAAGGTACTGTATCATTACTCTATACCATAGGGGGTTCTTAATATTACCTTCATGAGGTATAAGAAACCGAGTGCTCGAAATCGAAAACGAGGCTAAAGCCGCTTCGAAACCTGGTACCATTCACATAGCATTAACAAGTAGCTTTCAAATAACACTTGCTTTTATTAAATATTATGATGAAATCACTTGGCAAACGTTCAAGATTAATGCATCCGTCGATTATTTTCAATTACCACAGCTTAGACTACTTTTTTTCATGCAAGTCGAGTTTTTCGAAATAGTACTTCCACGCTGTTTTTACCGTCATTTTGCGATGTAATCGGACAAACTCGTTTTATTTCAGTGTTCAAATGTGAATAAATATTAATGTAAATTTACACCCTATCATTCTGAGCATTGAAATCATTATATATAGTCACTGGATGGGAAAACACTTTTCAAATCATAGCAATCACTCGGCTAAACCATCTAAACCTTTTATGAAATGACTACGAGTAATTTTGGAATTGATTAAAAGGGTTTATTTGAATATTGTTTCCCACTAAGTCAAGGTTTTCGATATTTCTTTTGTTAAAGCAGTAAAGTAGATATTATACAATTAATCTAATCAAATAAGCCTATATCTGTTCCAGTTTAAACAACTAATTTCTGTTTCACCTAATTCACCTGTAGGTCTGTAGTAGGAAAATGATTTAAAACAAGGATCACAGAATTAAAATTACATATAATACATTAATAACTATGTATTGTGATTTTAATTAACTTATAGTGTGAGTAAAGTTTATAAGTCAGAAAATGATTTTAGCATTGTGGTGATGATAATAATTTATAAGTACATGCAGATATGTTAATAATCCTTGCAAATCAAGCAGGTGTTTTGAAAGTTAGTTCATAAGAAATGGAATTCTCCCTAAGAACATAGTATCCATTAATTATTTAAGAATCTGACTTCTGTACACAAACCAAATAAATGGATGCTGGTAATCTTTACAAACTAGGGGGAAATTCCGAAATAAGTAGATGAAAACCAGTTCCAGAAAATAAAAATAAACTCATTTTAAAGTGATATTTAAGTTATTTAATTATTATGGAACTAAAATAAAAACTAACCAAAAAGTTGTCAGACTATAATTCAAAATTAGAACGTAATGTATCCCATGTTCTAAAATAATTGAATATGTTTGGGGTTTTTTCAAAAAGAAAATACTGATCATGTTTTTCATCTAAAAGTAACGAAACAATTTCAAAGTGCTAATGTTACTTAGCCCCATGTCTCACATGACATGAAGATCGAATACCCTCTTTATACTCATTCATCTGTTTGAATTAAGTGTCATAATTTTACTTTATTAATATACCAGATTGACCATCTTGGTCAGAATAGAAAGCACTTGGTGGGATTTTGCATCTCAAAATCCATTGAAATAATGTTCATTTCTCATTCTAGTTTTATTTGTATTTTTTTTTTAAAAAGTATATATTTCTCAAACCTGACCACCACCTCCTCAAGCACAATCTATAAGTTATGGATTGTATATTGAAATATTCATGTACATTTCACATTATATTTCTATCAGGATCCAGTACGATATAATAATAATAATAATAATAATAATAATAATAATAATAATAATAATAATAAGTAAAAAATGTTGCACTATATTCCATCCTTATGGTTGCTCAAAGCGCAGTTCACGTTCTTAAAGGTAATATTTTGAGAAGAGATGAGTCTTCATTCTGGATTTGAAGACAGCTAATGATGGAGAGTGTTTTATGTCATATGGGAGAGAGTTCCACAGATGAGGAGCACAAAACGAGAAAGATCTCTGGCCGAATGATTTGAGATTGATCTTTGGGACATTTAGTAGAAGTTGACCATTTGATCTAAGATTTCTGCAAGAGTTATGCTTGTGTAAAATGTCATGAAGGTACTTTGGTGCAATGTAATGATAACAGCTGTATGTCAAGCAGAGAACTTTAAAATCAATTCTGGCTTGTAAAGGAAGTCAGTGAAGTTTCATTAGTAGTGGTGTAACATGGGATGATTTTTCACAGCCACATATAAGTCGGCCAGAGGCATTCTGGATTCGTTGAAGCTTCATGAGAAGATCTTGTTTTTTCGCTCAGAGACGCTGTATACAGGGTGAACAGGATTGGTCCGAGGACGGAACCCTATGGTTCCCCACATGTAAGAATGATTGGATCCGACAAGTCATCATCGATGACTACTGACTGAATCTTTGATGAAGATGTGATTAGAACCACTTGAAGGCAGTGCCTGATAGTCCAATTCGAGTCTTGAGGCAGTGGAACAACTTGTCATGGTCAATTGTATCAAAGGCCGCTGTCAGGTCTAACAACAGATTTAGGTCCCGATTGTCAGCCGAGCATAGACGATCATTTGTAACTCTGAGAAGACATGTCTCGGTACTGCGGTGGGCTCTATATGCAGACTGGTAATTGTCGTTGAGACCAAATGCTTCAAGATGTGCTTTCACCGCTTTCTCAATGACCTTAGACAGGAAAGATACATTGGAAACTGGTCTGTAGTTCTTCAAAATGTTCTAATCAAGTAAAATTGTATTTAGAAGAGGCTTCACCAACGCTTTCTTGAATATTGAAGGTACAGATGTACTTGGTACTATAAAACATTAACCTAAATTAATTTTGTTTTCATTTCTTTTTTTTTGTTGGTTATTTTTTGGGTGATTAATATAACTAGGTAAGTGGTTTAATATGATATTTAGCAAATAATTATGTTCCTTATTTAATTGTTGGCCTGCTTCGTGCTTCCATGGTCCTGAATAATTTATCAAATAGTACCTAAATTAAACTTGCAGCTTAACTTTTATAAACTTTATAATTTTGTATTTAAGATACTTTTTGTCATAAATAAAATTGTGATTGTTATGATTAAATGTGTCCTGCAGTAAATGTGTAAATAATCGTAGTTATTCAGTACTAACGTCTGAATTACCGACTATATCATATATACACTGTCGGTCAAAAGAAATGCCTACCAGCTATCTTACTTTCATAAAAACTTTTCATGAATGTTATATACTCGAATCACAGTTTTTCCACTATTTCAATGGACTTTCATATTATTATTCTTTCAGCGTAAAATGGAGACCACCATTAATTATATTTCAGATTTATTTCATCTTTCATTTTCAGGAAAATCAAGTAGGCTTTTCTTTTGGTCAACAGTGTACATGGTTTTATACAATATATTATTAGTTTTTGATTTCAAGGAATATTTACAATTTATTTGAATTACCTATTTTTTAATAAAAATATTCTGACCATAGGTCCTAAGGTCGATGAGAATTTAAATAGTTTCACTTTGCTTTCAAATGGTATTATGTTCATTTGAGGGATGGAAGTGGGGCAGCACCTTCAAGAGGTTTAGTAAAGTTTAGTTACTGCAGTCATTGACCAAATAATTCAGAACTGAGGGAGAATCATTATTTTAATGGAGATATATATTTGCTGAATGATTACGGAAAATGGACATTATTAGCCAAATTAGAAATACTGATTATCCTGTTTATGGCCCGATGAGAAAACTAGAACTAGAATTTACCACGAATAAAGCTATCCAAAACAAACGTTGTTTGTCGCTAAACCTGAATGAAGTACACTTCATTTTGTCCATTTTATTACCAAAAACACTTGCATTGGTGGAATGCGATTGAACCATACCTATTCATTCAGTTCCAGTCGAAAGAAACACATTATCGATATGCAGCCATTACGCTAACCAGGAAATAAAAAGCAGTCTCGTTTTCTTTTCAAGGAGGTCTTGGGTCGTATGCATGCATAAACATTAAGAATCCGCTCCTGTTAGCTTAATTAAAACAACTAATGGATATTTATTGAATGATTGTTGTTGAAGTGCGTTGTACATGACAGCTTAAAACTAAAATAACATAGATAAAGGTCATATCCCGTTGGATTGTACTATTAACGGTTGATTAAATATTTCAAGTAAGCAGTAATGTATCAGCTGCTATTTGTGATGTGTTTACAGAAAAGAAGGGAGAGACGTGGAATGGAGTACAGTACTGGGTGGGTGGAGGTGTGGCTGTTGTCATCATCATTGCAGCAGTGCTGGTCTACATGTCCTGTCGTATGAAACGGTCAGTGTGGATTACAAACTTTCGGTCAAATACAGAACCATTTAAATAAGCAGTGAATCATTTGTTTAGGCAAAAATGTATAATCATAGTTTGTTGAGAGTATTGATATTTCGGTTCACGTATTGTTGCATGTCTCATATGTAAGAGGTACCTAACGACACTAATGTTTTCTCTGCAGGATGCACGGTGTAATCTACGATGTTGTGAAGTGGAGGAGGCGTCCTCCATCTGCTGTACAAGCTGCAATTCCTGGTGTTGTACAAGATACAAGTCCTGGTATTGTACAAGATACAAGTCCTTGTGTTGTACAAGATATAAGTCCTGGTGTTGCTCCTGGATATGCTGAGGTTGATGACGAGGTGACAGTTACTCCTCCAAGAGTTTGCCTCCGTCCTATCAGACAAACCAGCTACATCCGACCTAGACACAGTGGAGACTCTACAGACAACCTTCAGATACAACCCCAGGCAGCAGCTGCTCCACCTTCAGACAGACAACTGCACGACGTTCTACGACGCTCTGATGAGTGGTCGGATAGACCAGACAGCTACGTGCTGCCTAATTACTGTGAGATCAACGAGGATCTCATGGTCCCCCTTCCACAACCCTCTCAAGGAGCTGAAGGACCCGCCCCAGTCGTCAACAACTCCTCATTCTCTGTTGTAGCTGATGTACATGTACAGGTTGAACATCCTGATGATGGAAATGCAACTGGAGGCGACATCAACATTCCTCTTATTGCTCAATGTTTTGGGAACACTGAGACTGAGGACTCGGCATCTGACGAGGAACCCCGACCTGATGTTGAGAATTACGACCATCCATTTAGAGATGACTATGAGCAGTCTTAATAATGGTTACATGGAAGGTGTGCGCGATATCGAAATACTATAGAATTTCTACTCACTAATTACTACTTATTTTTCAATCTAAAAACCTGAAATCGTGTCTCCGGGTGTCTTTACCTATTGAGATATACATTGTAGATATGATAAAATTGTGTCACTCTTAAAGACATGTTGAATATATTCACATTTGTCATTTATAATACATGTTTATGTCGAACTAAATCTCATCAGAGCTCAGTATCCTTGAAATGTCTGTAGATGTGCTAACCCTGTGGCATTTACTTATTTTTAAAATTATTTTTATACTTGGTGACTCGAAGGCCCGTTAAAAGAACCACATGGGTCATCTCCCTAGCAACTTTGTTCCTTTCCTTTTCAAAAAGTGAATGTTATTGTTTTAATCTAATTATTATAATATCCATTTCAAATAATAATAGATAATCATCTGCATAATCAAGATCTTTAGGATCAGAACTAATGGTTGGCTATCAAACGTGGGTAAATTATTATTACTGCCAGTATTGGGAAAAGTAGTTTCATCTAATTAGATTATAGTTTCATCTAATTAGATGATAGTTTCATCTAATTAGATGATAATTTCATTTATCGCCCAAAACAGTGTTCCACAGGAGATATCACTTGTGTGAGATCAAGCGATATCTCTTAGGAGATATTGTTTTGGCAGTAGATTTTTCACACTGCCCTGCCACCGTCAACTACATGACATCACAATGCTTTTACATTATCGAGTAATGACATCACAATGCTATGACCTCACCGCAATGGAAGTCAAATGGCAGATATGTGCTCAGAGATGAACACTATTTTCACTTAAACGTAATAAGAATGATTTTGGATAATAAATAGAATCTCACCCTCGGTCTTCTGATATCAAATTTATCAACTTGATATCAGAAGACACTTGAGTGAGATTCTCTATCAAATTAAATGATAGTTTAATCTAATTAGATGATAGTTTCGTCGCTTGTAACATCTAATTAGATTAGCTAGAGCTGTAAAAATATATTTCAGAAAGATGCATATTCTGGACTCCACCTCAACCTGGAGAGGCACTACCCCAACCTATACTGAACAAGATCGCTTCTGTAACCTCTGGGGAGAGGCTAATAAGTAGGCTTAAGTAGTAAGTAATATGGTTATAATTGAGATTCGTGGATAACTATTAATACATTTGGTTACATTGTAATAACGTGTGCGACCATTACCATCAATTTGAACTGTATTTTTACAGGGAAAATGAAAGAACACGCATGTGTGTGAACCCTGGGTACGGGGAAATCTCGTTTTACTGTAAATGTCAGCTGTAGAATATTGTATTTCAACAAACTCTTTCAGAATGGTTTTCATATTCCCGGTACGTGTTTTAAAGTAAACAGATGACATGTATCAACAACAAGATCATAAATAAACCCATCAGGACGTATTTCAGTTTCAACTCCTTGTAATAAATATATCCTTCCTGAAAATCAGTTGTATCGTGTTCCGCAGTGAGAGCTCACCTTGGTATGTCCTTGAGTCCGTTTCATTGCTCTGAAGTGCAACAGTGTATGGATTTGATTAGCATTAATTACACGGACACACTAGTGTTGTAGATGTTAGACACAATCTAACAATCTTCTAGAGAAACCCAGATAAGACACGGCCCTTATTAAAGTAACTTCTTCCTACTTTTTGTTTTAATAAATAGATTCCAACTGTTAAATACATTAAGCTTAAGTCCGGCCATTTGAAGATGCAAATATGACTTCGTTTCCATACCATTGATTATAATCCTTCAGATTCAATGCTGCTTCTCTATGGAATCCACTGTTAAATCTACTTGTTGACAGTCTCTATACAGAACAGACAGTTCTCACCCTTTGACATCGCATAAATCAGGACAATTGTTTTACCCTGGTCTGTCTATGTTCCAGGATTGTATAACTTTCATAGAACATATACTTTTCTATTTCTATATATTATTTGTTAACTTATTCAGTGTTTTTTTATATCCACTCCACATATGGGTCACATACTGCACAAGATGCGTTAAATATCTATTTAACTCACTCCTCAATCGTTATGCCTCAATCCTGTAAAAAGCGAAATCAATATCTCTGCATAGCTGCAGTACACTTTATGAGGGGTGCAAGTGCATATAAATCTGCCACATGTCACGTGTCACGTATTGCTTTCTGCTCGGTGCTTGACTACCTTAGTATGTTTGCTTCATATTGAAACCACTCGCTTATCAGAGCTACTTGACTGAATTGTAATCCAAGTATATTTCATTTAAAATAAATAATTTAAATTAAGTTTTCTCAGATATGTGTTGTGCTTGTCCAAAACATCATTTCAAGACGTCAAGGAACTTGAAAGTTTTATATGGACATATTAAGTGTATATCAAACTGGACTGGACACATATTTATATTTAAAAATTCATTTTAAAAGGTCAAACGTACCAGAATAGGGAATGATGATACTATAATCAACTTATCTTTGCATTAAACTAGTTCTGTCACATCTTACACGATTTTAAAATAAATTGCATAACAGAATGAGAGACACTACACACTGTGCACTATAAGGACTCATGTTGGGACAACCATCCCCAGCAGTAAACTTGCATCACAGAATGAGAGACACTACACACTGTGTCCTGTATGTACTGATGTTGGGACAACCATCCCCATCAGTAAACTTGCATCGCAGAATGAGACACTACACACTGTGTCCTGTAAGGACTGATGTTGGGACAACCATCCCTGTCAGTAAACTTGCATCACAGAATGAGAGACACTACACACTGTGCACTGTAAGGACTGATGTTGGGACAACCATCCCTATCAGTAAACTTGCATCACAGAATGAGTGAGATTACACACTGTGTCCTGCAAGGACTGATGTTGGGACAACCACCGTCATCAGTTTAACTTATGCATAGCAAACAGTTATAAGGTCGTGTACAAACATACTGTCAAATCTATTTCTTTAATAATGAAAATAAACCAATATGGATTATATTAAAAATAATCACAAATCATCACATATCGGTGGTAATATAAAACTGACGAAAGAGATTATGTTTGCCGCGGATTTATATCAGAAAGGTATACTATTCATCTTCTAATTTCTTTGAACGAAGACACTTTTTACCTGGGATATAATAACAGTCAAATATGTATCCAAGATGAATGATTTGGTCAATAATTTGGTTTAGAACATTTAAAACATTAATCAACAAGGGATTTGGTTCTGTAAAGACATAAAGTCTAGATTGTTTGTATTTGTTGCAACAAAAGAATACCAATGAAGGTAAGCTATGAAAGAACAAAACTTAATAAATTATGTGCTTCTAAAGTTTTTCTAGCCTAATATATTAGTAGACTTTATAAATAACGTGTTTTTAAACATTTGTGCTTTGTTATATCTCTAGACGAATATAACACTAGACTAAAAAAACAATGTGCTTCTTAACTTTTCACGATACAAATGTATGACTAGATTTAATAAATAATGGGTTTCTTATTTTTTCTTCAAACCAATAAATCACTACACGTAATAAATAATGTGCTTCTTAACATTTATCGATATGAATATATCACTAGACTGAATACGTAATGTGCTTCTTAATTTTTCTTTTTACGAATATATCACTTTACTTAATAAATAACTGATTTATAATTAGACTGAATGAAATAAGTGATTATTAACTTTTTCTCAATAAGGATATCACATCACTACACTTAATGTTTTGATTCTCAACTTCCTCGATACACATATATCACTAGACTTACTGAATAATTTGCTTCTCTACTGTTCTAGATAGGAATTTATAATAAGACTGAATGACCAAAATGCTTCTTATCATTTCTCTATACAAATATTTCAATAGCCTTAATGAAAACTGTGCATTTTAACTATTCTCTGGAGGAATATATCACTAGACTTTATAAGTAATGTGATTCTTAATATATCTCTAGTCTTTATAAGTAATGTGCTTCTTAAATGTTCTTAAGATGGATATAGTACTAAACTAAATACATAATGTGCTGTTAATTTTCAGGTGCATGTCAAAGCACACACACACACACACACGCACACACACACACACACACACACACACACATACACACACATACATCCCAACTAGAATCAATAAATGATGTACTACATATTGTCTCTAGATGGCTAATTGCATACCTTAGAACCAGAATTAAACAAGCAAGATGTGTTTGTTAAACACGAATGCCACCCGATGTCAAGTATGAATGCCCTAGGTCTGAGCAATCCAAAGTTATGGCCAATGTTAAAGTTTTTGTGGACAAAGACACGGACGGACGGACGGACGGACACACTTTTTAATATATTTTTGGTAATATATGTTGATGTTTTGTTAGATTATGTAAATATTGTTTCATTATCATACTATCGACAATATACACTGAAGGGCAAAATAATCTTCCCTGTAGAAAATGTAAAACATGAAAGTATGCAGAATATGAACGTTTTTTTTATTTAAGCAATATTGAACAGCACAGATGATCGTATCTGCTGTACACGTGCAGTAAAACTCAACATCAGTTGAATTTTGCGAAAAGCTTGTGCATAGATATTATGTTTCATGTGCGAGAAGAGTATGAGATGCGTGGCACACACTATATATTGGAAGTAATATAAAAACCCAAAGGTTTACTGCCGTTAATGACAGAGGAGATAGAAAAAGAGAGAGGCAGAGAGAGGGGGTGCTGCAAATCGGGGCCTCAGCCTGTCAAGTTGCGAGAACGTTCAGCTGCAGATTAGTCACCATCAGGAAAGTTCGTCATTGCTTCTAACAGACAGGGCAGACCACATACAGAGCAGAGGCAGACAGACAAGGAACATACAGACCCGGGGCAGACAGACAAGGGACATACAGACCCGGGACAGATCGACAAGGGACAGACAGACCAGGGAGAGACAGACCAGGGGTAGATATACCCTGGGCAGACAGGTCACGGATAACAATGGCGCGGGAAGTTATTGTAGGCTATCTGAGAGACTGCTTCTTAACCGTGACATCATCAGCGGCAACGGCACTGAGTCGCCAGCTCAGTTGTAGGACAGTTTCAAGAATCCTCTGTACCTTGGAATCAGAACATATCGGGAAATGGTACTGAGCAACAGACATCGGCAACTGTGTTTATATGGGCGACACAAATATGACATTGGCAGTTACGTGACAGGTGCCAGGTGCTTTGTTTCAGATGGAAACTGATTCGCCATATCAAGAGTCGATGGAAGGCGGACAGGTGAAAGTATGGCCAGTTGCTGTGTCAGGAATCAGAACTTGGGGTTGGGGGAGTGTATGGCTATGCTTGATTCGGGACCCGGCGCACTACCCGGCGTACGCCGCCGGAAGCGGCGCAACCGGCAAATCACTTGATTGGAACCCGGCGTATGCCTTAGGCGTACTCCGAATGCGCCGGTTGGAAATGACCGGCGAAGGCGGCGTGTAATGGCGGACAAGTGTTACCCTTGCGACATTCAATAACCCTTTTGTTTATGAAGTTGCGTTGTACAATTAAATAGTTGACTGATTTATTTTTAAATGTCACTGCTTATTTAAAACATTGCATTACACGCTAATAAAATATTAATCAATGTTTTGAAATAATTTTTAAAAAATAGTTATATAATATAAATGAAATGTTTTTTTTAAGCTAGTTTGAGGGATGATGACGTCTTCCTGTCTGTACGCCGATACACTTGTTTCAACTGAGCCTAGTAGAGGAACGGCGTACGCCGGACATGTGACCGGTGTATACGCCGCCAAAACGAATCAAGCATAGCCATTGGTCTGGGTGGTATTTGTGGCGACCAACAGGCAGGTCTTGTTGTTGTAAACGCCGCCAATCTGGTGTTACATAGACCAGGTAGTGAGACCAGTTGTCCTTCCATTTCTGCAGCCACAACAACCATACTGCCCCACAACATGTTGCTAGGATAGTGAATAACTTCCTCAAGACGAAAATATACAGACATGTCGCCCATAGATCACTTGTGGGACCACCTTGACAGGCGATTTGGGGGTCGACAAAACGCTCAGGCACTCACTGACGTCATCAAAGGGCGAAGACGCGTCTTTTCCTGTATCAATGCCAGAGATTGACACACTCGGTATAAGAGACTCAATTTTATGAATTTTGACACGTTTGTTATAATGTTTCCGTTTTGTCCACATATCACATGAGATAAATGCTATTGTTTAAACGTTGTTATTTCATATCTTACACATGCTTAAAATATTTGTTGATATGATATCACTTTCAAAACTTTCATTGACTTTGTTAGTTTTGTATAAATCTTATTTCACAACAAGGCAGATTATTTTATACCCACCAGTGTATGTGGAGATTTTGGTATAATATGTTGTTACGTTCCAATACCGATGATGCTCTATATGGATTTGTTGGTGGAGGAAGTAACTTGCATAGCAAATCATATGGGTTTAAACTTTCTATTGTATTAACATTAATCTCTGAGTCTAATAAGTGGACATTAATAACACAATGACGAATTTATTGAATGAATAAAGGACAAGTTATTTTAAGTTTATATTGATATTATCTACAATCGCATAACTTGATTGAATAAAAACACTAAAACTTAAAATGCATTAATCACTGAATTAGGTACCAACATTATCAACAGTTTAAACAACACATTTTATTCTATTTTTTATGAGTATAGTAAGAAGCTGTTGTTACTATACTTTTTAATTCGATTTCTAACATGACGACTTATCAAGTCTGTGTGTAGATGAAATACATTAAGACGTATAACTCACATTGTATCTAATCTAGAGAGTGTACCATTGCGAAACATATTCATATTTAACATGAATGAATTATAAATAAGGTTAACAAAGAAATGAATTCGATTTACCTTATTCCATAACTATGTACTTTGTTGTATCAACGAGACATGCAATATGACGCAAATGCACCTCCCCTTAACAAAGGACAGGTATGATTCAGGCAGGGACATTATATACAGGCGCCTAGTCAAAATGTGCGTTGGACCATGACGAGGGGAGCTCCGCGAGCTAGTTGCTTAGTTACTAGTCCCTCTATAGAATGTCGCTGATTCAGGTAACCACTGACCTAGAGGTACAACAGTAATTGATCTGCACGCCTTAGTCTCTGCTGATTAGGGGTGCAACGTCTGGCTGATTGAAATAAAGATTTATAGTTACTTTAATTTATATCGGTTACACTGTCGGGAACACTTAGAGAAGTTAGTTAGAAGACTCAGTAAATACTTGAAAACTTTGGTATCATAGTATTGGGAAGGAGATTCGGTGAATATTGGAATACTTGGGTATTATAAGTATTGGGAAGAAGATTCGGTGAATATTGGAATACTTGGTTAGTTCAGGTTTGAGAAGGAGATTCAGCGAGAACTTGAGTACTTTAGTATAATAGTGTTTGGGAGCATACTCAGTGAATATTTAAATACTCTAGTAGTACAGTATTCGGAAGAAGACTTAGTGAAACGTTTACTACTTTTACAGTATTGGGAATAAATATTTATTTAAATTATTTCTTTTAAAAAAATCATTTATGTCATATACTTTTTGTTAATCAAATTTTGGTGATAAACGTCTCTAAAAGTAGGGTTTTGTTTAGAGTATCCAGGCGTTAAGGAGCAGAACCCAAGAACTGTTCTAGTCATATTGAATGCGCTCGACTGATTCCCGAGGAACGTGCAGGTTTTGACACAGGTCAAAAGTATTGAAACGGTTCAGAGTTCAATCTATATTGATTACTCCAGATCTAGGCTACGCCACAGAACGCAGTGAAGCCATATTAATGCAGAGTGAAATATGATACATTTTATTACCAAATGTTTGATAGATCTTAAGCTACCAGCCTTATTATTCTCCTAGTGGAGAGTCAACTTGTTTAAATTGCTTATTTGTTAGGTCTTGCAAAATCTCGCGCTATTTATATTACAGTGATATACATTTAAACCAATATAGTTCTGATAATCTCACCTGACTTTAAGTGATGAACCTTTAAAATAATATAGTTCTCATAACCTCAGATGTATCGAAATGGTTTACCTTAAATCAAAATATATTTCTGATAACATCAAATGACGTTTAGTGATAAACCTTTAAATTAATTTAGCTCTGACAATCTCATTTAAATTATATTAAAGGAAGGCCGAAATGAATTATTATTTTTTATTGAATTCTTAACTGCAATTGGTTCATTAGACTATTTTGTGAAAACGATACCACCAAAACATCCATATGTTGTTCCTATATTTAAATTCAGCGAAATAAACTTTTCCAAACATCGTCTGCTTTTCCCCCGCGAGCAACAAACCAAACATGGGGCGGGGCTTAGAGAGTTGGAAGATACCGGAAGTGACGTACGTGAAGGGACGGTGTGTAAACAATCGCTTACTATCACAATGGCAAACACTGGGGAATCAGCCAGTTAACCCGTTATATCTACGTATAGTTGAGACAACGAAATCAGATTGTCGGTGTTGTATTTTGTTTTTTTTGAGAATGATTTTGTTTAAAATAAAACAACAAACGTGAGGTTAGCAGACTTCGGCGAAGTAGACCCTACGGTAAGCCATTGACAATCAAAGTACATCACATCATCTTGATTTTTTAACGTCGTTAATCTACCGACAACCTAATTTATTTACAGTACATTGCGACAATCAAAGCAACTCACCACATACACACACACACACACACACACACACACACACACACACACACACTCACACACACACACACACATATATATATATATATATATATATACTCACAACACCAACAAAAGTTGGTTATCAACGATAATAATACGACTACGAATCCACCTACGAAAACACCGCATCCAAATGTTACATTTTATGATTTAGTTATCACTTATTTACACATTAAAACATTCAGAATCTAATAGCTAATAAAATAATGTTTTCAATAAAATGTGTGGTTAATCAAATCAAATAAACATCGTATTAAATTGACATTTCAGCAAGAGTGTCAATTAATGTAAGAAATTTACCTTATAAACGTATCCAAACGGACAATATGAATATCCAAATGCACAATAGACAGAAATCGTAAACCTATAAATCCATAAATGACAATACTGGAAACAGAAGATGGTAAGATAGAAAACCAAATAGTATGATGATTTTACACTGAAATGAATTTCATTGGTACACTGGTATTTAATCCAGAGTTTTAATTGGATAACTTGAGAGATATGTTCCTTACTTTTATTGGCTGACAACATCTAGACTGAATGTCGCGTTGATGTTTATTTCCTATTTCTTTTGTGTCATCCAAGACAGTACGTTTGACAATAAACAAATATGACATGCCGGTCACAGACATGCTATTTGTTATATAATTGAATCGGTCCAGTAAACTTGTTTTCTGTATAAACATAATTACACTCCTTCCTTCTCTCATACTCAGCTTCTTAATTGAGTAAACTAATTTGCGGTAACAACACTTCTCCCCTTTGATCTGGAAGAAACATCTATATGGTACGCTAAACTGAAAATTTGGCGTTGGTGTGCTGAAGTGACACATAAAGACCATTTATTAAACCATTTCGTTTTCATTTACGAGATGTGCATTAATCTGCTACTGGTGACATAATTCTTTAGTTCGATAATGTTCGTTGTCAATATCAATCTGTGTTATCATAATGTATATATTTGCGTGTACAATGGAGCAATATTCATGTTAATTTCATTGAACTTGTTGACCAATCCAGTTCATGTATTTATTCATGAACGTGAAGTGAACATGGTTTGCATTGTATTACATCATATATAGAATATTTTAATTGACACACTTCAAATACAGTAATCTTTTATATTAAATACACATATATTATATATATATATATATATATATATATATATACTTACAATTATTACCTTTTTGACCATATAGCAAAATTGTTACCTTTTTGGCTCTTTTCTTATTTGTTACAAAGTTAATATTTTTGTTTAGAGAAAATAAAGTTTAACTCTAAACTAATGATAAAAAGTGATTAAAACCATTTTATCTTAATTTTCTAATGTTTTATTCAAGTTATATATATTTGGAGCCAAAAAGGTGGAGCCAAAATTGTTAGGCAAAAATGTTCAAGCAAAATTTACAATTTTGGCTCACAGCAAAATTGTTACCTTTTTGGCTCTTTTCTTATTTGTTACAAAGTTAATAATTTTGTTTAAAGAAAATAAAGTTTAACTCTAAACTAATGATAAAAAGTGACTAAAACCATTTTATCTTAATTTTTTAATGTTTTATTCAAGTTATATATATTTGGAGCCAAAAAGGTGGAGCCAAAATTGTTAGGCGAAAATGTTCAAGCGAAATTTACAATTACAATAAAATGCTTTAAATCCCTATTTATTATTAGTTTAGAGTTAAATATTATTTTCACTTAATGAAAATATTAACTTTGTAACAATTACGAAATGAGCCAAAAAGGTAAAAAAAATTGCTATATGGTCATAAAGTTAATAAATAGAGGATATTTTACATTTCTCGTCGAATAACAATTATATCTCATCGAGTGAAGTAGAAATGTATATTTTCACGAGTGGCGCAGCTACGAGTGTAAATATATTATTTCTTCTTCACGAGATGAGATATACATGGTATTCGACGAGAAATGTCCAATGATCTATTTATTAGATTTAGCATTTTGTAAACAGAGCCTCCGAGATCGCCTTCCTTTCCAAGGCCATCCTATGACGTCATCCTATTGTTACGATGACATCATATGTTTGAAAGTGTTATTTCACTGAGTAGAATAACATGTTATTTCACTCAGTGAAAATACGGATTTTATTTTAACCGATAAATGCCGTATTTCACCAATGAAAATCAAATAATTGTATGTATTTATTGTTACCTTTTTGGCACATTGATCTTTAGCATATAATGCATTTTCTGCACCAATTAAATTTTAACAACTTACATGTTCTAAAAAGAAATTAATTTTGTGATATACATTTATATATGTTTATTTACTTACTAATTACATATATAATATTTGCATGAACATCTTGTTAAAACCTAATTATGATTAAGGGAGATTGTTTCGTCATTTCATCTGGAAATATATATATACATTTATAATATGACGAGCAGTGAAATACTGGGATTTATCAGTGAAATAAACTGTCTATCATGCTACAGTGGAAATAACTTATATTTTCACTGCCAACGGTGACTGATATCATTTGACATCATAAAACAATGGTCTCACGCGGCGAATTGGCTTATGACGTCACAGTGTTATTGTGGTGACAGGCTGTTCCTAGCGGCCACTCAGCATGAAAACGACCCTATTGGACGTAATTATGTGGATAATATCATATAATAAATAGAATATCCGTAAATTTTTGACAAACACCATTTTTAATCTGATCTCGTGAGGTATAAAAGTAATATATATTATATATAAAATATAACGTTTCTACCTCACTCGATGAGATAAACATGGTATTAGTCAAGAAAAGACAGATATGCTCTATGTATAGAAAACAAACTTGGACCAGACTAAAGACAAATTAACAATCACCCATTAATATGCCTTTTGTTAAAATTCTTTTGAGCAATTTCAATGGAAAAGTTTTTTTGTTTTTTTTAAAAATAGAGCCATGGGCTCTGTAGCTCACCAGGATTTGATTTATTATCTGAGGTTGAATATCTAAGTTATCTCAAATAATACATTGTTAACAAGCAAAATAGGTTTTTAGATCATGACCCCTGTGACCTATATTTGGAGTCACAGGGTCACCAATCCTACAATTAAGAATCACCTTTGACCAAAGAGTCTCTACACAACTTTTCAGCTCTCGGGTCACAAAATCTACAATTTAGAATCCCCATTGGCCAAGGAGTATGCACACAACTTTTCAGCTCTCTAGACCTTTTGGAACTGGAGAAGAAGATGGAAATAGGTTTTTAAGGAGGTGACCCCTGAGACCCCATTTGAGGTCACGGGGTCACGAAATCTACAAATTAGAATCCCCATTACCCAAGGAGTCTGCACACAACTTTTCAGCTCTCTAGACCTTTTGGAACTGGAGAAGAAGATGAAAATAGGTTTTTAAGGATGTGACCCCTGTGACCCCATTTGGGGCCATGGGGTCACGAAATCTACAATTTAGAATCCCCATTGGCCAAAGAGTCTGCACATAAAATTTCAGCTCTGTGGAGTCCTTGGTTTTGGAGAAGAAGTCGAAAAAGCGAAAAGTTTATGGATGGACGGACAGACAGACAGACAGACAGACGGACGGACGGACGGCGGATACCATGCCATGCCATAAGCCCATCGGGCCTTTCAGGCCTGATGAGCTAAAAATGAGATTTAGGAAGAAGCACATTTTCATAACTATACATGTTTCACTTCACTAATTTTGATATAGGCTGTTGATGCTATTGCAAATCATATTGGAAGTATTATTCAAAGTATTTGAAAACCCGAAAAAGCCATGTCTACACATGATGAATGCTCAACATACCATACTTCATTGTGCTGGGCCTTGCAGTTTTTGAATTTTGGTCTGGAAGCACAATTTTAAGTTATTGCTAGAGTAAATGGCTAAAGACAATACACCAAAGAAGTTGAAAATCTCAAAAGGCACAGTGATGATGATTCCTCATTTCAAGTTTCATTGAGCTTGGATATATGCTTTTAGATTATTGGTCCAGAAAAAAACCCAGAGAATGAACAGTCATTTCTTTACAATAACTTATACAACAAATCATTTACATCAATGCTGCATTAAATTTTACAGGAACATAGCATGAATGTAAGATTGCTGTATTAATTTAGTACCAGGTAGGTCACAAATCACAACAAATAATTTGAAATACTTATGTTTTCAGTAAAACCTCCGACAGCATTGATGTTAACCTTTTACAGTCACGTACTGTAATTTTGTGTATAAAACACTATTAAAAACAAAAGTTATTAGTGAGTGAAATATTTTTAATTACCATGAAATGTCAAATTTGATTCATTAACATGTTTTTTACAATACAGATGTAATAATTAGCTCAGGCCTTCATCCTTTCTGGATTATATTCTTGTATGTTCTTGCCGACATTAGCTCCTAAAACAAAAAATAGAAAATCAATTATTATGGATATTTAAAAATATATCTTTCAATTATGTTTGAATATGAAAATGAGAACTTTCAGATAAACTTTTACTCCCTTAAATTACAGTTAATTACAATACCAGTAATTAAAAAAGTTGAACCATGGACTCTGTAGCTCAATCAGGCTAATTAAATAGTTCAGATAAAGCATCTTTGTTTCATGTGAGTGCAAGGTAACTCTCCCAACAATATTTCAGCTCTTGGGTGTGCAGCATTTCAAGACGAAAAGTATGAGATTAAAGTCAAGTTCATCAATATTGACCATCAGTCCACTGAATACTCCTTGAGAAAATTCACTATTCAAATCATTGTTATAAATTGAAAACATTTTTTGGCATATTTTGTTTTCTCAAATTTGCTATTTATTATTAAAATTTACACAAAATATTATTATGTTGGAGGGTAAAAATTCTCATTACACGACCCGATAAGCCATATACATAGAAAACAGTTATCGGTATTGAAAGAAAATGGTATAAAGCGACGATGGTGTGATTCTCTTCAGTTAAGTATATATGTCAAATTAGTTGTGTACCTATCCTTGTCTAATTCAAATGGATAAGTTCTTCCTTTTGACTTATTACACTTTAACTTAGACTAAATAAACCAATTGGGATCTACAGATTAGTATTATAGGAGCTAAAATGATTCATTACTAGACATTC
Source organism: Gibbula magus (assembly GCA_936450465.1). Classification (NCBI taxonomy): domain Eukaryota; kingdom Metazoa; phylum Mollusca; class Gastropoda; order Trochida; family Trochidae; genus Gibbula; species Gibbula magus. Next base: position 40,460,890 of record OW388298.1, read on the forward strand.
ATATTTCCAGTATATATATATTACCTGTTTGGCTCACGTGCCGCTGAGTATATATCAAATCAGTTATGTACCTATCTTTGCCTATTTCAAATGGATAAGTTCTTCCTTTTAAATAACAAGGCAAAAGTGAGCACAGCTCACATACCCCTGCCTGAAGTTTGTCCGCCTTTATACAGTATCAACAGGTGTAGAAGCGAGCAAATCTCACATATCCCCGCTTCCCGCTTAGGTCAAAAAAGTTTCAAATAAGCAAATTATAAATCTGTGGCTATTGATTAACATATCAATACAGTTTGATGAAGTGGATCACATAGCTTCAGATGTTTCTACATAACATTGGAAGATGTAAGCTATATAATTAAAATCCAGTTGCCAAAAGGCACATCTAGGGATCATGGTTGACATGCGTTTCAAGTTTGGTGGTGATTTCAAATGTAGTACAGGAGATATGCTTAGGACAAACTGACTTCTACATAGTCACTGTTGAAGTCATGTTTCCATAGCAACCATCCAAAAATAGCATTTGCTTATCGGTCTTACCCTCAAAAGACACATCTAGGGATCATAATTAACCTCTGTATCAAGTTAAGTGAAGCTGACATGCATAGTATGGGAGATATGGTCCGGACAACAAGACTTCTCTATAGAGTCCCTGTTTATGTCACGTTTTCATGGAAACCGCAAAAAATAAAATTCAGATATAGGTCTAACCCTCAAAAGGCACAACTAGAGATCCTGTTTGACATGTGTATCAAGTTTGATGAAGCTAGCATGCATAGTTTTGGAGATCTGCTCCGCACAAAATGACTTCCTCAAAGAGTCATTTTTTAGTCACGTTTCCATGGAAACCGAAAAAAATGAAATTCAGGAATAGTTCTAACCCTCAAAAGGCACAACTAGGGATCATGGTTGACATGTGTATGAAGTTTGGTGATGCTAGCATGTATAGTTTGGGAGATCTGCTCCGCACAAAGTTTTGGGATGGACGCGCGGACGGAAAGAATGAACGCTATATACCCCCGCTTACGCTGTAAGGCGGGGGTATAATAAATTAGAAAACATACTCTAGTCAATCATGTCAATGAATAACAATGATTGTTTTTAATAAAAGAAATATTTTAAAAATTAACAGAATTGTGGTGTTTAAAACAATAGGTAATGTCCAAATTTGAAGTGTCTAAGTTAAATAGTTTTTTTACTTATGCTCTAGAAAAGACACAAAGTTAAAACACAAGACCATTTTTGGTAAACATTTAAAAAATATTTGGACCTTAGAGTTGAGACCCCTATAGGGCATGACAGCACCATATAGGTTACTTCCACACAAAATTTGAAGGTTCCAAGTCATATAGTTTTTGTGATATGCTCCAGAAACATGACAAAGTCTGAAATCAGACCGTTTTTGGTCAAAATTTAAAAAAAAATTATTTGGACCTTGGAGTTGAGACCCATACAGTACAAGGCACAACAGCACCATATAGGTTACTTCCATACCGGATTTGAAGGTTTCAAGTCATAAAGTTTTTAGATATGCTCCGGACACGCGGAGCTCTATATACCCCAACTACATCTTAGCGGGGGTATAATTTCTCACATACTAAATAATCCATTTGGGGTCTATTGATAAGTATTATTGGAGTAAAACTACCCCATTACTGGACACTCACATTTCCAATATATATAATAGCTTTTTGGCTCCCATGCCCCTACTTCTATGGAAAAAGAGCCATGTACCTATTTCAGGTGTATTTCTTCTTCATTTTGCTTAATAAACGTTTTTCCGAGCCTAAATAAACCAATTTGGATCTAGAGATAAATATTATAGGTTTAAAATTCCCATTACTAGAAATTCATATTTCCAGCATATATATTACCTTTTTGGCTCACATAATCCTAAGTATATGTGAGAGATATACCCATACTTTTCCCCGTGGGGCCCTTACGAGGCGGAGCCGAGTACGGCTCCAACGGGGAAAAGTGTTGAGTATCATTTGATACACGAGGAAAAGTATGGGTATATCTATCTGTCCCCACTTACGGTCGGTCGAGTGTAAGCGGATACTATTTCATAATATTTCTAAACAAATACAGCTGTAAACAAGCTTGTGCATGAAACGCACAACCCAAATACGGCCTCGTCTGTGACAACGCAGTCCGTGCTGCGTTGTATGGTTACCCATGTTTGGGGCTCGAAAACTAATTGATATGGCCCAATGACAGCATTGTCAAAGCAGATGCACGTGCATCTTGCTGAAATGTACAGCTGACGCTAAAAACAGCATGGCTAGTGTCAACGTGGCCAAAGTTTAGAGAAAACAGAAACAACTTTCAGTATGTTAAGACATTTACATTCTTATATAAAAAGAAAGAATTTGTGATATTATTTCACGCATTATAAGAATCTTATTCATTTGGTCATGAAAAAATGTTCAGAGTTTCAACTGGCTTCGTGGTGTAATGGTTAGGTCGTTCGGCCAGAAAGCAACAGGAGACGGGTTCGATCCAAGGTTCCTTATATGTTCATTTATAATCTGACATTTTATAAAGTATCATCACTTAGAATTTGGAAATTTAGAAAATTGATTACATTGTTTCTAAGCTGTTAAAAAGTGTAGGTATATTAGAAAAGTGTAGGTATATCAGAAAAAGTGTAGGTATATCAGAAAAAAAGTATAGGTATATCAGAAAAAGTGTAGGTGTATCGGCTTATACACCTACACTTGTAACAAAAGAAACCATAGCATCGAGACAGGAAGTGGGGTATAAGTCAGATTAGTTGTGTACCTATCCTTGCCTATTTCAAATGGATATACCTTTTTGGCTCCAATGCACCTCATTATATGTCAAATGAGTCATGTACCTATTTTTGCCTATTTTAGATGTAAAACTTCTTTCTTTTGTTGAATACAATTTTTTTTTCTATCCTAAATAAACCAATTGGGATCTATTGATAAGTATTATTGGAGTAAAACTACCCCATTACTAGACACTCACATTTCAAATATATATAATACCTTTTTGGCTCCCATGCCCCTACTTATATGTCAAATGAGTCATGTACCTATTTCAGGAGTATTTCTTCTTCATTTTGCTTAATAAACGTTTTTCCGAGACTAAATAAACCAATTGGGATCTAGAGATAACTAGATTAGCGTTTGCGGGACACCGCAAAAGCAGAGCAGCTCCGAAACTTAGGGTCTTGCCTTTTCCTGTTCCGCCTTCTCGTCAGCATCAATAAAATGGGAATTCTTTTTAACAATTTTTTTTTCATTATTCGAGTTATTACTAATCATCACTGGGGTCACTTTTCACAAGTTTGTTCTTAAAACCTATTTCTTCTTTCAAAATTTTATCCAAGGATTAACGTGGCTTTAACCAATATCTCATGACCTTGACCTTGACCATCAATGATCACTTTTCATCGCGTATAACAATCTTGCAATGACTCAAAGTGTTCATAGTTAAAATATGGCATATTCACAAAAGCATGCTTAAGTTTTGACCTCACTGTGACCTTGACCTTTGACAGATTTTAGCGAAAACGTTTACAAATCTTGTTCTTTCTCCATAATTCATATATACCAAACAAGAGCCTAATAGCACAAAAAAAGTTTGAAGTTATCATGTATACAAGGATTGTTGTAGTGATTTCAGAACTCATGACCTTGACCTTTGACCTTGAATGTGAACATGTCGAAATCATTCACCAGGTGTATAAGAAAGAAATTAAGCTATCTATATGAGATGTTAATATCTTCATGGGGAAAAAGTTACTCAGTGATTTCAGAACTGGTCAGCATGACCATATCTCGTGACCTTGACCTTTAAAATTCAAGGTCACACTATCAGTGATCACTTTTCATTGTGTATCACAATCATGTAATGATTCAAAGTGTTAATAGTTGAAATAAGACATTTTCGCAAAAGCATGCTTAGGTTGTGACCTCGCTATGACCTTGACCTTTGACAAATGTTAGCGAAAACCTTTTCAAATCTTAGCCTTTCTCCATAGTTGATATACACCAAATATGAGCCTGATAGCACAAATATTTTTCAAGTTATCGTGTTTACAAAGATTTTTTTAGCGATTTCAGAACTCGTGACCTTGACCTTTGACCTTGAATATGAACATGTCAAAATAATTCCCCAGGGACATTAGTAAGAAGTTATGTATATGAGGTGTTGATACCTCATTGGAAAGAAGTTATTTAGTGATTTCAGAACTGATGACCATGACCCTATGTCGTGACCTTGACCTTAAAAATTCAAGGTCACACAATCAGTGATCACTTTTCATTGTGTATCACAATCATGTAATGATTCAAAGTGTTGATAGTTGAAATAAGACATTTTCGCAAAAGCATGCTTAAGTTGTGACCTCGCTATGACCTTGACCTTTGACGGATGTTAGTGAATACCTTTTCAAATCTTGGCCTTTCTCCATAGTTGATATACACCAAATAACAGCCTGATAGCACAAATATTTTTTCAAGTTATCGTGTTAACAAGGATTTTTTTAGCGATTTCAGAACTCGTGACCTTGACCTTTGACCATGAATGTGAACATGTCAAAAAAATTCCCCAGGGGTATAAGTAAGAAGTTATGTATATGAGTTCTCAAAACCTTACAGGAAAAAAGTTATAGCCAATACAAAACGCGGCGGCGGCGGCGATGGAAACTGCACAAAAACTGATAGCAGCTCCGACTTAGTCGGAGCTGCTAAATATTATTGGAGTAAAACTACCCCATTACTAGACACTCACATTTCAAATATAATACCTTTTTGGCTCCCATGCCCCTACTTCTATGTCAAATGAGTCATGTACCTATTTCAGGTGTATTTTTTCTTCATTTTGCTTAATACAGGTTTTTCTTAGCCTAAATAAACCAATTGGGATCTAGAGATAAATATTATAGGTTTAAAATTCCCCATTACTAGAAATTGATATTTCCAGCATATATATTACCTTTTTGGCTCGCATAATCCTAAGTATATGTCAGATTAGTTGTGTACCTATCCTTGCCTAATTCAAATGGATAAGTTCTTCCTCTTGAATAATTACACTTTCTTCCAGACTAAATAAACAATATGTGATCTCCGATAAGTAGTAAATCCCTCATTACTAGACATTGACATTTTAAATATATATATATATAATACCTTTTTGGCTCCAATGCCCCTCATTATATGACAAATGAGTCATGTACCTATTTTTGCCTATTTTAGATATAAGACATCTTTCTTTTGTTGAATACAATGTTTTCCTAGCCTAAATAAACCAATTGGGATCTATTGATAAGTATTATTGGAGTAAAAGTACCCAATTACTTGACAGTCACATTTCAAATATACATAATACCTTTATGGCTCCCATGCCCCTACTTATATGTCAAATGAGTCATGTACCTATTTCAGGTGTATTTCTTCCTTATTTTGCTTAATAAAAGTTCTTCTTAGCCTTAATAAACCAATTGGGATCTAAAGATAAATATTATAGGTTTAAAATTCCCATTACTAGAAATTCATATTTCCAGCATATATATTACCTTTTTGGCTCACATAATCCTAAGTATATGTCAGATTAGTTGTGAACCTATCCTTACTTATTTCAAATGGATATACCTTTTTGGCTCCAATGCACCTCATTTTATGTCAAATGAGTCATGTACCTATTTTTGCCTATTTTAGATGTAAAACTTCTTTCTTTTGTTGAATACAATATTTTTCCTAGCCTAAATAAACCAAGTGGGATCTATTGATGAGTATTATTGGAGTAAAACTACCCCATTAATTTACACTCACATTTCAAATATATATAATACCTTTATGGCTCCCATGCCCCTACTTCTATGTCAAATGAGTCATGTACCTATTTCAGGTGTATTTTTTCTTCATTTTGCTTAATACACGTTTTTCTTAGCCTAAATAAACCAATTGGGATCTAGAGATAAATATTATAGGTTTAAAATTCCCCATTACTAGAAATTCATATTTCCAGCATATATATTACCTTTTTGGCTCACATAATCCTAAGTATATGTCAGATTAGTTATGTACCTTTCCTTGCCTATTTCAAATGGATAAGTTCTTCCTCTTGAATAATTACACTTTCTTCCAGACTAAATAAACAATTTGTGATCTCAGATAAGTTGTAAATCCCTCATTACTAGACATTGACATTTTAAATATATATATATAATACCATTTTGGCTCCAATGCACCTCATTATATGTTAAATGAGTCATGTACCTATTTTTGCCTATTTTAGATGTAAAACTTCTTCCTTTTATTGAATAAATTATTTTCAAAAACCTAAATAAACCAATTGGGATATATTGATAAGTATTATTGGAGTTAAACTACCCCATTACTAGAGACTCACATTTCCAAAATATATAAAACCTTTTTGGCTCCCATGCCCCTACTTCTATGTCAAATGAGCAATGTACCTATTTCAGGTGTATTTCTTCTTTATGTTGCATAATACACGGTTTTCCTAGCCTAAATAAAACAATTGGGATCTAGAGATAAATATCATAGGTGCAAAATTCCACATTACTAGAAATTCATATTTCACCTTTTTGGCTCACATAATCCTAAGTATATGTCAGATTAGTTGTGTACCTATCCTTGCTTATTTCAAATGGATAAGTTCTTCTTTTTGAATAATAACACTTTAACTTAGACTAAATAAACCAATTGGGATCTAGAGAATAGTATTTTAGGAGATAAAATGATTCATTACTAGACATTCATATTTCCAGTATATATATATTACCTTTTTGGCTCACATGAGTATATATCAAATGAGTTAATTACCAATCTCAGATGTTTCTGTTCTCCGTTTTGCCAAAATACCCTTTCTCCTTACCTAAAGAAACAAGTATGAACAAGCAGACAGAGTCTACTTTATCCCCTGCCAAGTGGAAAAAGTTTAAAATATATTGAACGATGATTTTGAACTTCATGCTATAATAAATCCTTAATCACTCATAAGTAGTCATAAATTCATGCTACAGAAGAAAGTGTACTTCCCAAATTGCAGTACTCTCTGTTTAACAATAGTTCTGTTCTGGAAGTGAAATTGTGAAAAGCATTTTGAGTTTGACATGTTTGTCCATGGATATGCCTAAAAATAAATTTTCAAAGAAGTTGAAAACTCCAAAAGACACATACTATGATGAATGCTCCACACAGCAAGTTTCACTGAGCTAGGCCATAAACGATTTTAGTTCTGGTTCGAAAACAAAATGTCAAGTTATGTTTCCTTGGAAATGGCTAAAAATAAAATCCCAAAGAAGTTGAAAACCTAAAATGGCGCATCGATCAAAACATAATGACTGTTCCAAGTTTTATTTAGCTAGTATTTACAGTTTTTGAGTTTTAGTCCAGAAACGAAATGTTAAAGTATGTTTCAATGGAAACAGCTAAAATTAAAATTCCAAAGAGGTTGCACATGTTTCCCATATCAAGTTTCATTGAGCTATGCAGTACGATTATTCAGTTGTTGTCTGGAAACGAAACCCTGATGCACAGACGGACGGACGTAGGTCATTTCAATATCCCCAACAACTTAGTGTGGCAGGGGATAATGACAAGAATCTGGACTACCCTTGTCTTGTCATAAGCCCATTTGGCCTTATAGGCCTGATGAGCTAAAACAAGTAGATGCCTACTCCCAAACCTGTTATGTTACTTACCTCTTAAACTTCTCAAACTTGACGGCTTCCTCAGTGTCGTGGAAGGAAGGCCAAGACTTGATAGCGTGCAGGATTGGTGAGGTCATGCCCTGTTGCCTGAACAATGGTTGGCTCTAGAAAAAAGTTATTTTTTTAATATTATCTCCAGCTAATAACTTGATTAGCAATAGTAACAAGGATCTGTATTCCAAACTTTTGAAATGTCCTACAATATTGGCATTATTTTTATCATAGGTATTTATTTTAGATAATCTTCATGCAGTATTCCAATTCAATGATATCGTTTATTTCTCAATTCCATCAATAGCTGTAAAACTTTGCAACATGCTCTACTGTCATTATTTCTATCCATTCCAATAAGACTGTAACCAGATTCCCGCAATTCTTACACTTCAAGTTTAACTCCAATAATACTTATCAATAGATCCCAATTGGTTTATTTAGGTTTTTGAAAATAATTTATTCAATCACTTACAAATGAAAACTGTTCAATTTCCAGTTAGCTCCTAACTCACATGGGATTATGGTTCAAATGCATCTCAAGCTTGGTAGAGCTAGCATGAATAGTTTTGAGTTATAATCTGAATAAAATGACGTCCTCATAGAGTCTATGTTTCCATGGAAACTAAAAATATTGGAAGTCACACATTAGTCTAAAAAACAACAGTCACAGCAAGAGATCATGGTTTATATCAAATTGGGTGAAGCTAGCATTATAGATTGGGAGTTATGCTTCGGGTACAAGTTGACATGACCTTGTAATGTCCATGATCACCATTTCTTCAACTTCTACACAATTTCTGCATGGATCTTGAAGAGAAGCTGACTCTTCCAATTCAAATGGTGTAGACATAATTAAATCTCCATATCGTGACCCATGTTATCCATATTTGGGGTCACTTGCTACAAATTCTGCACACAACATTTCAGCTCTGTAGACCTTTTGGAACTGGAAAAAATAGAGCCATGGGCTCTGTAGCTCATCAGGGTTTATATAGTTTAATGATGAAGACTGAAATAGATTTTTAGGTAATGGCTTGAAGCCTTCATTTGGGGCACAACATCTACAATTTAGAATCCCCATTAGCTAAAAATTCTGCACACGATATTACAGCCTTCTAGGCACATTTGTTCTGGAGAGGATGAAAATATGTTTTTAGGTCATGGCCTGAGAGGCCTTTATTTGGGGCTCCAGGCCAGGGTCACGATATCTACAATTTAGAATCCCCATTGACCAAGAAGTCTGCACACAACTTTTCAGCTCTATAGACCTTTTGGAACTAGAGAAGAAGACGAAAATAGGTTTTTAAGGATGTGACCCCTGTGACCCCATTTGGGGCCATGGGGTCACGAAATCTACATTTTAGAATCACCAATGGCCAAGGAGTATGCGCACAATTTTTCAGCTCTCTAGACCTTTTGGAACTGGAGAAGAAGATGAAAATAGGTTTTTAAGGATGTGACCCCGGTGACCCCATTTGGGGTCACAGGGTCACGAGATCTACAATTTAGAATCCCCATTGGCCAAGGAGTCTGCGCACAACTTTTCAGCTCTCTAGCATTTTTGGAACTGGAGAAGAAGATGAAAATAGGTTTTTAAAGATGTGACCCTGGTAACCCCATTTGGGGTCACAGGGTCACGAGATCTACAATTTAGAATCCCCATTGGCCAAGGAGTCTACATACACATTTTCAGCTCTCTAGACCTTTTGGAACTGGAGAAGAAGATGAAAAAAGGTTTTTAAGGATGTGACCCCGGTGACCCCATTTGGGGTCACCGGGTAACAAGATCTACAATTTAGAATCCCCAATGGCCAAGGAGTCTGCAAACAACTTTTCAGCTCTCTAGCATTTTTGGAACTGGAGAAGAAGATGAAAATAGGTTTTTAAGGATGTGACCCCTGTGACCTCATTTGGGGTCATGGTGTCATGGGGTCACGAAATCTACAATTTAGAATCCCCATTGGCCAAGGAGTCTGCAAACAACTTTTCAGCTCTCTAGCATTTTGGGAACTGGAGAAGAAGATGAAAATAGGTTTTTAAGAATGTGACCCCTGTGACCCCATTTGTGGTCACGGGGTCAAGAAATCTACAATTTAGAATCCCCATTGGCCAAGGAGTCTGCACATAAAATTTCAGCTCTGTGGAGTTATTGGTTCTGGAGAAGAAGTAGAAAAAGCGAAAAGTTTACGGATGGACGGACGGACGCCATGCCATGCCATAAGCCCATCGGGGCTTTCAGGCCTGATGAGCTAAAAATGTTATTTTTCCAGGAGAATTTATTATTTGAATTTATAGGTATAACAAACTTGGGAGAACTTGGGAAGAAGATGGAAATATTTTTGTTCAGGTTTTGACCCATATTTGGGCTCACAGGCTCACCAAATCTACAATTTAGAATCACCATTAGCCAAGGAGTCTGTACACAACATTTCAGCTTTCTAGACTTTTTGGTACTGGAGAAGAAGATGAAAATAGGTTTTTAGGTCATGACCCCAATGACCCTATTTGGGGTCACTGGGTCACCAATTTAGAATCCCCATTGACCAAGTTTAATCATCACTGGAGTCTTGTTCTTAAAACCTATTTCTGATTGGATCTGATCAATTGCATCTAAGGGTTAACATGGCCTTAAGCAGTATCTCATGACCTTGACCTTTGACCTTCAAGGTTACAAAATCAATGATCACTTTTCATTGTGTAAACCAATCATGGAATGATTCAAAGTGTTAATAGTTTAAATAAGGCATTTTTCGTAAAAGCATGCTTAAGTCGTGACCTTGCTGTGACCTTGACCTTTATTGGATTTTTATTGAAAACCATGTCAAATCTCGACCATTCTCCATACTTAATATACACCAAAAAAGAGCCTGATAGCACAAATATTTTTCGCTTTCAGAACTCGTGACCTTAACGTTTGACATTGAACATGTAAAAAAAAATTGCCATGGGTATAAGTAGGAAGTTATGTATATCAGTTCTTGAAACCATATTATAACCCCGGACCTCTTGATCCGAAGTGGAACACGCTAACCACTGTGCTATCCCGACCCCCTGGTTCTAGAGAAGAAGATGAAAAAGCTAAAAGTTTACAGACGCTGGACGCCATGCCACAAGCCCAAAAGGTGCTAAAACATGAAATATCATGTACGCGGATATCCAAGCACCACAGAGAGTGAGGTCACTCAAACCAGTAACAATGAAAACCAAGATTTTTGGAATATGATCTTTGATAGATGGAAACTGAGATTTGTAAATTTCATAACTTTCTTCCAACAAAAAGACATAGTCATCAATATCCCCCGCCAGATTCAAGAAATTGGAACAAGGGCAATAATTCAAGAAGAAATAATTGTGCATTACTCTTTTTCATTCCATCAAGGTTTCCTCAAGCAACACACCAAATTTGGTTATCCTATCTTGAATAGTTTCTGAGAAAAGCTGTCCCCTTTGGAGTTACAATGAACGAAGTCCAAAAATACGGAACAAGGGCAAAAATCTCCGTAAAAATTAATGGTACGCTTCTGATTTTCGAACTCCATCAAGGTATTCATGCCCTCAAGCAACAAACCACATTTGGTTACCCTATCTTTAACGGTTTCTGAGATAAACTGTCCCCTTTATCTCGGACGGACGCATGGAGCCCAAAACTATATCCCCTTTCCACTTCGTGGCAGGGGATAAAAATAAAGGGGGTATCAGGGGTGCTTTTAAAGTTGTGTTTTTCACCTCATAAACCAGTAATGCCAAAAAAGATCAAATTTGAGCATTTCAACTGTTTATAATGGATATCAAATGAGCCAAATGTTAAGTCACCAACATTAATACACACATAAAAGTTTGGCCCTGAGTCTCTTAGCACATTGCTTTTTTCTCTATAGGTCTTAATTTGATCAGTGTTTAGACTAGTGCTAGTGCTAGTGCTGAGGGCTGGGTACATAATTAGGTGTAACAGAGGGTGACAGTCTCTTCTCAGATGTTGAGGGGGAGGGGTGTGTGTGAAGGGGTTTGTATTTTTGTGGTTAGACAGACTAAGAGAGGAGGGACAGGTTGATAGTGGGATGGATGACATTGTATCAATGAAACCAGGACAGAATCATATGTAATAAATGTCTCCACAGATTGTATTGGTTTGTATCATGTTGTATCATGATTTGGAGAATATATTTGAATTGTATAGGTAACTTCGAGTATGTGTTCTAGATCAATGCAGGAGACTCATTATTTAGACAACCATGTGATCCAGGCATGTTGGTCTCATGCACTGACACTGATCATTTTTAGAGGTTTTTGTTTTAGATTTATGGCTATGAATTGTACTTTATCTGAACTTTATTTCAGTCAACAACAATCACTATATAGCAGGATAGCTATAGAGCCTGTGGTTCTATTTTTACTACTATAAATTGAACAAAAAGCACTTGAATGTTGAAATCTTTTGTAGCAGTTATAATTACATAATAAACAAGATGTGTTTGTTAAACACGGATGCCCCCGGATATACCAAAGTTATGGAAATGGTTAAAGTTTTCTGAAGATGTCCACTGCGGCAAGGTCAAGGTCACAAGGTCAAGTATGATGATCTCATCTGAAAGGTCTCATCACAAGGTATGCACATGCCAAGTATGAAAGCCCTAGCTCTGAGCAATCGAAAGTTACGGCCAAGGTTAAAGTTTTTATGGACAAACACGCAGACGGACGGACAGGTGAAAAACAATATACCCCCGGAATCTCCGATTCGGGGGCAAAAAAATCTCTCATTCTGAATTAAGCAGTTGTTAAACAATGCACTCACTCACTAAGTCTTCAACCTGAGATAATAAATAGTGAAAGTCCTGATGAGCTACAGAGATCATGGCTCTTTTTTAGGAGACACCTCAAAGGCAAAAATTTGGGAAGAAGGGACATATTAAACACTAGATATCCCTGCTTACACTTTAAGACGCCGGTATTACTACATAAAGCATTTATGCTTTGACTTACCTTGAAATAAAGTCATCTTTATGTGATCCAAAACACAAGTAGTCTGTCAATCAGTTCTGCCACTTCAGGTCAATTTGAATCAAACCGCTCCGAGATTTACTGTAACACATTTAGTAATTAATAAGAAAAGGAAAAATCAAAATAGATATCAAACAATGTTAATAAAAATAGAACCATGGGCTCTGTAGCTCATCAGGGTTTCCTTGATTTATTATCTGAGGTTGAATATCTAAGTTCTCTCCAGTTATAAATTTACCAAATCTACAATTTAGAATCTCCCCTTGACCAAGGAGTCTGTACACAACAGAGCTTTTTGTCCTGGAGAAGAAGATAAAAGAAGGTTTTCAGGTCATGACCTCTGTGACCCTTATTTGGGGTCACAGGGTCAACAAATATACAATTTAGAATCCCCATTGCCTTATGAGTCTGCACACAACATATCAGCCTTCTAAAGATTTTCATACTTGAGAAGATGAAAATAGGTTTAAGGTCATGACCTGTGACCTACATTTGGGGGCGAATATCAAGATTCAGTTCATAAATTGTCCCTAATGTAACAATTATGTTAATCTGAAGTTTTCGACTGTTGGTTTGAGAAATCGTTGAAAGGTTTATGGGTTAAGCCTTCCATCTCTATGTAGAGGGCAGTGAGGTGAAGTGGTTTGGGGATTAACACTGCTTAAATGAGCTTTCGTTTAACTTTAGTTTCATTACTTTCGAGCATCGTTTAGTATTATTATTTTCGAGAATTGATTAGAATTAGTGAACCATAGATAATTTTCACCCACGTACTTATACGTGGGGCAGGTTCGTTTGAAGTGGTCACACCATGGCCCTGGCAACTTTGCCTGCAGTAGAGAACTATTCTATTTGCAGTAAGGTTTGGGTGCAATGTTACACTGAAATTCAGCATAGTATCACCCATTGTTTGCTAGTTCCAGCCGATACTCGCAGGCTTCCCTGCAATGCATAGCCACAATAATGTGGGCATTCTCCCTGCAATAATACAAACAGTTCTGATACAAGTGAAATACTGTTAAAAACGGCATAAAACCCCAAATCATCTCACCTCACTATATTTTTATAAGTACATACACAGGATAACAGTTGTCTACATTCTCTCCCCACAGAGGATACTCCCTGCAGGTTTACTATCCTAACCTCTGTTCTACATTGTTTGAAATCGAGGACTTCAGCTAAATTCCCTAGCAGGGGAATAAGAACCTCATTCTGTATCTCTGCTTTTTAACCAATGAAAACTCATCTTTTAGCGTCCATGTCGACCAAATGACTTCAAAGATCTAGGCATTTGACTCTTATGGCCCTTAAAGGGTCTTGTTCATTAGCATATATCCTTCGATATGTCTGATGTAAACAAAACAAATGAACTACCTTGGGTATTTGTCTCTGATTTGGTCTTTGTATTTATAAGCATGTTTATGATCAATAATGTCATGTAATGTCACTTTTACAACAGCGTCGCTGATTGCACAACTAGATTCAATTGCAACCAATCAGGACACTCCATTTTAGCACACGATTTCAAGCAATATAGAACAGAGGTTAGGATCAGAAAACTTAAGGGAGTAACCTCTTTGGGAAGAGAAGGAGTTGTCTACAGCAAGTGATACTTGAAAAGAGTTTGAAAATATGAAAAGGTTTAAGCTAATAGATAGACAGATCGATAACAATGCTCAATATGCCATCATAAGCATATTAGCTTTTCAACTAAGTCTAAAATTTTAATGAAAGTAAAACCACCAAATCACCAAATCTACAATTTAGAATCCCCAAGCACAAAATTACAGTTCTCTAGGGTCAGTGACTCGAAAAGTTCAAACGGACGGACAGATGCCATGCCATGCTAAAAGCCCATCGGGGCCCCTCAGGCCAGAATAGCTAAAAAATATGATGATGTTCAAGTTAGCTTAAAGGGGCTGTAGCACTTTTTTTTTTTGCTCAAGTAAGTCGATAAAATGTCGTTGAAAAATAATGTCACCAACAGTAAAACACCATTCTCTCTTCGGAAAATCAAGTTATAAATGAGTGTACATGGTTCCTTAAAGCCATGGCAATCGTTTTTTGTCATTCGAAATAATAAAATGTGTTCACAATAAAATGGCTGTCATGCAATTTCTGCTTTATACACAACACCGGTATTACCACTACGGATAATTGGTTTGTGTAATAAGATGTTGTACCCTCTGAAGTAAATATAAATGACATAAACTATTTTTCAAATTGGTAAATTTTACAACAAAAAAAAAATTTGCAAAAATCATGCTACTGCCCCTTTAAGATAAATAGTGCTGCCTTTACTGAAATAAGAATGTTATCTTAAACAAGGCCCTGTTGTTACCAATTCCGTTTCATTTCAGTCATTTTAGGGTTGATACATGGGTTGATTCCAGAGCTCTTCACAACTTTGTCATTCTTTTATAGTGTAGATGTTGAACAGAGATTTGGCCAAACATCTCTTTCAACTTCAATGGTGACCTGAGAAAGAAATTAAAATGAATCTTTATACTAGAATGCTTAACTGAAAAATAAACAAGCATGTAAGCTGGCTCCCTAATATCCCAAACCCTTCTTATGCAATCTCTAAGTATCATTTCATATAGCTCAATCATATTAATCCATTTTAAAAATGTATTATGTAATTATCAGTGTCCAATCTGAAACATATTTTTCTCTCCGTCATATCGAAGATTATGTAGTAGAATATTGTGTAAAAGTCTTAAAAAATTGGCTGAAATGGTTTTCTGCAATCAGTCAGACAATAATTTAGATGCGAGAATACGACGAAGTACACAATACACAGAAATTCCAAAATAATTCACAAAATCAGTTGCAATCAAGCACTGCACCTCCCTTAGTAGTATAAAAGATTTGTGAATTTTGAAAGGGATTGGATAAATAGATTTTCTGCTTACGGTATAAAAAAATAAATCTCAGAAAATGACGGCCTAAAAACTACAGAAATTCTTTAAAAATTCATAAAATTGCTTTGCACTGTAACTCTCCTGGTAGTGTTAAAGATTTGTGAAAAGTTGGGAAAAAATTTGATGAATAGCTTTTCTATAATTGGTCGGACAAATTTCAATCTCAGGAAATGACTGAATAAAAAAATAAGGAAATTAAGAAATTCTAAAAGTTCATAAAATAGCTTGTAATTTTTGTAATCCGAAGAAGAAGTTTGGTGCAAAGTTTGAAAAGAATCAGATGAATAGTTTTCTGTACTTGGTGAGACAAAAAATGTCTTTGGATGTATTGATGATCAGGGGTATAATAAAATTTATGATTTACAGAATATAAATAACTTGCATCTTTTTTTTAAAAATGATTTTTTAACAATGAATATGAATTATGTCTACTTCTTAAATTTTCTCAAACATGTTAAACATAAATACAATATGTGATGTGCCAAATTGTCTTGATTCAAGATATATATATTAATGCTATTTCTGTGTTGTCAAATTAAAATTCTGTGTTTCCAAATTGCTCAACACGTCAAACTTTAACTGCAAGTCCAAACTTACATTATTCAAGTTGATGTTTCTATGTTTACAACTCAGTAGCCTTTTGGTTGCATTGTCACAAGCAAGCATTTCTACTGAAAATTTCTATTATTGTAGGCTAAAGTTACGCAGGCAGAGTTTGAATGTAACAACAATTCCCAGCTCTAACTTGATTTTCAGACGTTTAACAAATATGATGACATTAACGAAATGTTTAAACTTTGCCAAGGAAATGATTTATTGTGTGACTATCCAGTTCAATCATAAACAAGGATGCGCGAATCGGTATCTTGACCCGCCGCGTAACTTTAGCCTACATCATGATTGACACAGTCAACTGCTGTATATTTTGGAGGGGATTATTGCGACTATTTTGACAGGCATATAACTCCTTGATACAATGATAGCTTAAGTAAAAAAAACCAGAAGTTTATACTCACCCGTACAACAGCAGTCATTGCAACTTTTCCGACAAATCAAATATGGCAACTTTTTGAACTGTGCCAGTGTCTGTGTGTCTTGAAAACATGCGGGTCTAACCGCTTCCGGTTCGCACTAGATCTATCTATTAATACTTTTCCGTAACGTTAATTTCCTTTGATGAAAATAATGCAAGGTAGAAATATTCAAAATTCTATGATAATGAACTTAATAAACCGTGATAAATATGCAATTTCTGCGACCAATATTAGCTTTGACACGGTTCCCCCATGCTGATGCGCTGCGCTTCGACTGTAAAAACCTGCGATGGCGACAGAAACAGCCTGGGCGAGTGCGCTGGATGTATAATTTCAAATTTTTTATTTGAGTATATAATGGACTTATTTTTGAATTTATTCAATCACGTTAATGATGGTATTGTATAGTAAAAGTTTGGCTACGATTATATATATTCATTTCCGAGATATTGCTTATCAAAAGTCCGGAGCCAAAAAGGTAACTCGAAATTATATACAAATTTATTTTCTTGATTTTAACTAAAAATATCGTTCATTAGTAATTGTTTTTACTTCGACATACCTCTACTGTTACCAGAAAGGGAATTTAACAAAAGATCTGGCGTGCAGATGTGCATGAGTAATAATGACAGCCTGATGTTATTTTGGCTCCACCAACTGGAGCCAAATAGGCTAGAGGAGCCAAAACTGTAGTGTATAAAGCCCAAAATGGTAATGATTGTACTAATATATATATATATATATATATATATATATATATATTATTTATAAATCTGCGATGTTGTCTCGCTTATTTGAACAGCCAATCGTTCAGTGTTTATAAAACTATAGCTACCATATTACTTTATTTATCAATACACACAAAAAAAAATAACCTGCCGATTATGGAACATAATTTTATCAATTGGTGCTACTTAATCTCTCTTCGCCCCGATTTCCGCGAGAGTCTTCTTCTCTTGTGTCAATGTCACTTGAACTGTCATTTGGTCAATACAGGTAAGGCAAGGCATTGGTCACGTAAATGACGCAGCTTGAAGACAAACACTCCATGGAAAGTGATATGACAGCAGTTCCACAGTTTATTGCTACAAACATACTATACATAAGCGCAGAATGCACTCCAATCCAACAGGCCCCAGTCGTTGTAACCATATGAAATCGCTAGTCCAATAGTTAAGTAATCCGTTTATCGAAAATGTGGGTTGTTTTGATGAAGTCTAATATGAGCAGTCAAAAAGTTGGGAAAACGCGTTAAATTAAGATTACCGGCCATAGTGAGACTCCTCCACGTACGTTACAGCACGATACGCTTCAGTGACCACCATCCGCCCACTTTCATTCTGGTCGCTGGGGCTTAGTTAGGCACTTTTTTAAAAAGCCGTATATGAGTAATTTACGGGTCGATTTCAGAAATTTAAAATCGAGCAATTGTCAAATTGAAACCTCTTTTCAAAGAATCCGAAAGTGACCATATGTCATTTCATCTAACCTTTAATGAGACAAAACCAACTATAAGAAATATTATGTGTCGGTTTATCCGGAAATAGCTTACTCTTGTAGTTACTATATTTTGAAATGTCCTCAAGATTTCACAATAAAAAGCCAATGTATACAAATTGAGATGTTGCACAATGTTATTTGACAAAATCATCACTATAACCAATGACTACACAATTAGAAGGAATTCGGTATTCTGCAATAATGCTTTGCTTTGAAGGAATTTGGTATATATCCTGTAATAATACTCCGTTTTGAAAGAGTTTGGAATTCTGCAAAAATGCTCCGTTTTCAAGGAATGTGGTATCTGCATTAATGTTCTGTTTTGAAGGAATTCGTTATTCTGCAATCTTGCTCTGTTTTGAAGGAATTCACAGAGAAATAGTAAGTTATTCGCTACTGTCGTTTTCCGAAACTTAACTTTTCAGATTCTTCAAAATGAACAAAACATTTACTGACTAATTTACAATTAAAGGACATATGTTATACACGTACAGTTAAGCAAGAAACAAAATACCCCCTTTCTAGAAATTTCTAGAAAATGTGTAGTGCGTAGTTCCTTTTTAAAATCAACTTTATTAGTAAAGCGGATATTGGATGTTGAAATGTTCCTACTCTACCATGCTTCCTCATTACCTGTCATGCATGACCTAAGCGTTAATTAACTAATGGGAACTGAAGGGAAAAGTTGACTATGAACTATGCATTTACATATATGTCGTTAATTCTTTTACACCATTGTGCATTTATCATACTTTCATTCTCTCTCTTCCCCTGGCATAGGCTCTATTAACAAATTTACCTGACATATTGTTTCCTTGATGTGAACATCCATTCTCTTGTTCAACAATAAAGACTGATAAATTACAAGGGCATTCAACTGTGTGAAGAAGATATGATTTAAACTTCCATTGCATTAGAAATCGATTACTTTTCCCGATCTGTTGTACATTTAAGTGAATGCAATAGTGGGGATGAAGACAAAGTGGTTACATAATATTGTGTCCGTGAATAGAATAATTAATTGGCTTGGTATATAGAATATATTACCCTTTTGGAAAGATTATCGAATAATATGGAATACAGACTTTGTTATCTTTGCTGTTACGACATTTACGATTCCAATATTAATTCAAATACTAAATTGTTTCTATTGTATTCTTTTCAATTGAAAATAAGATGTATGTCAAAATTGCAGTACGCCAGACAGGTATCTTCACAAACAATATATATGTTACATGGATATAGTTCTCTTTTGTTACATGTAATAATATACAGGACTTACATTTTCCAAAAGTTTGTATATGAATGTATAGTGAATTCCTATTTTGAAGTATACTGTCAATATACTGTATATCTATTTAAATATCGGTTTAATCTTAATATATGTCCCTACTTATAAGTTCATAAAAATCTGTGTCAACTGCAACATGTTTAAATTGCAATGTCCTTTTAGATTATTAGATTGTGAAATGAAGAGAAACAATTAAAGTTGTCTTTATTTTAATCTTGTATCAATTTGTAATGTTTTGTGTTGAGTATATGTTAACAATTGGTTATACTGGATATTGGAGACAACCTGTGTGCGCAGGTAAGAAACTATTACTATTACAAAATGTATTTCTGCCCCGTGGATAACATCTTTGTGAAGGTTTTATAAGATAAAAATCAATGTCCGGTGGCTAATTCATTATATCTTTAAAATATTAAACTTAAAACAAAATGTAGTAAACATGGACTTTATCTTCCACTTAATCCGTGCATGTGGAAAGACATAAAAGTGGAATAGTCGAAAATCGAATATTACTGAGATGCTGTGATCAAATATTTTTGTTTTCTTACTTTTATAAATTTTAAAAATTAATTTCAAAATATAAGAAGGAGAACGAGTTCTATTGATATACAACTTCTTTATTGCAGAAGTGCGACCTTTCAATGTAGATTCCAACACCGTTATCAAGCTACACCGAGACGTTGAACTCCTGCAATAAAGAAGTTGTATATCCATAGAGCTCGTTCTCCTTCATCTAACCAACTCCTAAATGAAAGAAGTTCGATATATGTGTTAAAGAATCACTGGATAGAAACTGAGAAGCGTTATGTTTTAAACGACTGTTATAACAATTCCTCTATAGCAATAACTACTAAAAAGTACTGTTGGAGATGTAAGTGAAATGCATTTTCGATAATTTATGTATTAAAGACAAGATTAAATCGTGAATTTTAACATCCTGTCACCAATTTTGCATTATCCAAACACGATTTATGTAATCAATTCGAATCAATTAGTCTCCAATTCCAAGATCTTGAGATGACACTGTTAGATTATTGACAAAAGGGGTGCATGCAAAATCTACATTAAATTCGATTAAGTCCGGCGTCCGTCCGTCCGTCTGTAAACTTTTCGCATGTTCATCTTCTTCTAAAGAACCACTTAGTCTAGGGAGCTGAACTTGTGGATGCAGACTCCTTGGCTAATGGGGATTCTAAATTGTAGATTTGAAATGGGGTCACAGGGGTCACAACCCCAAAAACCTTTTTTCATCTTCTTCTCCAGTTCCAAATGGTCTGGAGAGCTGAAACGTTGTGTGCAGACTCCTTGGCTAATGCAGATATTAAATTGTAGATTTCATTATCCCGTGACCTCAAATGGATTCACAGGGGTCACAATCCCAAAAACCTATTTTCATCTTCTTCTCCAGTTCTCGATGGGCTTATAGCCTGGCATGGTGTCCGGCGTCCGTCCGTCCGTCCGTCCGTCCATCCGTCCGTCTGTAAACTTTTCGCATTTTCATCTTCTTCTCCAGAACCACTTGATCTAGGGAGTTGAAATTGTGTGTGCAGACTCCTTGGCTAATGGAGATTCTAAATTGTAAATGTTATGACCCCGTGACCTCAAATGGGGTCACAGGGGTCACAATCCCATCAACCTATTTTCATCTTCTTCTCCAGTTCCCAAAGGTCTAGAGAGCTGAACAGTTGTGTGCAGACTCCTTGGCTAATAGGAATTCTAAATTGTAGATTTCATGACCCCGTGACCTCAAATGGGGTAACAGGGGTCACAACCCCAAAAACCTATTTTCATCTTCTTCTCCATTTCCAAATGGTCTAGAGAGCTGAACCGATGTGTGCAGACTCCTTGGCTAATGGAGATACTGAATTGTAGATTTCATGACCCCGTGACCTCAAATGGGGTCACAGTGGTCACAATCCTAAAAACTATTTTCATCTTCTTCTCCAGTTCCAAAAGGTCTAGAGAGCTGAAAAGTCGTGTGCAGACTCGTTGGCTAATGAGGATTCTAAATTGTAGATTTTGTGATCTTGCGACCTCAAGTATATGTCACAGACGTCATGATCTGAAAAGCTATTCATCTTGAGATTGTATGTGCTCTTTAAAGGGAGGTCATTTGAAGGAAACAAAGGTAATGAATTAAATGTTCAAGTGTGTCTTTATTTGTATTTGTAGGGGGCCTCAAAGATAGGTCAGATAGGTAAGGTCTCCATATAAAGTGCATTTAAAATGTGTTTAAAATGTTAATTATAATATAAAGAATGATGAGCTACAGAGCCAATGGCTTTATTTTTTCAAATAGTGACGTGATGTGCATGAACCTGCAACAAACACAGCCTATTATAATTTTGTTGTTATCAATAATGAGTGTATTTCACGTTTTGGTGATGAACTTTCTGAAGTTATAAATGACACATAATGTTTTATTTCATTCAGGTGTCTTCATGATTTTTCTCATGATTAAATGTACTAAAACAGTTGATGCAACGCCGGGGTTTTACTGTTGCCCCTGGGGTTGATGAAAAAAATATTTGACCATACGCAACTATTAGTCCCGCTGTGCACAGCCATGTGCATACCAACTGTCAACTGGTGATACATTTCAACGTCTATTTCTTGCATGTCTAATACCTTTTGTTCTGTTCGGTTGTACACGCAATGTACATGTGTCGCTCGGTTGATTGCACAAGGACAGACTTCTGGGGTTGAGTGTAACTAGTAATTGTAAAGGAAATTGGAGTAGAGGGTTGTTTTGACGGTGTCATGTTCCAATGATGATGGTCATGTCAAGCTGACATTGTCCGGTTCATATTTTAGTGATTTAAACAAAATATGTCCAGATGTTACAGTGATTGATAAACATTGCTATTTTCTCTATATGACTGATCTTATACATATCGCTCCCCTTGACGTGGACTGTATTTAAACTTTATTACACACAACATACATTATAAAACAAATTTAAAAGAAATTCACATAACAGTTACAGAGTATGTTCGGTGAATGTGTTTTCTGAAGTATTGGGATCGTTTACTTTAGTCAATAAGAAACTAGATCAACAATATGTAAGTTAGTATTATGAAATTATTCACTGTTGCTGCAAAGAATAGTTTTTAAATTGGTTTAAACATGTGTTATTCATTAAAATGGATGGGCAAGCAAGCTGAGAGCTCATGTCAACGCTTCAATAAAAATTACAAATGTGACATAAAAGAAGCAAAAATTACGATGATAGCGAGGGAAGGTATAAATATGACGTTTTAATCCTTTTCAAATTCCCTAATAATTGTTGCATCGAGGCATGATATTTTGGAAAATACTGATGACCGTTTCATCCAAAAACATGTACTTGTTGTATTTCGATTATCGTTTTATTAATATATCAAAATCAGACATGAGCTATGGTATTACATATTTAAAAAAATTCTATAAGAGATTATTGTTGACTAACATGTTTGGACGATGTCAAAGCAATGAAACTAGTAATTGTTTTGTAAAATGGCTCATGATATAGAATGTAGAATGTCAATGATCGTAAATTTGTCACAATGAATTCATTGAAATGTGTACAGGATCAGTTTGAGTTGTTAGTCTATCGCTGAGGTCTCACTTAAACCCACTTACATTGTCTATAATCATAATTCTTCTACACAAACACATACTTACGTTTATCGTCGCTGAATATCCTTCATTGGTTAACTCGTCAGCTACAAAATATCACTGCATGGGCAGTACAATTTGAAGCTTAAAACAGGGACTGGTGTAATAAGACTGCCCCTGAGCTGTTCAGCTGGGCGCGTTATAACAAGGAGTCCACGAAACTAAACATAGATATCCTGCTATTCTAGTTGAGTGACATTGTTGAAATTTACAAATTATGGCAAAGTCAACATGTAGTTTGGGAAAGAAAGAAATATTTGAATAACTCATAAAAAATAAAAATTCGAAATTTCTAATAATTTCTAGAAATTTCTAGATACGCATTAGAAAGTTTCTTGAAATGTTCTAGAAACTTTCTAGATACGCACTAGAAACTTTCTATATACGCACAAATAAGTATTCAAGGGTATACAGTGTGTTTGATAAGAATGTCGATTTTGGCTAAAACATGCTTCACATATAAAGACAACTGGACAATAACATTTTATTATTAGTTTGCAACATTGATATATAGGCATCCCTTGGTTGTCTTCCCAGAAAATGAGGTGGCATATATTTTTGTCGTAATTAGACATAACAAGGACATACTAATGTCAAATGCATTTCATTCTCTATACCGAAATAACATAAAGGACAACTTCTTGTTTGATTCTTTATAGACGATTTTCTTCCCTCGTTAATCATTAAAGTTAACAAACCTAAATGAATCCTTACGAACATTGTTCTTAAACTGTATGTTGTACTTATTGATAAATATTTTTTCTGGCTGAAGTAGCGTTTTAAAGGTCCTGTAATATTCATATCAAGAGCTTGAATCTAGGGTCGATGACCATTCTTGACTAAACAAATATATTGATCTACGGCGAAACTCACTGATATATCGGTTCATGTTACCAATTGTCTGAGACACCCGTATGAGAAAACAATAAATTCCTGATATCAGTTGTCCAATTATGTTTTCCTAAATAATGCAGATTTAAAAACATATTGTGGGCTAATTTCGGAAAACGTTGGTCATGCACACTTATACTGTCGAGTAGTTCCTGTTCAGAGATAGGACTGTCTAGTTGATACCGTCGAGTAGTTCCTGTTCAGAGATAGGACTGTCTCTTTATTAAAATCTGCCGATTTAGTTTCATCCACGAATGCTATATCTAATGTAATATCGTTCGAATACACGTCTTTAAAATAACTCCACCACTCGATTTTTGTTATGCTGTTTCCCGCCGAATTTCTTTTTTTTTGTGTGGAAATGACAGATATTTTTCAAAAAGCAGATGGGTCGTTTATAGATCGTACAAGTTTTGTTTGTCTGCGCATTTCATATCAAGTCTATATTTTCGACAACAAGCTTTGTGCGTATTTCTACTGATGCAATATTACTGTCTGTCGTAATTGATAAGGTAACTCCGAATCTTCGAAGACTTTTACAAGCATTCCGTTTCGCGTTTCTACAATTTGTATTTTGAGTACTTTCTCGGGGTTTGCGATTTACATCTTTGAGCATACACTCGGCTGAAGTCGACAACAGTTTTACGAGGTCATATATGGCTCCATTTACATCTGTATCGATTGTCTCCAAAACAATATTCCCGAACAAATTGAAATGTCCCCTTACGTTCGATAAGAAAGTGCTTGTGGAATTATCAGTCCAAACAATTCTCTTGGCATTTGTGGTATTGATACCGTCATTCGTGTTCTGATTTATACGTGGGAACTTGCAAGTTAACTCAAGAGGAAATATAAGTGGTCAGATTCATGTCGCTCACCGTCAATGAATTGGAAGAAATCCGGCGGAGGAGGAATAAATAATATTATTATGAAATAATCATTGACACTAGAACCTCGCACAATACGTGTATTCCCCGTGTAAGTCACCATAAACCCTCCCATTAACACTAAACAACTGAAATGCATAACCTATATCTAGTAGTTTGTGTCCAAATTTATTTGTAACCATATTGCGTGACTTCATATTATCAATATCTACATCATCATCTTCAGGAAATGGAAATGGTCTTTGTATAATATCATCATGTAGAGATACAGAGGGGTTATCTGCATCACCTGTTCGGGAATTTAGATCACCACATAAAACATGTGAATCTCCAAGTTCCGACTGTTTATCAAATAAAAACTTTATCTAGATTACAGTTAGTATCAGCATGGTTATAATAGGGCGAGCCTTCAGGTGGTATGTATGTCCACATCAAATTAACATGTTTATAATAGGGCGAGCCTTCAGGTGGTATGTATGTCCACATCAATTAACATGTTTATAATAGGACGAGCCTTCAGGTGGTACGTATGTCCACATCAAATTAACATGTTTATAATAGGGCGAGCCTTCAGGTGGTATGTATGTGAACATCAAATTAACATGGTTATAATAGGACGAGCCTTCAGGTGGTATGTCTGTGCACATCAAATTAACAAGGTTATAATAGGGCAAGCCTTCAGCTGGTATGTATGTGCACACCAAATTAACATGGTTATAATAGGGCGAGCCTTCAGCTGGTATGTATGTGCACATCAAATTAACATGTTTATAATAGGGCGAGCCTTCAGGTGGTATGTATGTGCACATCAAATTAACAGTGTTATAATAGGACGAGCCTTCAGGTGGTATGTATGTGCACATCAAATTAACATGTTTATAATAGGGCGAGCCTTCAGCTGGTATGTATGTGCACATCAAATTAACATGTTTATAAGAGGGCGAGCCTTAAGGTGGTATGTATGTGCACACCAAATTGACATGTTTATAATAGGGCGAGCCTTCAGGTGGTATGAATGTGCACACCAAATTAACATGGTTATAATAGGGCGAGCCTTCAGCTGGTATGTATGCGCACACAAAATTAACATGGTTATAATAGGGCGAGCTTTCAGGTGGTATGTATGTGCACATCAAATTAACATGTTTATAATAGGGCGAGCCTTCAGGTGGTATGTATGTGCACATCAAATTAACATGGTTATAATAGGGCGAGCCTTCAGGTGGTATGTATGTCCAAATCAATTAACATGTTTATAATAGGACGAGCCTTCAGGTGGTATGTATGTCCACATCAAATTAACATGTTTATAATAGGGCGAGCCTTCGGGTGGTATGTATGTGCTCATCAAATTAACATGGTTATAATAGGGCGAGCCTTCAGGTGGTATGTATGTCAACACCAACTTAACATGGTTATAATAGGGCGAGCCTTCAGGTGGTATGTATGTGCACATCAAATTAACATGGTTATAATAGGGCGAGCCTTCAGGTGGTATGTATGTGCACTCCAAATTAACATGGTTATAATAGGGCGAGCCTTCAGCTGGTTTGTATGTGTACATCAAATTAACATGGTTATAATAGGGCGAGCCTTCAGGTGGTATGTATGTGCACTCCAAATTAACATGGTTATAATAGGGCGAGCCTTCAGGTGGTATGTATGTGCACATCAAATTAACATGGTTATAATAGGGCGCGCCTTCAGGTGTTATGTATGTGCACATCAAATTGACATGGTTATAATAGGGCGAGCCTTCAGGTGGTATGTATGTGCACACCAAATTAACATGGTTATAATAGGGCGAGTCTCCAGGTGGTATGTATATGCACACCAAATTAACATGGTTATAATAGGGCGAGCCTTAGCTGGTATGCATATGCACATCAAATTAACAAGGTTATAATAGGGCAAGCCTTCAGCTGGTATGTATGTGCACACCAAATTAACATGGTTATAATAGGGCGAGCCTTCAGGTGGTATGTATGTGCACA
This sequence comes from Gibbula magus, assembly GCA_936450465.1. Lineage (NCBI taxonomy): Eukaryota > Metazoa > Mollusca > Gastropoda > Trochida > Trochidae > Gibbula > Gibbula magus. The sequence continues at coordinate 40,487,771 of OW388298.1, forward strand.
TCAAATTAACATGTTTATAATAGGGCGAGCCTTCAGGTGGTATGTATGTGCACATCAAATGAACATGGTTATAATAGGACGAGCCTTCAGGTGGTATGTATGTGCACTCCAAATTAACATGGTTATAATAGGGCGAGCCTTCAGCTGGTATGTATGTGCACATCAAATTAACATGTTTATAATAGGGCGAGCCTTAAGGTGGTATGTATGTGCACACCAAATTGACATGTTTATAATAGGGCGAGCCTTCAGGTGGTATGTATGTGCACATCAAATTAACATGGTTATAATAGGGCGAGCCTTCAGGTGGTATGTATGTCCACATCAATTAACATGTTTATAATAGGACGAGCCTTCAGGTGGTATGTATGTCCACATCAAATTAACATGTTTATAATAGGGCGAGCCTTCGGGTGGTATGTATGTGCACATCAAATTAACATGGTTATAATAGGGCGAGCCTTCAGGTGGTATGTATGTCCACATCAAATTAACATGTTTATAATAGGGCGAGCATTCAAGTGGTATGTATGTGAACATCAAATTAACATGGTTATAATAGGGCGAGCCTTCAGGTGGTATGTATGTGCACACCAAATTAACATGTTTATAATAGGGCGAGCATTCAAGTGGTATGTATGTCCACATCAAATTCACATGTTTATATTAGGGCGAGCCTTCAGTTGGTATGAATGTGCACACCAAATTAACATGGTTATAATAGGGCGAGCCTTCAGCTGGTATGTATGCGCACACAAAATTAACATGGTTATAAAAGGGCGAGCCTTCAGGTGGTATGAATGTGCACACCAAATTAACATGGTTATAATAGGGCGAGCCTTCAGCTGGTATGTATGCGCACACAAAATTAACATGGTTATAAAAGGGCGAGCCTTCAGCTGGTATGTATGCGCACACCAAATTAACATGTTTATAAGAGGGCGAGCCTTCAGGTGGTATGTATGTGCACATCAAATTAACATGGTTATAATAGGGCGAGCCTTCAGGTGGTATGTATGTGCACATCAAATTAACATGTTTATAATAGGGCGAGCCTTCAGCTGGTATGTATGCGCACACAAAATTAACATGGTTATAAAAGGGCGAGCCTTCAGGTGGTATGTATGTGCACATCAAATTAACATGGTTATAATAGGGCGAGCCTTCAGGATGCATGTATGTGCACATCAAATTAACATGTTTATAATAGGGCGAGCCTTCAGCTGGTATGATTGTGCACATCAAATTAACATGTTTATAAGAGGGCGAGCCTTCAGGTTGTATGTATGTGCACATCAAATTAACATGGTTATAATAGGGCGAGCCCTCAGGTGGTATGTATGTGCACATCAAATTAACATGGTTATAATAGGATGAGCCTTCAGGTGGTATATATTTGCACATCAAATTAACATGTTTATAATAGGGCGAGCCTTCAGCAGGTATGTATGTGCACATCAAATTAACATGTTTATAATAGGGCGATCTTTCAAGTGGTATGTATGTGCACACCAAATTAACATGTTTATAATAGGGCGAGTTTTCAGGTGGTATGTATGTGCACACCAAATTAACATGGTTATAATAGGGCGAGCCTTCAGGTGGTATGTATGTGCACATCAATTTAACTTGTTTATAATAGGGCGAGCCTTCAGCTGGTATGTATGTGCTCAACAAATTAACATGTTTATAATAGGGCGAGCTTTCAGGTGGTATGTATGTGCACACCAAATTAACATGTGTATAATAGGGCGAGCCTTCAGGTGGTATGTATGTGCACACCAAATTAACATGTTTATAATAGGGCGAGCCTTCAGGTGGTATGTATGTGCACACCAAATTAACATGTTTATAATACGGCGAGCCTTCAGATGGTATGTATGTGCACATCAAATTAACATGGTTATAATAGGACGAGCCTTCAGGTGGTGCGTATGTGCATATAATAGGGCGAGCCTTCAGCTAGTATGTATGTGCACACAAAATTAACATGGTTGTAATAGGGTGAGCCTTCAGCTGGTATTCATGTGCACACCAAATTAACATGGTTATAATAGTGCGACCCTTCAGGTGGTGTGTATGTGCATATATTAGGGCGAGCCTTCAGCTAGTATGTATGTGCACACAAAATTAACATGGTTTTAATAGGTCGAGCCTTCAGGTGGTATGTTTGTGCACACCAAATTAACATGGTTATAATAGGGCGAGCATTCAGGTGGTATGTATGTGCACACCAAATTAACATGTTTATAATAGGGCGAGCCTTCAGCTGGTATGTATGTGCACACCAAGTTAACATGGTTATAATAGGGCGAGACTTCAGGTGGTATTTATGTGAACATCAAATTAACATGGTTATAATAGGGCGAGCCTTCAGGTGGTATTTATGTGAACATCAAATTAATATGGTTATAATAGGGCGAGCCTTCAGGTGGTGTGTATGTGCACACCAAATTAAAATGGTTATAATAGGGCGAGCCTTCAGATGGTATGTATGTGCACACCAAATTAACATGGTTATAATATGGCGAGCCTTCAGGTGGTATGTATGTGCACCTGGTATGTATGTGCACACCAAATTAACATGATTATAATAGGGTGAGCCTTCAGCTGGTATGTATGTGCACACCAAATTAACATGGTTATAATAGGGCGAGCCTTCAGGTGGTATGTATGTGCACACCAAATTAACATGGTTATAATAGGGCGAGCCTTCAGCTGGTATGAATGCGCACACCAAATTAACATGGTTATAATAGGGCGAGCCTTCAGGTGGTATGTATGTGCACACCAAATTAACATGGTTATAATAGGGCGAGCCTTCAGCTGGTATGTATGCGCACACAAACTTAACATGGTTATAATAGGGCGAGCCTTCAGGTGATATTTATGTGTACATCAAATTAACATGGTTATAATAGGGCGAGCCTTCAGGTGGTATGTATGTGCACATCAAATTAACATGGTTATAATAGGGCGAGCCTTCAGGTTGTATGTATGTGCTCACCAAATTAACATGGTTATAATAGGGCGAGCCTTCAGGTGGTATGTATGTGAACACCAAATTAACATGGTTATAATAGGGCGAGTCTTCAGGTGGTATGTATGTGCACACCAAATTAACACGTTTATAATAGGGCGAGCCTTCAGGTGGTATGTATGTGCACACCAAATTAACATGGTTATAATAGGGCGAGCCTTCAGGTGGTATGTATATGCACACCAAATTAACATGGTTATAATAGTTCGAGCCTTCAGCTGGTATGCATATGCACATCAAATTAACAAGGTTATAATAGGGCGAGCCTTCAGCTGGAATGTATGTGCACACCAAATTAACATGGTTATAATGGGGCGAGCCTTCAGGTGGTATGTATGTGCACATCAAATTAACATGGTTATAATAGGGCGAGCCTTCAGGTGGTATGTATGTGCACATCAAATTAACATGGTTAAAATAGGACGAGCCTTCAGGAGGTATGTATCGGCACATCAAATTAACATGTTTATAATAGGGCGAGACTTCAGCTGGTATGTATGTGCACATCAAATTAACATGTTTATAATAGGGCGAGCCTTCAGTTAGTATGTATGTGCACACCAAATGAACATGTTTATAATAGGTCGAGCCTTCAGGTGGTATGTATGTGCACACCAAATTAACATGGTTATAATAGGGCGAGCCTTCAGGTGGTATGTATGTGCACACCAAATTAACATGTTTATAATACGGCGAGCCTTCAGATGGTATGTATGTGCACATCAAATTAACATGGTTATAATAGGGCGAGCCTTCAGGTTGTGCGTATGTGCATATAATAGGGCGAGCCTTCAGCTAGTAGGTATGTACACACAAAATTAACATGGTTGTAATAGGGTGAGCCTTCAGCTGGTATTCATGTGCACACCAAATTAACATGGTTATAATAGAGCGACCCTTCAGGTGGTTTGTATGTGCATATAATAGGGCGAGCCTTCAGCTATTATGTATGTGCACACAAAATTAACATGGTTTTAATAGGTCGAGCCTTCAGGTGGTATGTTTGTGCACACCAAATTAACATGGTTATAATAGGGCGAGCATTCAGGTGGTATGTATGTGCACACCAAATTAACATGTTTATAATACGGCGAGCCTTCAGATGGTATGTATGTGCACATCAAATTAACATGGTTATAATAGGGCGAGCCTTCAGGTGGTGCGTATGTGCATATAATAGGGCGAGCCTTCAGCTAGTAGGTATGTACACACAAAATTAACATGGTTGTAATAGGGTGAGCCTTCAGCTGGTATTCATGTGCACACCAAATTAACATGGTTATAATAGAGCGACCCTTCAGGTGGTTTGTATGTGCATATAATAGGGCGAGCCTTCAGCTATTATGTATGTGCACACAAAATTAACATGGTTTTAATAGGTCGAGCCTTCAGGTGGTATGTTTGTGCACACCAAATTAACATGGTTATAATAGGGCGAGCATTCAGGTGGTATGTATGTGCACACCAAATTAACATGTTTATAATAGGGCGAGCCTTCAGCTGGTATGTATGTGCACACCAAGTTAACATGGTTATAAGAGGGCGAGCCTTCAGGTGGTATTTATGTGAACATCAAATTAACATGGTTATAATAGGGCGAGCCTTCAGGTGGTATTTATGTGAACATCAAATTAATATGGTTATAATAGGGCGAGCCTTCAGGTGGTGTGTATGTGCACACCAAATTAAAATGGTTATAATAGGGCGAGCCTTCAGATGGTATGTATGTGCACACCAAATTAACATGGTTATAATATGGCGAGCCTTCAGGTGGTATGTATGTGCACCTGGTATGTATGTGCACACCAAATTAACATGATTATAATAGGGTGAGCCTTCAGCTGGTATGTATGTGCACACCAAATTAACATGGTTATAATAGGGCGAGCCTTCAGGTGGTATGTATGTGCACACCAAATTAACATGGTTATAATAGGGCGAGCCTTCAGCTGGTATGAATGCGCACACCAAATTAACATGGTTATAATAGGGCGAGCCTTCAGGTGGTATGTATGTGCACACCAAATTAACATGGTTATAATAGGGCGAGCCTTCAGCTGGTATGTATGCGCACACAAACTTAACATGGTTATAATAGGGCGAGCCTTCAGGTGGTATGTATGTGTACATCAAATTAACATGGTTATAATAGGGCGAGCCTTCAGGTGTTATGTATGTGCACATCAAATTAACATGGTTATAATAGGGCGAGCCTTCAGGTTGTATGTATGTGCTCACCAAATTAACATGGTTATAATAGGGCGAGCCTTCAGGTGGTATGTATGTGAACACCAAATTAACATGGTTATAATAGGGCGAGCCTTCAGGTGGTATGTATGTGCACACCAAATTAACACGTTTATAATAGGGCGAGCCTTCAAGTGGTATGTATGTGCACACCAAATTAACATGGTTATAATATGGCGAGCCTTCAGGTGGTATGTATATGCACACCAAATTAACATGGTTATAATAGTTCGAGCCTTCAGCTGGTATGCATATGCACATCAAATTAACAAGGTTATAATAGGGCGAGCCTTCAGCTGGAATGTATGTGCACAACAAATTAACATGGTTATAATGGGGCGAGCCTTCAGGTGGTATGTATGTGCACATCAAATTAACATGGTTATAATAGGGCGAGCCTTCAGGTGGTATGTATGTGCACATCAAATTAACATGGTTATAATAGGACGAGCCTTCAGGAGGTATGTATCGGCACATCAAATTAACATGTTTATAATAGGGCGAGACTTCAGCTGGTATGTATGTGCACATCAAATTAACATGTTTATAATAGGGCGAGCCTTCAGTTAGTATGGATGTGCACATCAAATTAACATGTTTATAATAGGGCGAGCCTTCAGGTGGTATGTATGTGCACACCAATTTAACATGGTTATAATAGGGCGAGCCTTCAGGTGGTATGTATGTGCACACCAAATTAACATGGTTATAATAGGGCGAGCCTTCAGGTGGTATGTATGTGCACATCAAATTAACATGGTTATAATAGGGCGAGCCTTCAGCTGGTATGTATGTGCACACCAAATTTACATGGTTATAATAGGGCGAGCCTTCAGGTGGTATGTATGCGCACACAAAATTAACATGGTTATAATAGGGCGAGCCTTCAAGTGGTATGTATGTGCACATCAAATTAACATGTTTATAATAGGGCGAGCCTTCAGATGGTATGTATGTGCACATCAAATTAACATGGTTATAATAGGGCGAGCCTTCAGGTGGTATGTATGTCCACATCAATTAACATGTTTATAATAGGGCGAGCCTTCAAGTGGTATGTATGTGCACATCAAATTTACATGGTTATAATAGGGCGAGCCTTCAAGTGGTATGTATGTGCACATCAAATTTACATGGTTATAATAGGGCGAGCCTTCAAGTGGTATGTATGTGCACATCAAATTAACATGTTTATAATAGGGCGAGCCTTCAGATGGTATGTATGTGCACATCAAATTTACATGGTTATAATAGGGCGAGCCTTCAAGTGGTATGTATGTGCACATCAAATTAACATGTTTATAATAGGGCGAGCCTTCAGATGGTATGTATGTGCACATCAAATTAACATGGTTATAATAGGGCGAGCCTTCAGGTGGTATGTATGTCCACATCAATTAACATGTTTATAATAGGACGAGCCTTCAGTTGGTATGTATGTCCACATCAAATTAACATGTTTATAATAGGGTGAGCATTCAAGTGGTATGTATGTGAACATCAAATTAACATGGTTATAATAGGGCGAGCCTTCAGGTGGTATGTATGTCCACATCAAATTAATATGGTTATAATAGGGCATGCTTTCAGGTGGTATGTATGTGCACATCAAATTAAAATGTTTATAATAGGGCGAGCCTTCAGGTGGTATGTATGTGCACATCAAATTAACATGGTTATAATAGGACGAGCCCTCAAGTGGTATGTATGTCCACATCAAATTAACATGTTTATAATAGGGCGAGCCTTCAGTTAGTATGGATGTGCACATCAAATTAACATGTTTATAATAGGGCAAGCCTTCAGGTGGTATGTATGTGCACACCAAATTAACATGTTTATAATAGGGCGAGCCTTCAGTTAGTATGGATGTGCACATCAAATTAACATGTTTATAATAGGGCGAGCCTTCAGGTGGTATGTATATGCACACCAACTTAACATGTTTATAATAGGGCGAGCCTTGAGGTGGTATGTATGTGCACATCAAATTAACATGTTTATAATAGGGCGAGCCTTCAGGTGGTATGTCTGTGCACACCAAATTTACATGGTTATAATAGGGCGAGCCTTCAGCTGGTATGTATGCGCACACAAAATTAACATGGTTATAATAGGGCGAGCCTTCAAGTGGTATGTATGTGCACATCAAATTAACATGTTTATAATAGGGCGAGCCTTCAGGTGGTATGTATGTGCACATCAAATTAACATGGTTATAATAGGGCGAGCCTTCAGGTGGTATGTATGTCCTCATCAATTAACATGTTTATAATAGGACGAGCCTTCAGTTGGTATGTATCTCCACATCAAATTAACATGTTTATAATAGGGTGAGCATTCAAGTGGTATGTATGTGAACATCATATTAACATGGTTATAATAGGGCGAGCCTTCAGGTGGTATGTATGTCCACATCAAATTAACATGGTTATAATAGGGCGAGCTTTCAGGTGGTATGTATGTGCACATCAAATTAAAATGTTTATAATAGGGCGAGCCTTCAGGTGGTATGTATGTGCACATCAAATTAACATGTTTATAATAGGGCGAGAATTCAGGTGGTATGTATGTGCATATCAAATTAACATGTTTATAATAGGGCGAGCCTTCAGGTGGTATGTATGTCCACATCAAATTAACATGTTTATAATAGGGCGAGAATTCAGGTGGTATGTATGTGCATATCAAATTAACATGTTTATAATAGGGCGAGCCTTCAGGTGGTATGTATGTGCACATCAAATTAACATGGTTATAATAGGGCGAGCCTTCAGGTGGTATGTATGTCCACATCAATTAACATGTTTATAATAGGACGAGCCTTCAGTTGGTATGTATCTCCACATCAATTAACATGTTTATAATAGGACGAGCCTTCAGGTGGTATGTATGTGCACATCAAATTAACATGGTTATAATAGGGCGAGAATTCAAGTGGTATGTATGTGAACATAAAATTAACATGGTTATAATAGGGCGAGCCTTCAAGTGGTATGTTTGTCCACATCAAATTAACATGGTTATAATAGGGCGAGCTTTCAGGTGGTATGTATGTGCACATCAAATTAAAATGTTTATAATAGGGCGAGCCTTAAGGTGGTATGTATGTGCACATCAAATTAACATGGTTATAATAGGACGAGCCCTCAGGTGGTATGTATGACCACATCAAATTAACATGTTTATAATAGGGCGAGCCTTCAGGTGGTATGTATGTGCACATCAAATTAACATGTTTATAATAGGGCGAGCCTTCAGGTGGTATGTATGTGCACATCAAATTAACATGGTTATAATAGGACGAGCCTTCAGGTGGTATGTGTGTGCACATCAAATTAACATGGTTATAATAGGACGAGCCTTCAGGTGGTATGTATGTGCACATCAAATTAACATGGTTATAATAGGGCGAGCTTTCAGTTGGTATGTATGTGCACACCAAATTAACATGTTTATAATAGGGCGAGCCTTCAGGTGGTATGTATGTGCACACCAAATTAACATGTTTATAATAGGGCGAGCCTTCAGGTGGTATGTATGTGCACACCAAATTAACATGTTTATAATACGGCGAGCCTTCAGATGGTATGTATGTGCACATCAAATTAACATGGTTATAATAGGGCAAGCCTTCAGGTGGTGTGTATGTGCATATAATAGGGCGAGCCTTCAGCTAGTATGTATGTGCACACAAAATTAACATGGTTGTAATTGGGTGAGCCTTCAGCTGGTATTCATGTGCACACCAAATTAACATGGTTATAATAGGGCGACCCTTCAGGTGGTGTGTATGTGCATATAATAGGGCGAGCCTTCACCTAGTATGTATGTGCACACAAAATTAACATGGTTTTAATAGGTCGAGCCTTCAGGTGGTATGTTTGTGCTCACCAAATTAACATGGTTATAATAGGGCGAGCATTCAGGTGGTATGTATGTGCACACCAAATTAACATGTTTATAATAGGGCGATCCTTCAGCTGGTATGTATGTGCACACCAAGTTAACATGGTTATAATAGGGCGAGCCTTCAGGTGGTATGTATGTGAACATCAAATTAACATGGTTATAATAGGGCGAGCCTTCAGGTGGTATGTATGTCCACCTCAAATTAACATGTTTATAATAGGGCGAGCCTTCAGGTGGTATGTATGTGCACACCAAATTAACATGGTTATAATAGGGCGAGCCTTCAGGTGGTGTGTATGTGCACATCAAATTAACATGGTTATAATAGGGCGAGCCTTCAGATGGTATGTATGTGCACACCAAATTAACATGGTTATAATATGGCGAGCCTTCAGGTGGTATGTATGTGCACCTGGTATGTATGTGCACACCAAATTAACATGATTATAATAGGGTGAGCCTTCAGCTGGTATGTATGTGAGCACCAAATTAACATGGTTATAATAGGGCGAGCCTTCAGGTGGTATGTATGTGCACACCAAATTAACATGGTTATAATAGGGCGAGCCTTCAGGTGGTATGTATGTGCACATCAAATTAACATGGTTATAATAGGGCGAGCCTTCAGGTGGTATGTATGTCCACATCAATTAACATGTTTATAATAGGACGAGCCTTCAGTTGGTATGTATCTCCACATCAATTAACATGTTTATAATAGGACGAGCCTTCAAGTGGTATGTATGTCCACATCAAATTAACATGGTTATAATAGGGCGAGCTTTCAGATGGTATGTATGTGCACATCAAATTAAAATGTTTATAATAGGGCGAGCCTTCAAGTGGTATGTATGTCCACATAGAATTAACATGGTTATAATAGGTCGAGCCCTCAGGTGGTATGTATGTGCACATCAAATTAAAATGTTTATAATAGTGCGAGCCTTCAGGTGGTATGTATGTGCACATCAAATTAACATGGTTATAATAGGACGAGCCCTCAGGTGGTATGTATGTCCACCTCAAATTAACATGTTTATAATAGGGCGAGCCTTCAGGTGGTGTGTATGTGCACATCAAATTAACATGGTTATAATAGGGCCAGCCTTCAGATGGTATGTATGTGCACACCAAATTAACATGTTTATAATAGGGCGAGCCTTCAGGTGGTATGTATGTGCACACCAAATTAACATGTTTATAATAGGGCGAGTTTTCAGGTGGTATGTATGTGCACATCAATTTAACATGTTTATAATAGGACGAGCCTTCAGCTGGTATGTATGTGCACATCAAATTAACATGTTTATAATAGGACGAGCCTTCAGCTGGTATGTATGTGCACATCAAATTAACATGTTTATAATAGGGCGAGCTTTCAGGTGGTATGTATGTGCACACCAAATTAACATGTTTATAATAGGGCGAGCCTTCAGGTGGTATGTATGTGCACATCAATTTAACATGGTTATAATATGGCGAGCCTTCAGGTGGTATGTATGTGCACCTGGTATGTATGTGCACACCAAATTAACATGATTATAATAGGGTGAGCCTTCAGCTGGTATGTATGTGAGCACCAAATTAACATGGTTATAATAGGGCGAGCCTTCAGGTGGTATGTATGTGCACACCAAATTAACATGGTTATAATAGGGCGAGCCTTCAGGTGGTATGTATGTGCACATCAAATTAACATGGTTATAATAGGGCGAGCCTTCAGGTGGTATGTATGTCCACATCAATTAACATGTTTATAATAGGACGAGCCTTCAGTTGGTATGTATCTCCACATCAATTAACATGTTTATAATAGGACGAGCCTTCAAGTGGTATGTATGTCCACATCAAATTAACATGGTTATAATAGGGCGAGCTTTCAGATGGTATGTATGTGCACATCAAATTAAAATGTTTATAATAGGGCGAGCCTTCAAGTGGTATGTATGTCCACATAGAATTAACATGGTTATAATAGGTCGAGCCCTCAGGTGGTATGTATGTGCACATCAAATTAAAATGTTTATAATAGGGCGAGCCTTCAGGTGGTATGTATGTGCACATCAAATTAACATGGTTATAATAGGACGAGCCCTCAGGTGGTATGTATGTCCACCTCAAATTAACATGTTTATAATAGGGCGAGCCTTCAGGTGGTGTGTATGTGCACATCAAATTAACATGGTTATAATAGGGCCAGCCTTCAGATGGTATGTATGTGCACACCAAATTAACATGTTTATAATAGGGCGAGCCTTCAGGTGGTATGTATGTGCACACCAAATTAACATGTTTATAATAGGGCGAGTTTTCAGGTGGTATGTATGTGCACATCAATTTAACATGTTTATAATAGGACGAGCCTTCAGCTGGTATGTATGTGCACATCAAATTAACATGTTTATAATAGGACGAGCCTTCAGCTGGTATGTATGTGCACATCAAATTAACATGTTTATAATAGGGCGAGCTTTCAGGTGGTATGTATGTGCACACCAAATTAACATGTTTATAATAGGGCGAGCCTTCAGGTGGTATGTATGTGCACATCAATTTAACATGTTTATAATAGGGCGAGCCTTCAGCTGGTATGTATGTGCACATCAAATTAACATGTTTATAATAGGGCGAGCTTTCAGGTGGTATGTATGTGCACACCAAATTAACATGTTTATAATAGGGCGAGCCTTCAGGTGGTATGTATGTGCACACCAAATTAACATGTTTATAATAGGGCGAGCCTTCAGGTGGTATGTATGTGCACACCAAATTAACATGTTTATAATACGGCGAGCCTTCAGATGGTATGTATGTGCACACCAAATTAACATGGTTATAATAGTCCGAGCCTTCAGGTGGTGTGTATGTGCATATAATAGGGCGAGCCTTCAGCTAGTATGTATGTGCACACAAAATTAACATGGTTGTAATTGGGTGAGCCTTCAGCTGGTATTCATGTGCACACCAAATTAACATGGTTATAATAGGGCGACCCTTCAGGTGGTGTGTATGTGCATATAATAGGGCGAGCCTTCAGCTAGTATGTATGTGCACACAAAATTAACATGGTTATAATAGGGCGAGCATTCAGGTGGTATGTATGTGCACATACAATTAACATGTTTATAATATTGCGATCCTTCAGCTGATATGTATGTGCACACCAAGTTAACATGGTTATAATAGGGCGAGCCTTCAGGTGGTATTTATGTGAACATCAAATTAACATGGTTATAATAGGGCGAGCCTTCAGGTGGTGTGTATGTGCACACCAAATTAACATGGTTATAATAGGGCGAGCCTTCAGATGGTATGTATGTGCACACCAAATTAACATGGTTATAATATGGCGAGCCTTCAGGTGGTATGTATGTGCACCTGGTATGTATGTGCACACCAAATTAACATGATTTTAAAAGGGTGAGGCTTCAGCTGGTATGTATGTGCACACCAAATTAACATGGTTATAATAGGGCGAGCCTTCAGGTGGTATGTATGTGCACACCAAATTAACATGGTTATAATAGGGCGAGCCTTCAGGTGGTATGTATGTGCACACCAAATTAACATGGTTATAATAGGGCGAGCCTTCAGCTGGTATGTATGTGCACACCAAATTAACATGGTTATAATAGGGCGAACCTTCAGGTGGTATGTATGTCCACATCAAATTAACATGGTTATAATAGAGCGAGCCTTCAGCTAGTATGTATGTCCACATCAAATTAACATGGTTCTAATAGGGCGAGCCTTCAGGTGGTATGTATGTGCACACCAAATTAACATGGTTATAATAGGGCGAGCCTTCAGGTGGTATGTATGTGCACACCAAATTAACATGGTTATAATAGGGCGAGCCTTTAGGTGGTATGTATGTGCACACCAAATTAACATGGTTATAATAGGGCGAGCCTTCAGCTGGTATGTATGTGCACACCAAATTAACATGGTTATAATAGGGCGAGCCTTCAGGTGGTATGTATGTGTACATCAAATTAACATGTTTATAATAGGGCGAGCCTTTAGGTGGTATGTATGTCCACACCAAATTAACATGGTTATAATAGGGCGAGCCTTCAGGTGGTATGTATGTGCACACCAAATTAACATGGTTATAATAGGGCGAGCCTTCAGCTGGTATGTATGTGCACATCAAATTAACATGGTTATAATAGGGCGAGCCTTCAGGTGGTATGTATGTGTACATCAAATTAACATGTTTATAATAGGGCGAGCCTTTAGGTGGTATGTATGTGCTCTTCAAATTAACATGGTTATAATAGGGCTAGCCTTCAGGTGGTATGTATGTGCACACCAAATTAACATGGTTATAATAGGGCGAGCCTTCAGATGGTATGTATGTGCACACCAAATTAACATGGTTATAATAGGGCGAGCCTTCAGCTGGTATGAATGCGCACACCAATTTAACATGGTTATAATAGGGCGAGCCTTCAGGTGGTATGTATGTGCACACCAAATTAACATGGTTATAATAGGGCGAGCCTTCAGCTGGTATGTATGCGCACACAAATTTAACATGGTTATAATAGGGCGAGCCTTCAGGTGGTATGTATGTGTACATCAAATTAACATGGTTATAATAGGGCGAGCCTTTAGGTGGTATGTATGTGCACATCAAATTAACATGGTTATAATAGGGCTAGCCTTCAGGTGGTATGTATGCGCACACCAAATTAACATGGTTATAATAGGGCGAGCCTTCAGGTGGTATGTATGTGCACATCAAATTAACATGGTTATAATAGGGCGAGCCTTCAGGTGGTATGTATGTGCACAGCAAATTAACATGGTTATAATAGGGCGAGCCTTCAGGTGGTATGTATGTGCACACCAAATTAACATGGTTATAATAGGGCGAGCCTTTAGGTGGTATGTATGTGCACATCAAATTAACATGGTTATAATAGGGCGAGCCTTCAGATGGTATGTATGTGCACACCAAATTAACATGGTTATAATAGGGCGAGCCTTCAGGTGGTATGTATGTGCACACCAAATTAACATGGTTATAATAGGGCGAGCCTTCAGGTGGTATGTATGTCCACACCAAATTAACATGGTTATAATAGGGCGAGCCTTCAGGTGGTATGTATGTGCACACCAAATTAACATGGTTATAATAGGGCGAGCCTTTAGGTTGTATGTATGTGCTCTTCAAATTAACATGGTTATAATAGGGCTAGCCTTCAGGTGGTATGTATGTGCACACCAAATTAACATGGTTATAATAGGGCGAGCCTTCAGGTGGTATGTATGTGCACACCAAATTAACACGTTTATAATAGGGCGAGCCTTCAGGTGGTATGTATGTGCACACCAAATTAACATGGTTATAACAGGGCGAGCCTTCAGGTGGTATGTATATGCACACCAGATTAACATGGTTATAATAGGGCGAGCCTTCAGGTGGTATGTATGTGCACACCAAATTAACACGTTTATAATAGGGCGAGCCTTCAGGTGGTATGTATGTGCACACCAAATTAACATGGTTATAATAGGGCGAGCCTTCAGGTGGTATGTATGTGCACATCAAATTAACATGGTTATAATAGGGCGAGCCTTCAGGTGGTATGTATGTGCACATCAAATTAACATGGTTATAATAGGGCGAGCCTTCAGGTGGTATGTATGTGCACATCAAATTAACATGGTTATAATAGGACGAGCCTTCAGGAGGTATGTATCGGCACATCAAATTAACATGTTTATAATAGGGCGAGCCTTCAGCTGGTATGTATGTGCACATCAAATTAACATGTTTATAATAGGGCGAGCCTTCAGTTAGTATGTATGTGCACATCAAATTAACATGTTTATAATAGGGCGAGCCTTCAGGTGGTATGTATGTGCACACCAAATTAACATGGTTATAATAGGGCGAGCCTTCAGGTGGTATGTATGTGCACACCAAATTAACATGGTTATAATAGGGCGAGCCTTCAGCTAGTATGTATGTGCACACCAAATTAACATGGTTATAATAGGGCGAGCCTTCAGCTGGTATGTATGTGCACTTCAAATTAACATGGTTATAATAGGGCGAACCTTCAGCTGGTATGTATATGCACATAAAATTAACATGTTTATCAATAACAAATAAAGTGTTTGATATATGTTTACATATGAAATTATAAAATTATGTAGTTATCAACTATCAAAACTTGCTTACTGACTGATGTATAAACACGCACACACCTCCCGGAAGTCTGCCTTATTTAGACAGTTTCACAGCAGAACTGACGTAAATTTCATAATCAACTAACCAGTTCATGTCGTAATTAGAATCAACAAACATTTCGCAAAGACAGACAATCATAAACTTCCTAATATAATCTATAAAGTCATCATCTTCTGCTTTGTTATTTTGTCCGTTTGTATTCCAACACAGAAATGGAAAATATTTATTGTGCTAGCTGTGTAAAGTGGGCGTTACGCCGGTGTCCACTATCATGAGTACCCTGTGAGATATGATCCGGGCCTCGGCCTACATCCTATGGTTGGGTGGTGTGCGACCTCGTTTGTCGCTGACGTTGACGTGACGTTAAGTCACTGGAGATGCCTAGTCCCGCTGCCTTGAATGTAGGGCTTGCTTTCAAGGATCGCACTTTATCATCGGACAAGTATAACTTCAGGATCATCGAGCGTCTTGAAGCATTAACCCGCTTGACGCCAAGTCTGTGTGCGCCAAGTCTGTGTTTGCGAATAACGTCAGACATCTTCCATGTTTTGAAGGTAGCGTGCTCATTAAGAGTGTTCAACGCTGTGTGCTTGTATGCCATAGACTTCTCCTCGCCGTTCACCTCGGGTATACCATGAATTACTATGTTGTCCCGTCTACCGTGTGATTCCAACCGATCTAGTTTGGCATGCTTTCCATCATTGATCTTAGTGAGAGCACCGACGTTTTATTATGTCAATGTCTCGAGTTCTCGAGGTGTTCACACTTCGAATTAACAGCCTTAATGTCATTCCGCAGAGAAGAAATCTGTGAACTTAGGTCTTGTTTGGTGATGGCTAGCTCTGTTTTTATATTCTGGATTGCGCTGAGTAAGTTATCCTGAACTTGTTCAAGTGTGACTGGTCTCGGGTTTGTCTCAACATCATTAGAGCACATTAAACGCTGCACTGCCACACGCACGGGAAGATCGTCGTCCCCGAGTAGGCACAGAGCACTAGGAAATATCACTTGATCACATACAAGCGATATCTCTTGTGGATCCCAGTTCTGGATGATAAATCTGATTCCTGAACTCGATCTCGATCATGATACCGATAAAAGATGTCAATACAAAATTTCCCCTTTCAGCTTTGGTTCTTGAGGTATGTATGCCCTCGAGCCTCACACCAAATCTGGTGATCCTATCTTAAATAATTTCCCGAGAAAAGCAGTCTCATTTGGAGATACCGTGAACAGAATAAAACTACGGAACACGGGTAATCACTCAGGAAAACATAATTGCACGCTTCTCATTTTCAAACTCCATCAAGGTATTAATACCATCAAGCCACACAACAAATTTTTATATCCTATCTTAAATAGATTCTGAGATAAACTGTGCCCTTTATCTCGGACGGATGTACACACACACACGCGCGGATGGAGAGAGAGGGAGAAAAGCCGCGAACAGGAGACTTTCTACATGGAAACAGCAAATCTACATGGATGTAGCCTATAGGGTCTACATAGGTATATGTCAAACACTATTTCTAAGCGATACACGCCCCTATGATCCAAGAGTGGATACAGCTAATTTAGATAGAGGGAGGACACATTTCCAGGAGTCAAACATGGTCTCACAGGGGATGACACAGGACCTTGAGTCATTTCTCCAAACCCAGTTTACACTCTAACAGACAACAGAACACATTAATGCATATCACAAAGGGCACCCCGGTGCGCTACACATCTGACAGGTAAAGGCTTGAAACTCAAACTCTGTACATGACGTATTGTTCTGGTCAGCTCGTCAATCTTCCTGTTAGGTACACTCAATAACATGGATGAAGTGTCAATATGCAACCTAACCACTCCAAGGACTGTGAAGGCGACCACCACGACTTGTCCACCTTTGGTACAAAACCGGAAGCTATTATATCGCCTTTAACTGCCGAACCTATTGTGAGAGTCCCCGAGTTCGAATCTCCTGAGAGAAAAACATCATCGAGAAATGTAATTATTCTATAGCATTCTGCCCTCCATTTCTTAACAAGCTATCTTGTAACATTCGTGTACACATTGAGTGCCGAGGTCAACCCAAATGACAAACCATAAACTTGTAAAATATATCTTTCCACCTCTCTGTCCAAGCAAAACCGAGGAACCCTGTATGAGGGGTTAATATATCAATGTGGTGATGTGCCGAATGTATATCAAATTTCACCAAATAATCATTATGATGTATACAGGTTTTCAAAGTTTTCAAACATAATTATTCACTTATGACAAGTCGAGAATCAACCTACTTTTTGCCAGGAGACTGCATTGATACAGTGAGTGGGTTGACAAGACTTTGCACGAGAAATCGCTATTATCATCATCAGAGTTGTCAGCAAGCTCGTTCGTTGTGTATTGTCGCAAGGTCTCCCATCCTCCCTCAGACGAATCGTATATGCTTATTCCGTAACTTCAGCCTCTCATACTCACCAAACAACGTGCTCTAGAGATTGGATAGTCTCTTGGTTAAAATTGTATTGGATTTTATACCCTTCCTTCGACCACACGATCACACCTATGAGCGTGGACAACTCCTCTGTCTTGGGTTACATACCCTGGAGAAAGCAATTTCCTTCTTATTCATTCTTCAACCGAAGGAAATATCATTTCTTTACGCTTTTTAAACGTACACAAATTTGAAGTACAGCTAGTGATGTAATTCCAAATGTAACAATGATATAAGTATGTGCATGTAACAGAGAAGGCCATTTGTTTGATTAACACAGGGCTCTATCAAACTTTACATATTCATATTAAACATATCAGCCATCTTTATTAGTTTCCGAAAGACCCACATTTCACAAACATGTGTATAATGACATATTCCGTAAGCTGTCATTCAACACTTTTAGATTAAAATTAGTTATTCTCAAATTAAATATTTACCATTGCCTGTACATGCTCCAATAGAGACAAATAAAAAACACCAAAAACTCTTCATTTCCATTAACGGAGGACTCTTTTTGTGGAAAGACTCCTTACAGAAAGAACTCACATGTGTCTCCTTACGCATTTCAAACACTGTTTAGAGTTCACAGGAGACACGGGTTGTATACACGAGGGATGAGTATTTTTTTTGGCATATTTTGTTTGCTCAAATGTGCTATTTATTATTAAAGTTTATACAATGTTTTGTTATGTCAGAGGGTCAAACATCCCATTTCACGACCCGTTGAACTGTATAAACAGAAAACGGTTATGAGAGAAACGGTATTGAGAGAAAATTGTCTAACGTATCGAGCAACAGTGTGAGAGGTAGATTTGTAGGTCTTATTCGAATTTGTTCAGAGTTCAGACAGCAAGATGGTTGGCAATTCTATCATAATATCATATTCAAAACTCTACTTTGAGTGTTTAGACATCGCTACATCAGTCAGATCACTTGAACCAACTTCGAGTGGCCATTTTAACGTGAACACGTAGGGGAATGACCGCACATTGTACATTCGTTTAAGAACTCTTTTTTTTATTGATTCAGGAGTATTATTTAGCCATTGGTAACACGCATATACATTTTCTCGAGATCAGTTTATTTCAGTAAGAAAAACGTGCTACAGGGCCTTTAAACATATTTTATTCGCTAAGGAAAAGATATGGAAAATGTTAATGAAACTATCCTCTCTTGGTATGTAAAGTATTAAAGACAGAGATGGCAGAAGTTGATGCGAAAGAATGGCAAGCAAAAAAGTCACTCGTGAAAATATCACTTTCTCACTCCACTCGATGAGATAGAAATGATATTCGGCAAAAACAATGAAATAGTATATTTATTATATAACTTTAATCTGCACAAAACAACGTAAAACGTGACATTGAAAGCTGAGAGCGGTCTTGATTGTCATAATCCTAACAACTCCCCGTTATACTTTCACGGTAAATGCAGTGAGAAAATAATTCGACTGAAATAAGTCGATATTTGAAACAGGACAATGTTTTGCAAACTAAATCTGTTGTGAATGTTTATTTACGGTACCATCTAGTCAAGTGAAGATGCCTAAGACATTGAAAAACGCAAGTTTTATCGTTGTTTCAAACGCGAAGTGATACTCATCATCCTGCGAGTGACGTTCGTTATTGTCTGCCACTTACCTCTCGCCTCACCAAGTTTTTCACGAGTAAAAGAACTACTATGCAACATATCAACAATAAATGAAGTTCAGAGTGTTAAGGAATATTGAATATGATATTAACACCACAAAAGGTCAACAGTCATTGACTGAAACATCATAACATTGGCGTTCACCGTAAGACGTGGAAAGCAAGGGAGGTAATCACTTAACAAAGGGAGATAATTCATTTCAAAGGGAGACAATCATCAAAAGTAATTCCGCCCACACGTTAGTCACTGCAGTGAAAATATGAGTTATATTTTCACTGCAGTGAAAATATGACTTTCTACTGCTTATGTGCAAATATGGATTATATTTTCATCGTATAATCACATATTTCATTGCTAGTTATATAATAAAGAACAATATTATAATTAATGTTATACACAATTTTTTTGTCTCACTGATGAACGACTTTACTTTATTAAATATTTGGTCATTTTGACACGCTGATAGGTCTGCACAAATTTCTAACAAATGAACAACCTTGCCAAGATGACATCATCATTGTAGGAATGCATTTAAAAACTTTTAGACAAACTTTGGTATGTACAATAATGTAAGACGACACAAAACGATTTTCTCGATATTTCACTCTCCTATCTAGCCTATTTTAGGATAAATTTCAGAACAAGGATTTGATTTCAAAGGGCTGTATTTTCCTGAAAAAATTAGCAGATGAACATGTTTGAAATTTAGTTAAGATGAAACTGAAGAGATACTTCGACTTTGTTTCAGTCGTATTTATCACTTCCGGATTAACATTTTTTAAATTGTTGGTCAGTTTGCTTTAGCCTCCATCATACATAATAGGTGCCGTACTTCAACGAATACAAACCGGGTCTCGTATAAAAGCCGGGTCTCAAATATAATCCAACTGCTGTATCGAAGGTATCGAAGGGGATTTTAAAGGCGCTGTAGCACGTTGTTCTTCCTGAAATAAAGTGCTCTCGCGAAAATTTAAATAAGTGTTACCAATGGCTAACTAACATTCCTGAATCAATAAAGATTTCTGCGAATGTACATGGTTTGGTTCAGCCATGCGAGTCCATTTACCTTCCAGCGGCCATGTAAATGTGTTCAAATCAAAATGGCCGCCCGAAGGCAGGTCAAGTAATCTCGCTGATGTAGCGATACCTTAACACTCAGGGTAGAATTTTAATTATGACAACATGGTTGAATGGTCAACCATCTTGCTGTCTGAACTTTCAAACTCGCTTGAGATTTACAAATCTACGTCTAACACTGAGAGTTACATACCATACATTTTATTCCAACACGGATAACAGTTGTCTGTGGATACAGCTTATATAATGACATGTTTTACTGCTTAACCACAGGATATGCCCCCATAACTTACCGCCGATCATTAATTCTGTTTCATACTAATAGGAAATGCCAACACTGTTCTATAACTAAAAATACGTCCACCAGCTGAGTCTCAGAGTGACCTTTTGTACCTTACCTGTGCCTCTAACGTAACGATATATTGTATAATCTTTAATAATAAATGGTTAATTTGAGAAAGCATTATTTGCAAAAAACGTGCTACGGCGCCTTTAAGGCCTACCATACTTCCTTGAATAAAACCACAACTAGGTAAAATTAGCTGTAATGTTACATGTCCCCTAAGTCCGTAATAACGAGACGTATAACATTACATCTAGTTTTAATTATATTGATACAACCCGGGCTTAAAAAAACCCGGGGTTGTATTCGAAGAAATACGGTATAAGCAAGTCTAATGTGCAACTGGTTAACGTACGTGCTTCGACCCATGGCATAACCTCCAAAGTTTCATTGTCTAAAAGTGAAGGGGTTTTATTTTGTTAACAACAAGATACATCATATGTAAGGAAACCGTTATTGGAGGAATGTGCCACCAGTAGTGAATTCATATAGATACATTTATATCCATATTATGTAACGTTCATTAATGTTTTTAATGTTGGCGATAAATGGCAATTGTTCACATTCAATTATCGAAACATCGACCATCTATAATCGGCGCGTGACGTCATAATCTTTTTGGTTGACGTCACAAAGTTTGCCGCGCGACTGCAATAGCGGGTGACCCTTTTGTAAGTGAGCGCCACTAACAACGATTTTCTTGCAATTCAACGCTATTTACACCATTGAGTAATAAATAAATTACTAACCTCGGTCCCGTTTTATAACATGTTCACTCATTTCATAAGCATGTTATCAAACGGGACATCGTTTAGTATTATATATGTAACTTATGTTGTAAGTGTGGAAAGGGATGAATTTTCCGGAAAACACTGGTAACCACATTTTGCTCGTGTTTCACGTGCTGCACGTGCGCCACGCTCTTCCAATGCTTTTTGCCCGGCCTCCTTTCTTCAAGTCGGGGCAAATCCTAACACGTGAAGGCTAATTCCAAACTGGGTTCGTTATTTCTGAAAGTACAAGCTAAAGCAATACGCTGCGTTGCACTGCTCCCTATTAATTAGTTATGAAATGGGTTGTTGTGTTTTTTGCACTTATTTAAATCTATTTGTGTATTACGTGTTTGATCCATGCGAAATTTAAATTTGCAGTTATGAATAATAATATCTTCCATCTTTCTTTATCGATAGGGATTTATTTGAATACGCAAATTCATTTCCTTGCAAGAATTGAACACAAACTATTTCTAAGTAAATTAATTTTAAAAGGTAGGCTACACATGCAGAAAATGAATAATAAAATGTTATGCATTGAAACATATACCATTGATAGAATGCATTCAAAACTTATGCTTTTACAAACAGTGTCATCTACACAATTATTAAAGGAAAGATGCAATGCAATGTAGTAGCTATCTAGCCGCCCCGTCTGTCGCTTATCACAGTCACGTCTCAGTGAGCATTTCAAAATGAATCGCCCAACTAATTGCGGTAGTGTTAAAATGGGTGAATTAAAATCGTCTTAATTATCAATTGCAAGTGTATATTGTCTCGATTTTATGCTCAATTGATTCCGATATACAATATACGTAGAGGTAATCATCTGTCATTATTGATAAACATGCATTTCATCAGATCTTTAACACACATTTTGAATATATCAGTAAAAGTAATTAGTTTTGAAAAAATACAATGGTTATATTTTGGATAACACTACCTAATCAACTGAATTGTTGCCGATTCTACCGAAAGTAATGTCTCTGACACTAAGATTAAGAGGTAAGTAGTTGAATTTTAGTATGTTTAACTGTGGATAGACGTTTCTTGTGATATTACGGTGCAACGGAGTAGGTTATAGTTAGATGTTGGACGAGTTGACATATATTTCTTTATCTAGATATGTGATTAGAATTATTTGATATCGATACAAGTTGTCTAGAATTTTTGACAGTATACTTTAGTGCTACGTGTGCACCGTGCTGAAAGCATTACTTGAAAAGGAAGACTTAGTTCTTTAGAATGTATGATGTTTACCGAATGCAGGGACATTATTGTGGCTGGAAAGTTGTGTGGCTTTCGTGGGTAGGGTTTGAACCTTTTTCTTTTCCATGCAACAAAATTTCCCAACAAATACCAGTGAGAACATTTTCACCAGTCCATCATTTCTTAGAAATAGCACAAGCGCAGACTTACATACTTCTCACTTGCAACTACAATTAAGTGATGAAGCATACATGCGTTCGGTGAATTGTTTTTCCCAACGGTTTAAATAAGTAAGTAGTAAGTTTAGACTTTTCAAATCATTAAAAAACACAAACAACGCCACATGTATCAATCTGCTTTTTTATTTGAATTCAATCAATTGAAGTAGTTACTCATCTCATCCAACATACTACTGATAAAATGCCTTTTATTATATAACATTACTTACTGATAGTGTATTGATAATATATTTATTATTCGATCCATCCAAATATATAATTTAAACTAAAAATCTGAAAATCACTTTGAATTCCAACTTTTCATAATACCCACTATTTTAATCCCTTGAAATCACATTTACAGACATCACTGGGATTATACTTACACTAGTCATTCTGCCTCCCGTGCATCTAACATTTGAACATGTGTCGACAACAGTTTTCAATAATAATAATAACCTAAACTGTCAACATCTTCTCGAAACGTGTACATATGATGTCGAGATAGATTTAGTTCAGAACTGGTATAAACTGACTGATAACGGGACTGAACAGACTGAAAACGTTATAAACGGGCAATATTATCACCATCTAAACGTGGCACCAACTGTCAGAGGACAGTGTAAAGACTAGATGGACTTCCTGAGAAATGTCTGTAAACGTACTGGATCGTAGTATGGAAAGTTATGCATAAAAGTTTCCCGTTTCTGTCCCGTTCGAGGTATTTTTACAATAATTTTGGACGGGGCAGATCGTAGTGAGGACCACATAGGTCTAACTCAAGCCCGAGTCACACTTACTTTAATTTACATAGTTTAACTAGTTCATTGAACGTAGCCACAAAACCCCTAACTTGATGGAACTTTGTGCATTTTTCGCAACTACGTTAACGTTTCATTACAACATTGCTCACTACTACGTGTACCTAGTAAGGCGTTGTTTATCGTAGTTCAGCGTAATTATACTTACTTGGGCGTAGTTAGACTATAGGAACTTACTTTAACGTCAATGCGCCAATAACAAACCTAGCAAAACGTAATTTAAATGTGTTGATAACGTAGACATCTAGTTTTCTGTTCTAAAATGTTCTTCAACTTAAATGATACTAGTGTAGTTTACTGTAGTATAACGTAGCCAAACGTAGTACGACGTACTGGAATGTATTTAAACGTAGTAGGGACTTAAATACCTAGTAAGGTGTAGTTATTCAGGGACAAGTTGTAATACGTTTAATTACATTCTTAACTAGGTTTAACAACAATGAACTAAGTTCAAATTTGCAATTCACTACGTCTTAGTACATTCAACTAGGTTTCTTAAAACGTAGTTTGAAAAAAGCTAAGCTTTGAAAATGTTCAAAAGTTAAATCACAAACTACGTCTATGTCTACGTTTTGAATACGGATAACCACGGATTACTAGGCTAATGTACAGTTAACTACGTTACCTACACCTAGGTCATCATTTACATCAGTTACTCAACTAAACAGTGGCTAGATAGAACAGTGGATAATATTTATAGTATTGCTCTATTTTCGTTAATGATGGATTAACATACATGACTTTGGGCTCGTTTGAATGTTGTTTATCAGAACAATATTATCATTACATTGAATATTTCACCATTGTCCTTAAAGCGATACACTACTTTGACAGTTAGCCTTTGTCACGCCCTTATATTTGGTTTTCATGAAAATGAAAATCGGGATTGGAAAACAAGCAAAAGTTGCTTTTGTAAATGCTGCTCCAGATAATGGTTCCCTCCCATTATATTGTCGCTTTGGAGGTAGAACATGCAGTTCTGGAGGAGAAGTCGAAATGTACAAGTTTACAGACGACATATGACATTAGCTCCTGAGTTAAAGGTGCATCCATTGTGTTTCATAAACAAATTATTGGGCTTTAATACATTCCGACACACAATATGTGCTGTTTACAGTACAAATAAATTTACCCAGCTTGCATATTCATCTCCAATCGCCAAATATATCATAATTACTAGTTTCCAATTAAAATCGAGTAACATCATTATGAATATGTAGAAACCGAAACTGCACGCCCCATTTACATGCATAGTAGTTATATGACCTACTTAACATGATCAACCCAAATTAATCATTTTGTCTGTTATAAATAAGATTCCAAAATTACGTTTGCTCATTGGCGCGCGCCACACGCAGATCATTGTCCGGTTTTCGATCAGAAATCACTACTTTTACTATCATATCGTCAATAAACTAGGTCGGGTATCATCAAAATGATGTTTTTCGGTAACAATCGGTACTTCTCGATAAAGTAACACATTTTTTAACATTTTGAATAGTTGACCCCAAACAACACAATGGATGTACCTTTAATAGAATTGCTGTCATGATGATGAATAACGATGGATCAAAGAACAGCAAAATGTATAAATGTAACTACCAACATCAAAATGGAAAGTTTCGAGTTTTGATTAAGATATGTGAGTGTAAAATGGAGTATACAGTTTGCACCTTTGTCCATGTTTCCAGTTATTGGTGATCTATTGAAAATCTGGTTGAACACTTCTTTTTTTAATGTTCAATATGGGAAATATTATAATGAAATGAAATAGAGTGGTCAGCATGTGCTTTGTATCCTATTCACATATAGGTGTAACTTTAAAACACATCATGGTTGAAAATTGTCTACAGTTTGCATGGTGGTATGTAAGAACAGGAAGATTTTCTGGATAATAACTTCTTTAATCTGAAAATACGCGATGTCTTAGAGTATATACTCACTTCTTCACCAGGTGGAATGTAAGGAATTAACAAAATTAGTTATATCTAATTATATCTAATTCCTATATGGTGTTAATACAGGAATAAAACACAATGAAGTTGAGACATAATACTATATAGTAGCGTTTTTCTCATTTCATGTAAGCAAAAAAATAAAGAATAATCTCAGGATGAAACCATAAATATCGTTATATAATTTTAATCTGTAAAATTGTATTGGTTATAAATTTATAATTGATAAAAAAAAAAGTGGATATGTGATACCACGGACTTCAATTACAGTAGTTATTTAATAAGTCCGTGGTGATACGCATTGTCTCGAATTTAGTGCAAAAAGTTTTAAAAGACAACATGACAAAAATGTGTCAAAAGTCATAACTATGACTAGCGCTAAAGACATATTTCAAGACGTTTTCAGGTCAAGTGACACTAAACCACGTTATCTCATCGATATTCGGACGCACGGATGGATGGACAGAGGAACAGACGGACGGAGCTCATTCTATGTCCCCGACAACTTCACTGTGGCGGGGATAGTTATGCTTAAAGTACACCATTTACAAATAATTTCATTATGAGAAGTTCTCTAATTCACGCATCCTCGATAATCCAGCGCTAATGTTCCGATAAATCTACACACAAGCGCTGGAAAACAGTAAGGGTATTTATCCTTAACCTAGTTATCTCCCTTCGCAATGACTCAGCGAAACGCTTGCTTTCTAACAACCAATGAGATCACTTGAAATCAAGGGTGAAATAACAAGCACTCTCGTGTCAGGATCTTGGCTTTCGCAGATGATTGGGAACGCCTGGTAGCACAGGGATTTTAATCATTTACGTCCACCCGTTTTGATGGACATGAATACACCCTTCTCACGTACAGACTTCTTAAAACTTTCTTTGAGTTTCTGTCAGGTTTTCTACGCTGAATTTGTTACAAACTTTATCGTAATCGAGTGAGTCGGCCGTCGCCATGTCTGTTTCTATAAACAACGGTAGTGATGCGTTTTGATTGGTCGAGTTGTTTACGCAGATAGTGTCTGCGTTTCGTTTCTGATTGGATAACATGGACCCAAGGGAGGTAACTAGGTTAGGGGTAAATACCCTTACTGTTTTCCAGCGCTTGTGTGTAGATTTATCGGAACAATAGCGCTGGATTATCGAGGATGTAATTCACGTCACTCCAAGCTATTGACAGACATGTACACAGTCAGACGGACAAACTATAGGACGAACAGACAGACGCGTTCCTGAACTCTCTCCTTATTTTAAAAACCATTGCACTAATAATTACATTACTACAGATTTTATTTATTTTTATTTAATGAACCACACATATACATTTACAATATGTCTGTTGAGTAAATGATGGATAAATAAACAAGTAATAATACATTCGGTTAAACAAGGTCAACATTTATTTTACAATTTATTTTCCAAATCCCTTCTTGGTTATAAAACCGACAGTAAAATGCTCTATAAAACTGCCCCGTCTCGCTAAGCTTGACATTGATGGTTTTGGAAATAGACATCGTGCACGTGCAGCTCGTGCTCTTCTCGTCTGGTTTCATAACCTAAACGCCAGTCGTCTTGCAGAGAGCAGCGAGTTTTATAACATAAAATTGTCTTCAAACAAGACTCGATCTGAGAAACTTATTTTCACTGATAACAGATTTAATTTTAAAATATATACCTATAAATCATCTATTGATGTTTTGTTATCAAATAATGTTCAATTTCTCTCAATATGTCAAACCAATTATAATTCACACATATTAATATAGGCATACCATGATACAACTTCCAAACACAAGGCATAATTGTTGCCAGTCTCCATTACTGCCTGATTTAGGCTTTGCAGTATTTCCTCAATATATATGTGTTAAGAAATTTGGGCCCACTATGCATTTCAGGCGCAGCGACCAACTGTCTTGGTACGGCATAGCTTGGGAAATACTGCGAGGCCTAAATCAGCATATAATACACACAAATATAGATAAACAACCATAATAAAGTAAAGAAAACAGAAATATATAATTGTTGTTATCAAAATAAGAATTGTTGATGGAAGATTTAAAATATATCTGTTGGCTCTGTAGCTCATCGGGCATTCCGTCATTCCTACTTCATTGTTCTTTATTTGTAGATATTTTGTCACATCCAGATTTGAGGGTGGTCAGGACCAAATAAATAAAAACTGTTATAACACAACTTCTTCCCTTCCTTATAGTAACACAGCCTCAGAGTCAGACACCACCCGCCAGCACTGAGCACTGACTGTTTCAACGACTAACGAACCCACGTTCTGCTGCCGTGTGTTATAATAACACATCTTCTTTGTTTCCCTAGAGTAGAACACCCTCAGATTCAGGCACCAACCACCAGCACTGAGCACCCAATGTCCCAACAACTTACCAACTTACGTTCTGCCGTCCTGTGTTGTAACATATCTTATTCCCTTACTTTGAATAGCACACCCTCAGAGCCAGGCACCCGCCACCAGCACCGAGCACTGAATGTCTCAACGACTTATCAACTAACGTCCCGATGTTGTTTGTTATAACACGTCTTCTTTCCATTCTTATAGTAGAACACCCTCATAGTCAGACACCACCTCCGGCACTGTGCACTGAATGTCTCAACAATTTAACTTATGAACCAACGTTCCGATGATGTGTGTTATAACACATCTTATTCCCTTCCTTATAATGGTACACCCTCAGAGTCAGGCACCATGGTATTTCCTATCAATTAAGTGCGTAGTACACTCTATATAATTGTATGAATACAAAACAAATTCAACATGATGCTTAAACTCCACTATTTACAAAGCATTTCATTATGAGAACTTTCGCTGACTCCAACACATCACTCAAAGCTATGGACAGATATGTACACAGTCGGGCGGACAAACTAAAGGACTCACAGACAGACACGTTTCTGAACTCTCTCCTTATTTCAAATACATTTATACTATCAATAACTATAACAACAAATATTTGTATTTAATACACAACACAGATACATTTCGAATATGTTGAATAAATAAAAGATAAAGACAATTTATTTAAAAAAATGAAAACAAGGTCAATTATTATTGACATTGCTTTCTAACTCATTTTTTAGTTCAAACGCTAGCTGAAGCAAAGTTCTCTCTAAAACAACCCTGTCTCGCTAAACCGGACATTGATGGGTTTGGAAATAGACATCGGGCACGTGCAAATCGGGCTCTTCCTTTTGGTTATAATTACATAACATTAACATCAGCCGTCTTGCTGAGAGAGGCAAGTTTTATAACGTGACATTGTCAAAATGGAATCGATCTGAGAACAAATATTTTCATCAATGTCAAGACATTTTTTATCATAACAAAATATATACAAATGTGCATATATCATTTTTTATTGATGTTGTGATATCATATAATATTCAATAGCAAAGTGGTGTAGTTGTAGGCCCGCTGACCTCTCCCCTAACGTTGGGTTCGAGTCCCGGCTGAGAAACCAACAATGTTTAACAATGGACTCAAACTGTGTTGTGTTCATGGGTAAGACACTTCACCCACATTGCACTCAGTTCACTTAGCTGTTTAAATGGGTACCTGTACACGGGAAGTACGGACGTATCATTCATTTGCCATAAGAAGTAAAAACAAATCGTATGCATACATATAATAATGTGCATGCTTAGTAATTTTATAATGTGGGCACTTGAACTACGTATACGAGTATATATGTGATGTTTTCAAAATAGGAAAAATATATACCCATTGGCTATGTAGCTCATTAGACAGTCCAATATTGTACGTTTTTAACTATTTGAACAAGACTAATTTATAGAAAAGTCTATATTTATGGGTGGGTCAATATTGTCACTTCGATATTGGTAATAAGTTTAGGTTTCAGTTGTTATCTGTCCTTTTCTGTGTTTATTAGTTTATCATTTTCGTGAGGTGTGAGAGGGTCTGCGTGTACGTTCAGGATTCCAATAACTGGAGAGCTGGTCCTTTCAGAGGGGGGGGGGGGGGGGGGGGGGGGAGTTCATGTATCACAGAGCAGTAATGGGGAATTACAAGTTGATTTCTTGGGAGAACTTAGGACGGGAATTTCTGTTCATCATAATCGACTTCAGGTCATAGGGAGT
This sequence comes from Gibbula magus, assembly GCA_936450465.1. Classification (NCBI taxonomy): domain Eukaryota; kingdom Metazoa; phylum Mollusca; class Gastropoda; order Trochida; family Trochidae; genus Gibbula; species Gibbula magus. The sequence continues at coordinate 40,517,837 of OW388298.1, forward strand.
GGTATGTGGTATGTAACTTGTGAGTTTTTTTGGGTTGTTTTTTTTTTGGGGGGGGGGGGGGGGGGGAGGGTTGCGGTAGGTGGAAGGATTGTTTCGGATATAATCAGGCTATCTGTTAACAAAGCAACCAGTACTACCTGAACGCACATTCGCAAATTTGGTGCCTTATGGCCTTTAAATATATCTTTACTCTGTTATTGGATTAGGTGGTCTTTAAGCGGCTGGTGTAATGCTATTTTAGCTTTACCTTCATCTCAAATTGAGAATATATGCTGGAAATGTTGGGCACATATACAACGCTTGTATGTAACGGTCCCCATTGCCTCAGATTAATTCATGAATATATAAGAGTAAATCAATCAATACAAGAGAACCAATGTACAGCCAGCACTGCAGTTATTGGTCCCCATTGCCTCAGATTAATTCATGAATATATAAGAGTAAATCAATCAATACAAGAGAACCAGTGTACAGCCAGCACTGCAGTTATTGGTCCCCATTGCCTCAGATTAATTCATGAATATACAAGAGTAAATCAATCAATACAAGAGAACCAGTGTACAGCCAGCACTGCAGTTATTGGTCCCCATTGCCTCAGATTAATTCATGAATATATAAGAGTAAATCAATCAATACAAGAGAACCAATGTACAGCCAGCACTGCAGTTATTGGTCCCCATTGCCTCAGATTAATTCATGAATATATAAGAGTAAATCAATCAATACAAGAGAACCAATGTACAGCCAGCACTGCAGTTATTGGTCCCCATTGCCTCAGATTAATTCATGAATATATAAGAGTAAATCAATCAATACAAGAGAACCAATGTACAGCCAGCACTGCAGTTATTGGTCCCCATTGCCTCAGATTAATTCATGAATATATAAGAGTAAATCAATCAATACAAGAGAACCAATGTACAGCCAGCACTGCAGTTATTGGTCCCCATTGCCTCAGATTAATTCATGAATATATAAGAGTAAATCAATCAATACAAGAGAACCAGTGTACAGCCAGCACTGCAGTTATTGGTCCCCATTGCCTCAGATTAATTCATGAATATACAAGAGTAAATCAATCAATACAAGAGAACCAATGTACAGCTAGCACTGCAGTTATTGGTCCCCATTGCCTCAGATTAATTCATGAATATATAAAAGTAAATCAATCAATAGAAGAGAACCAATGTACAGCAAGCACTGCAGTTATTGGACACCTGCAAAATTATGTTTGGTCAATTGACTCATCAGTGTCCTGTTTTCCATCATGAATCGCTACTTTCACATTTATATTATAACTATACTGATTTAAATGTTCAGCAACACACAGTATTTCTCAGTATATCGTTTGACAAAAGGTGACCCTAACAACGTACTCCACTTCTCAATAATCATCATTATTACTCGCTGTGTAAGATACTGCAGTGTAATATTTATACAGCAATATTAAACTTGTGTGATATCACTGAAAGTATGACGTCACAATAGCCAGCAGTTGTGACGTCACAATGGTCATACGCCATCACAATGGTACATCAATCGTGGAAGTCTCTGCATCAGCACACTGTCGGCCACTTGGTTACAAGTTCTTGGTAGCTGAATGGTTAAGCTACTGGGACATTGAGTGTTGACTTCAAGAGTTATGTTTCCCGTTTGCAAAATAAGGATATTGTTCCTTAATAACAGTTTTACTGCTTCTGTTTGACACGATTATCAACCAGATTTGTTTACAACTTCAAATGCCAGTCATAACACGAACCAGATGGATCAATAGGTTACTTTAGTATTGCTGCATTTGTTAACTTTTCTGTGTTAGAACATCAGAGCAGAATATGAAGTTCAGGAGCAGCGCGTCACTACACTAACACAGAAAAGATAAGGAAATGCAGCAAGCATTACATAAGCTATTGGTCGAAAATGGTGCGAGGTTTGAGGGAGTGGACATTATTTATGTGTCATGTTAAACAATGTACTTGCTTACGTAGGTGTTATTGAGCTTATATTGTTATTAAACAGCTGGGTGAACTACGTGCACTGTAGATGAAGTGTCTTGCCCAGGGACACACTACAATATGAGGTCAAGGCCACACATGTCTGGTTTCTCCATTGGGATTCGGAATCGTCCATTGGTTTTGGGAGACAAGAATGTGAACAAGAGTGCTCCATATACCCCTCCAACTCAAAATGCAGAATTTTCACCAGAGGGATAAGTATATATTTAGTAACATGTACATTTGGTTTAATGATCAAAGATATGCGATGACAAACCTTCTACACATCGTCTATAGTTTAAGGTTGTGTCTGTGGAAGCTGATTCTCAATATCCAACCCAAAGATGAGACATCGGTATATCTCCAGTACTGGACAGAGATTATGCCTCAATGCCGCCAGTCAGTCACACTTATACACCTGTCTTGAATATACCCCACTCCAAGTTGCGCCTATTGCCATCATAGTATATATAAGCCTTGCTGCACTGCACAACTTTTCTGTACAAGTGTGGTACAGCGCAATGTTCAGGCGCAGTATGCACTTAAATAAGCGCATGACAGTTATATTAAGGAAAAACAGGATTAAATCAGCCAGGACGTAGGCTGGCGCAAGTTATGCCTCTTGCGGATGAAAGTTGGAGATACACCAGGCCGTCGAGGATACAATGCCTTTCAGGTAATCCGGCCAGGGGCACGGCAACTTTTTCTGCAGTAGAGAACTGTTCTACACGCAGTAAGTTTTGGGTGCAATGCTCCACTGAATTTCAGCGTAGTACCACCCATGGTTCGCCAGTTCCAGCCGATGCTCGCAGGTTTCACCCAATGTATAGCATCATGGCGTTGCGGGCTTTCTACCTACCGTAATACTAGCAGTCGTGATATAAGTGAAATACTCTTGAAAGCGGCGTTAAACCCCAACTCACCTCACCTCATCTCTTCCAGGTATTAGTAATCATGCATACCAACATATTTGGAATATACCAAACAATACCAGGATGACAATAAGCCGCGTTAAGCACTTGGTTGTCTTGAAAACATACAGCTATGGTATTTGCGCCAGTGTTGTCGACATTGCATCTAAGTATTTGCATGTAAGCTTTACAAAGTAATGATTTCACCACCTAAATTGTATCTATCACAGTATAATGTTCGAGCTACATATACGAATTATCAACAGTTCTCCATATATTTGTAACTTATTTAATGTGTTGTTTAACAGTCTCTGAAAGATCTTCTGTTTCATGCGGAACTCGGAAATACTATGAACGACCAGAGAAATGTGACTGTGAAATTTATGGTAAGAGTTTGGCACTGCAATCAAAGGGAGATAACTTTCATTGGGTGTTGGAGAGTGTTCATCATACTCGGCAAACCTGCAATCATATCAGCTCGATATAAATGTGGATAGGTTTCAGTTGATTTATCTGTGTTTTGTTGTGTGTTTCACCATCTATCCGGAGGGGACGGGGGGGAATGGTTGGGGTTAAGGGGTGTCATGGGGAGATGGGGTTGTTTTGGACGGAGTTGTTATGGGATTTGGATTTGTGGAGAGGTGATATTTTCAAGATGAGATTTTTCCCGTCATAATGATGGGTTTTAATTTAAAACGTTACACTTATCGAATACTTTTTTACAGAATGCATGACTATGTTAAAGAGTTCACTTGATTTGTTGACCTTGTTATTTAATTATTTTTATGTAAGTGGTCAAGTATGGAGTTGTCTACACCTATTTAGCTTAATTTACCTTCATCTCATTATACGTCAGTCTTCACCAGTTGGGAACATATATAAATGTCGTAGCCCTGTGTGCCCCAGTTTAATTTTGATATATCATGAATATTTTTCGAATAGTAAATCATTAATAGAAGTGAGTGAGTGAGTGAGTTGGTGTTTAACGCTGCTTTCAAGAGTATTTCACTTATATCACGGCTGCTAGTATTATGGCAGGGAGAAAGCCCGCATCGCCATGTGGCTATGCTTTGCGGTGAAACCTGCGAGCACATTAATAGAAGTAGACCAGCGTAGAAACAGCAGTGTACTTATTGGATACTAACACTGTGAGAGTGTTTGTGAAGAAACAACCTTAACCTTCATTTCTATAAATTTATTTCAAAGTTAGTAGTCTTTATTGGAGAGTTCTACACTTATTGAGCTTTACCTTCATCTCACAATACATACATCAGGCATCAAGATTTGGGAATATATATAAATGGTATGTAGACAGGATGCGTGCCTCTATCCGTTCCTGTCTGCCCCAGTTTTATTCTGATTTATCATGAATACTTCCTGAAAAGTAAATAATAAGTTGGAGAAGACCAGCGTTCTAACAGAACTGCGTTTATTGTATACGGCAACGGTGAGAGTACATGTGAACAAAATGAAAAGCAACCTTAAACTTTCATTCTAAAAACTTATGATTGCATACAGATTTCTGTATAACGGAACATCTCAAGATGCAAATACAAAAAGTCGAGACACAAACTACTAGAAGGTGGAGTCCTGAATTGTATGATGCCAGGGGTTGATAGAATGGCATGAATAAATATTATTTCCAACTGCAAAATGAAGCAATGATATATAATACTAGCCAAGCATATAGTATATACAAGTGCATTGCATTTCTAAGCGATGGCCGATTTATTATTAGTGCGTACAGAACATTCCCGAGGAAAATATAACTGTTCACCTGTCAGGCGCTCAAGGGTCAAATTCTGACGATCATTGTATCATACCAGGTAGCAGATTTACTATTGGATGGATAGAAACATTCTTGAAACGAAGTAACTTTCCCAGGGTGAAATACGAGTTTCTCAAACTATGTCTCTGTGTAAGAAAGGATCTCAGCCTATAAAATGTTGAGATTACCCAGCAATGAAACGGGTCACCAATCCATGGAGCCGCGCCCATTGTTGGTGCTTTACTCATAGTGGCCCACGAGTATTGACAGTGCCATGTGACAATACAAACAGAACAAACAAACTCAACAACATCATGATATGTTATTGACAGTGCCATGTGACAATACAAACAGAACAAACAAACTCAACAACATCATGAAATGTTATTGACAGTGCCATGTGACAATACAAACAGAACAAACAAACTCAACAACATCATGAAATGTTATTGACAGTGCCATGTGACAATACAAACAGAACAAACAAACTCAACAACATCATGAAATGTTATTGACAGTGCCATGTGACAATACAAACAGAACAAACAAACTCAACAACATCATGAAATGTTATTGACAGTGCCATGTGACAATACAAACAGAACAAACAAACTCAACAACATCATGATATGTTATTGACAGTGCCATGTGACAATACAAACAGAACAAACAAACTCAACAACATCATGATATGTTATTGACAGTGCCATGTGACAATACAAACAGAACAAACAAACTCAACAAAACCATGATATGTTATTGACAGTGCCATGTGACAATACAAACAGAACAAACAAACTCAACAACATCATGAAATGTTATTGACAGTGCCATGTGACAATACAAACAGAACAAACAAACTCAACAACATAATGAAATGTTATTGACAGTGCCATGTGACAATACAAACAGAACAAACAAACTCAACAACATCATGAAATGTTATTGACAGTGCCATGTGACAATACAAACAGAACAAACAAACTCAACAACATCATGATATGTTATTGACAGTGCCATGTGACAATACAAACAGAACAAACAAACTCAACAACATCATGATATGTTATTGACAGTGCCATGTGACAATACAAACAGAACAAACAAACTCAACAACATCATGATATGTTATTGACAGTGCCATGTGACAATACAAACAGAGCAAACAAACTCAACAACATCATGATATGTTATTCCTATGGAACTTTCAAAAACGATATCCAACAGTCACTATTTCAGCTATGTTTGCTTTCAGTGCCATTTGTTAGATATATATCCAACAGTCAGTATTTCAGCTATGTTTACTTTCAGTGTCATTTGTTAGATATATAGATATCCAACAGTCAGTATTTCAGCTATGTTTACTTTCAGTGCCATTTGTTAGATAGACAAAAGCCCGACTCACAAGGCTAAACACATTATAAATACTTCTCTCAGTGGTATTCTAACAAGTGGAAGTCACACAAGAACATTAATATTACAAACTGTTATAGTAAGAAGAAGTTGTATCACCCCATTCTGTAACAGTCAAACTTAAAACCATACAGTAATCTGTATCGAAACGTCAAACTCTCAGAATAAAGAAGCTGAAGCTGAGAAATTGACATTTTTTACAAAGTAGCCCGTTCTCCCAGTAAGTTGACAGGACCCTGCACTTGCTGCACGCTTTTCACAAACTATCCCGGGTGTTCCTTGCCGTTGCTACGCAACTGAAACTCCCGGCACAATTTACTTGTCCAAATCGTCTGCATATTCGTGTGTCTGTAAAATGAGTTGAATTGATTAATTGTTAAAGACCATACAATATTTCACTTTCCTAAAATGTCTCTATTTAATCCTACCTTTTATTTTAATTTATTTATTTGCTTAAAATAAAAAATGGGGACTCATGTTGCAGCGTGGGGATGAGACTCAACCCCTGTTACAGCGTGGGGAGGAGACTCAACCCATGTTGCAGCGTGGGGATGAGACCCAACTCATGTCTCAGCGTGGGGATGAGACTCAACCCATGTTGCAGCGTGGGGATGAGACTCCATCAATGTTGCAGCGTGGGGAGAAGACTCAACCCATGTTGCAGCGTGGGGATGAGACCCAACTCATGTCTCAGCGTGGGGATGAGACTCAACCAGTGTCTCAGCGTGGGGATGAGACTCAACCCATGTTGCAGCGTGGGAAGGAGACTCAACCCATGTTGCAGCGTGTGAAGGAGACTCAACCCATGTTGCAGCGTGGGAAGGAGACTCAACCCATGTTGCAGCGTGGGGATGAGACTCAACCCATGTTGCAGCGTGGGGATGAGACTCAACCCATGTTGCAGCGTGGGGATGAGACTCAACCCATGTTGCAGCGTGGGGATGAGACCCAACTCATGTCTCAGCGTGGGGATGAGACTCAACCCATGTTGCAGCGTGGGGATGAGACCCAACCCATGTTACAGTGTGGGGAGAAGACTCAACCCATGTTGCAGCGTGGGGATGAGACTCAACCCATGTTGCAGCGTGGGGATGAGACTCCATCCATGTTGCAGCGTGGGGAGAAGACTCAAACAAGGGTGCAGCGTGGGGATGAGACTCAACCCATGTTGCAGCGTGGGGAGAAGACTCAACCCATGTTGCAGCGTGGGGATGAGACTCAACCCATGTTACAGCGTGGGGAGAAGACTCAACCCATGTTGCAGCGTGGGGATGAGACTCAACCCATGTTACAGCGTGGGGAGAAGACTCAACCCATGTTACAGCGTGGGGATGAGACTCAACCCATGTTGCAGCGTGGGGAGAAGACTCAACCCATGTTGCAGCGTGGGGATGAGACTCAGCCCATGTTGCAGCGTGGGGATGAGACTCAACCAGTGTCTCACTGCAGGGAGGAGATTCAACCCATGTTGCAGCGTGGGGATGAGACTCAACCAGTGTCTCAGCGTAGGGAAGAGACTTAATTAACGCATGTTTCAATGTAGTGAACAGACTCAAATGGTGTCTCAGCTTAGGGAAGAGACTCGACCCATGTCTCAGTGTAGGGAAGAAACTAAACCAATATCTCAGTGTAGGGAAAAGACTCGATCCATGTCTCAGTGTAGGGAAGGAACTAAACCAATTTCTCAGTGTAGGGAAGGGATTTAACCCATGTCTCAGTATAGGGAAGGAACTAAACAAATATCTCAGTGTAGGGAAGGGATTCAACCCATGTCTCAGTGTAGAGAAGGAACTAAACCAATATCTCAATGTAGGGAAGGGATTCAACCCATGTCTCAGTGTAGGGAAGGAACTAAACCAATATCTCAGTGTAGGGAAGGGATTCAAACCATGTCTCAGTGTAGGGAAGGAACTAAACCAATATCTCAGTGTAGGGAAGGGATTCAACCCATGTCTCAGTGTAGAGAAGGAGCTAAACCAATATCTCAGTGTAGGGAAGAGACTCGACCCATGTCTCAGTGTAGGGAAGGAACTAAACCAATATCTTAGTGTAGGGAAGAGATTCAACCCATGTCTCAGTGTAGGGAAGGCAAACACACAGCCCCTGTCTGATTGTATACACTGACTCAACCCATGTCTCACTGCAAGGAGACTCAACCCATGTCTCACTGCAAGGAGACTCAACCCATGTCTCAGTGTCGAGGCAAACACACAGCCCCTGTCTGATTGTATACACTGACTCAACCCATGTCTCACTGCAAGGAGACTCAACCCATGTCTCACTGCAAGGAGACTCAGCCCATGTCTCACTGCAAGGAGACTCAACCCATGTCTCAGTGTAGAGGCAAACACACAGCCCCTGTCTGATTGTATACACTGACTCAACCCATGTCTCACTGCAAGGAGACTCAACCCATGTCTCACTGCAAGGAGACTCAACCCATGTCTCAGTGTAGAGGCAAACACACAGCCCCTGTCTGATTGTATACACTGACTCAACCCATGTCTCACTGCAAGGAGACTCAACCCATGTCTCACTGCAAGGAGACTCAACCTATGTCCCAGTGTAGAGGCAAACACACAGCCCCTGTCTGATTGTATACACTGACTCAACCCATGTCTCACTGCAAGGAGACTCGACCCATGTCTCACTGCAAGGAGACTCAACCCATGTCCCAGTGTAGAGGCAAACAAACAGCCCCTGTCTGATTGTATACACTGACTCAACCCATGTCTCACTGCAAGGACACTCAACCCATGTCTCAGTGCAAGGAGACTCAACCCATGTCTCACTGCAAGGAGACTCAACCAATATCTCAGTGTAGAGGCAAACACACAGCCCCTGTCTGATTGTATACACTGACTCAACCCATGTCCCAGTGTAGAGACAAACACACAGCCCCTGTCTCATTGTATACACTGATCAGAAGAAAGTATGCCATCAGATTCAGTAACATTCATACTTAAATCATAAATAATCCCATACAATAAAGAAGTTGTTATCCATAAAACATTGTTCTCATTAGACATACGTGCTTGCAAGACTATTTTCACATTGTTTGACATCGTTTTTGTCGAGGTCATGATGGCTGAATGGATAGGTTCTTGGTACAGCCAGTGCCTGTGGTCGATGCCTGACACTGAGGATGTGGTAACAAAGTACAATAATTTGTACTATTTCAGAATTGTGTTATCCTTTTTGTAAAATGGTTGTTGTTGAAAGGTAAAATATCTAAAGATACTTAATTAAAAATAGTATAGATAATTTTTAAATAACTATATTCTCCACTGTCGGTAAAAAAGAAAGAAATGCTATTGCCCTCTTAGCCTATCACATAGTAATGAATTGTGTACTCTAACATGGCAGACGTTTCCCAAAAAAGAGCTTATAAACAATAATTATTTCAATCCGAGTATTTAAATTATAAACCAGACAGTCATGATAGCAACATCTAGGTAAAGGGACATAACTCTTTTGTTGAGTGGCCTATTTTACAGACAAACGTGTTCTGTGACAGTTTTTATATATAACTATATATATAAAGTTTTGAAAAATATTAAGCACGTTTTTAACCTAGAAAGAAACACTGAATCAAATCAAGGGGGCAATATCATATAGCAAACCTTTGTGTCCAGTGGAATCATATTTATATTTGATTGATGTGTTTATATGGCTGACATAGTGCAGTGTTAAGTATGCTTGGCTTAGGATCAAGTGGTTCGGGATTCGAATCCCGCCAGGGGCACGGTAACTTCGTTTAGAGAACTGTTCTACACGCAGTAAGGTTTTGGTGTTATGCCTCAATGAATTCCACTGCAGTACCATATTTTGCTAGTTCCAGCAGATGCTCACAGGTTTCACTGCAACTGATAACCATCAAGGTAGTGTCTCCTTTCTACCTTCAATGATACTAGCAGCCGTGAACAATATCAAATCTCGCGACATTAAACCTTAAACCACCTCACCTCACCTCAAACCAAACTAAAACACCCAGTTATTAAACTTTACTTCAATCAATAATAAACAGAAACATATAATGCAGAATGGTAAAATTAATACCCAAGAGGGAATGTCATATTATTTTGTAAAATAGTTACTGTAACATGATCGTCTGCTGGCAGTTTGATATTCCCGTGATTGTCTCTATTTCTTTGCTATTAATTGTGCAGAAAGCCTGAATCACAAATAATAGGCAGGTGCCGGTATCACCAATGTTAATGTAAATGCATTAACTTTATAACATATAAATGAAATGAAACATGATTCAGTATAAAAGTTGACTTTCTTGATTTTATATTCTTCATAATTGGAAATGAAACTGACTGGAATAGATGGCTTGAGAAGTTGATACTTTCGCACTGAGTAACCCGTCTGCCCGTTAGCTGACGTGATTTTGCACGTGATGCACGCTTTTCACAAACTATCCCCGGGAGCACTCTGTCGTTGCTTAGCAATTGAATCCCCAGGCACAGTTTACTTGTTGGAATCGTCCGACATATTTGTGTATTTCTAAAATGAGATGAATTGAATAATTTAAAAAAACCCACATATATCATTTTACTTCCTAGAATCTTCTTATTTAATCATAGCTTTCAATTTAAGTTATTTATAAGCTTATGGTACAAACTTTGTTTCACGAATATGTAAAATTAGAAATACATTCTGAACCTAACATTGCAGATGTATTCAACAACACTTGTTGACAAACACAAATTGAACCGACAGGGCTTATTGAGGTCGAGCGAGTTATATCATGGTGTACAATGTAGCTAAAGGGAGATAACTCCATTATAACCGTTTCAGACGCAAATGTTCTATGACAACGGGAAGATGTCTGTCCATTTCACAATAAAAGAGACAATATTTGTATTTAAACTAAATATTTAATGTATATTTATTTTCAACTTCTTTCATAATTGCATTTTTAGAAAGTATTTTACAATCTACATACAAACTAAACGAGATCACATATATATGTGTTTTATATTTTAATACGTCTTAATATGTAATGCATATTTAAACACTTTAAAATTATATATATGTATAAACTGACACTTATATGGATATATGTGTGAATTAACCATAACTTTAATTCTGTCAGGGACATTAAATACAGAATAGACATTCTATAGAATGTCGCTGATTCTGTGAACGTTGAGTTTGTATAGCCTCTTCCAGTAAGTAAGAGTTATCCCGCCTAAACTGAACTCTTCAGGCACCAAAAAGCCACAAAAACACTACGCTCCAGTTACGTCACCGCTTCCGGTGCGTTCGACCCGCCATTCTTCAATGGCACCTGTTATTAAAGTAAAGTGTTGTAGACTGTAGTATTTACAGTAAAAAAGTTGTTAGCGGTAGGGTTGTTACTTTACATCGTTTCCCTTCTGGTACTTCACTTCAAAAGCGAAAATTAAAATCTATTTGGTTGTCCAGAATCAGTAGAAAACATTTCAGTTTGAAATCATGGACAAGGATCTGCTCAGAGCACTTCGAGGGAAGGAGAGGGCCGACAAAAGAAGTGAACATTCCATCTATTTTCAACCATAAAGTTTTTAAGACTGTCAAGGTATGGCAACATTTCAAATATATACATTGTTTTCTATATTTATTTTTTTTAAATTTGAAAAAAAGGAATAATCTTTTAAAATATTGTAAAATTAATGTGTAAATATATTGTAAATACATGTAATGCACGTGTTATTGTTTAGAAAGTATGAAAAGTAATAACAAAAATTATTTGTAACAAAATTGTTTAACAATTTATTGTAACCTATATATAACATTAACATATGTTGTACGGGTCAGAGGAAGTCAAACTACTCTAAATGATTCCATGTTTAGTAACCTAGTGTCCTTTATAACGATTACCTAAATTTAATAAATATGTTCCTGATAATATGTATGGCTAAACAGAGGAAACATTCAATGTAAGTTTATATTACTGTTACTTAAAGGGTAAAATAAGTTAAATGTTTTCAAATATGCACGCAGCTTGGCAATGGGTCCAAATTGCATACTTATCAGGTTACATGGTAAATACCATTTAAGACTAGCTGAGGCTAGTAAGTGGACCAATAAGAAATCCTTTTGAAATTGTTTATCTAATTTTAATATTTACGTTACAGTTACAAGACCAGGATATAGTACTGCCAGATCTTTGTCAACTTGATGTACCTAGTGATGAGGCAGTTGATGAGGCAGTTGACGAAGCAGACACGTTGTGTTTGGACTCCTCATCACGTTTAGATGTTTCTGTGCTGATGCATGATTATGGAGGTCAGGTTGACACGAGCACTCTAACAGACTTCAGACATCAGGAAGTAAGTGTGTCACCATCTACAGCTAATGCAGCCACCCAGACAGAGTTACATATTCCCTCACCGCCATCCTATGTATCCACTGGAACTCAGACTGAGGACATCCCTGAGATCAACTCACCTGAAGCTTCTGACAGACCATGGCTGACAGTGGACGATCTCACCGATGCCGAAATGATGTTTTATACTGGCCTCAAGGATAAGGAGACATACAATGTACTCTTCGAAGAACTAACTGAAGATGAATCATCTGGTAGACTTGGAAGGCCTCGCAAATTGAGTCTTAAAGATGAATTTTTCATGGTTCTCATGAGACTACGCTTAGGGCTACTTGTGTTAGATTTGGCAAAACGTTTTAAAGTTTCTGCCTCAACCATCAGCTCAGTCTTCAATTGTTGGATAGATAAAATGTATCACAAGTTAAGTTTTCTTATCTACTGGCCACCACAAGAAACAGTTCGACACAATATGCCTGAATCATTCAAATCTAGATATCCCACTACGAGGGTTATAATTGACTGTACTGAAGTGTATACCGAAACGCCAAAATCACTGATAAATAAAACCTTGATGTATTCTGATTATAAGAGTCACATGACATGGAAGGTTTTGGTTGGCATAAGTCCATCCGGTGTTATTACCTATGTTAGTAGTCTCTGGGGAGGAAACATTTCGGACAAACAGATTACAGAGCTCAGTGGCTTTTTAAAGGGTTTGAACTGTGGTGATGCTGTAATGGCTGATAAAGGTTTTCAGATAGCAGATTTGCTAATTCCAAGAAATGTTCAGTTAATCATTCCTCCAAAGAAAAAAAAGAATTTGAAATTTACAGCAAGAGAAGTTGAAAGCACCAGAAGGATTGCTAATTTGCGGATACATGTCGAAAGGGCGATGGAATAAAGAACTTTAGAATTGTGCAAGGTGTTATTCCTCTCAGTATGAGTGATCAGGTTTCAAAAATATTTTATGTATGTGCATCCCTGTGTAATCTGCAGCCTCCACTTATACAACATTGACAAGAATTTCTGTGAAAGTGGTGTATGTAATTCAATTATTTTAATCTGTGAAAAGTATGAACTGAGGTTTACTGTTTGTATTTGAAGTATATTGTGGGCGCCATATTATATTGATAACTGACAAATGACAACAAAATACAGAACAAAATGATCAATCTAGATGTAAAGTTTATTTTATGTACATGTAATGATTCAGATCTTCATTTTATGATTATCTGCAACCCCTTTATCGCTCCTAGCTCAAATACTCAAAACACACTGTAAATTAACAAGTCAGGATAAAAAGAAATGTTTGTAACAAAAGACAAAACTTTTTTCTTCAAATGTTGTTAATTTCATATATAGCAAAGTCACATGGGGTAAAAAATATAAGAGTTTTCAGAAGCTTGAGTATCATGTGACGCATTGACATGTACAAATTTCCACAAAATTAGACCATTTTCACTGTATTATTTTAGTGGTTGTTTAGTATGGGTTTATTACCTCCCTTTGTTGTTTTTCTCGTACCGACACATGCGCTAGCCAGCAGCGATCGAGTCTCATTTCATACATTTCTGAGCAATCTATGCCTCCAACAAGACGTAAGTTAGATTTTACATGCCATAGAAGTCATTCCTCATAATATTGCAATTATTAGTTTGTGATGTCATTTGTATTTTATGCATATATAACATGTGTAAGATAAATGATGTGCATCGTTTTAGCTGTGAGGCTCTATATGAGTGGGATGAGGCTCTGTACTAGAGTGTAATGTTACATAGTTAATGACTGCATCTCTAATTTTATGAGGCTCTGTACTAGGGGGTAATGTTATATAGTTAATGTCTGCATCTCTAAGTTTATGAGGCTCTGTACTAGGGTGTAATACACGATGTTGTAAATTTAAGCCATCTTAGCGGGTGTAGGTTTATTCGTAGATGGGATTTTTTGCGGTTTCGTAGAGACAGGTTCGTAGAGAGTAAAAACAGGTTCGTAGAGAGTAAAAAAATAGTTAATAAATAGTAATTAAAGTTCATTTGAGATAAATAAAGAAAACAGGTAAGTATGATATTATATTGCAGGATTACAATTGCCGATGATAAATGGATGTGGAGAAGACGCCGACAGAGTAATGTGCAATCAAAACATCTCACTACCAACTTATTGCTTATAAACTGTTCCGGTGTTGAGTAGACAAATTAAAGTAATCCACAACAGTACAGTATATATATAAACCACAAGTTGCGGACAATCAATCAGTGTCACCGTAATTGGTCTTTGTTGTATGGTTAGTGTCAGAACTGAACTGAGTTGAATGGATTCTGTAAAGTTATATAGATTGTTATGTTTAATTCAATTTATTTAATTATACAAAATATTACATCAAAATCCATAATAAACATTCACAATACACCAAACATGACAAACTATGTCTTTAAATGTACTTTTTACAAGTCTCTACAAAACTAGTATCTACGAACCTGTTGCCTCTACGAATAATCGGTCTCTACGAACCGGTTTCCTCTACGAAACCACTGGCACCCATCTTAGCTGTTGCTAAAAATAGCGCCGCTCGCCGCGGATGCGTGCCCACATTTTGACAGGAAGTTTATGTAGTAGCAGTTTCCTTCAGTAATCGTATCATTTTTGCGCAATATTTCCAGCTGTTTACATCGTTTTTGTTATCAAGTTCTTATGTGAGATTTTATTGGATGGCAGATTTAAGTATTATGAACCTAGATAATTTTAGATAATGGAGTGCCACATCAATCATTGACGACTTTCATTTAGCTTCGTAAAATAACACTGATGGGACTGATGGTGAACTCGTGGCCATGTATCCCAGTTATGTCTCCCCCCGAAGGGTCGGGAGACATATTGGTTTTAGCTGAGTTCCCGTCGGCGGCGTTCCCATTTCGTTTCCGGAGCAGATCTCTAAAACTATGTGACCAATCATCACCAAACTTGGTATACTGTCTCTCCACATCATGTAGATGTGCCTTTTGGGGGTTAGATATTTTTTTAATTAACATTTTTTTTATTTCCATTGCAACAATTTGGACTTAGTCTTTTTCACAAGTAGTGTTCGTTTCCGGAGCAGATCTCTAAAACTATGTGACCAATCATCACCAAACTTGGTATGCTGCCTCTCCATACCATGCAGATGTGCCTTTGGGGGGTTAGAGATAATTTAAAATTTTGATTTTTTGTTATTTCCATGCAACAATTTGAACTTAGTCTTTCTCAAGGGTAGTGTTCGTTTCTGGAGCAGATCTCTAAAACTATTTGACCAATAATCATATATGTTAAACTGTCTTAATTGTTTGTCTTTAGTAATAAACCTCTCATAATACAAGAATTTTGAATATTTTGTTTGCTACAATTGTGGAGTTGATAGGTTATTTATTCAAGTTGAATTATACAGAGAACATTAATGGTACTTTATGATAGTATTGTTTAGAGGTTTGGAGCATTTGAGGAAGGGGGAGACATCTGTTTTTACGGGTAAAAACACTTTCTAGTTTCACCTGTTTTCGGCGACATAAGAGCGATTCGCCGTAAAATAATAAAAATATTTCATACATGTCAATCTACATAACTTTGGGAAAACTCACTAATATGATTTATGATTCTATCGGCATCATCGGCCGGAAAAGAATGCCATGATAAGAGTGACCCATATTTGGCATCCAGTGCATTACGTCACCTGTTTTCGGCGGTGATGTTCTACAGCAAATAATATGGTGTTCCGTTATTTGCAGGAACCCAAAGAGGCAAAAAGACATTGTCTTATTACTTAGAATCAACCAGAATTAAATAAAATTGTCAAATGTGGAAATGTTGAAAACTTATGAGAAAGAAATCAGAACTTATCATTTACACTGTTTATGAAGTCACACTTCACATTTCTCTTAAACTGGGCTCCATTCTCAATATGGCGAGAAACACTGATACATTATCCCGTGTCTGTAGACATTATGAAATTGATATCAAGGTAATCCCCCTTGTAATTGAACCTAAATCAACCCCACATGGCTGTATTTGTCTGAAAACTTTCCAAAAATTGATGAAACGTTATTATTTATGTAATAAGCATGACCAAGAATCCAGCCGTATTTTTTTATCGAGCGGCATCTCACATGACCGATCAGGTGATATGATGATGCAAACATTGTCAGCTGGCAGACGATAGAAAATAAAAAATGAAAGTCGCCTCGGTAATTTTTTGTAGAGTTTTATTGTTAAGTGAAAAAAAGTATTAAGAATATAAGGCTAATATATCTCTTGGTACTCTCGCCTTACTGTTTTTCATAGTTGAAAATGTTGCGTCCAGATCGAGTTGCCGTGACCACAAATAAAAATATTTGCAGTTTGACATTTGACCCTCCGCCCGTTCTCGTAAAATAACGCAAGATTACCAATCGCCGAAAACAGGAGAACGCCGAATTCATGTTACGCTGGGGTATTAAGCGAGTAAAGCGACCCCAGCGCAAACAATTTCTTAATATTTTTACCAAAATATTTTTGTTATTTATCATTAGGAAGGGTAATATAACTGATGATAAAAAGTGTTCTTACCTATAAAATTGCGATATGTAGTTACGGAGTACTGACACTTACAATATATCACTACCCTCGGGAATCAAAATCCTGAATTTTCACACAAATTGGATCACTCTTCCTATTTTGTTTAAGACATCATAATATCAAAATTGTCATTCTATTGTGTACTTTCAGTCTGTTGCCGTATTCCGACTTGTCACAAAGTTTCACACAAATAATATATCTACTTTAATTAATGTTACCGCTAAACATTTCTGCCACCCCCACTTCATCTTTATCAAATCCATGATATGACAAAGAATGCCAAATTTTCAATGTGTACTTGTCTTTTTTTAACAATATTTGTTTTCATGACAACAGATATAATTTATTGTAAGATTTAAGATTCCAAAATTTAAATACTCTGAACATTTGTATTTTCCTTCGATGTCCAAAATGATGAAAGCGACTACCCTCAACCTACTTTCTCAGCCAATCAGACGGTCGTATAAAAATCGGACAAAATAGACTCTTAATGATTAAGAACTCAACGCTAAAACGCTCTTCATGACACACCCTCTCTGTGCCTGATTGGTCAAAAACAAATGACAACAATGTTTTACAACTTTTTATTGACATGTGCCCCACGTGACTCGAAGTAAACACGACCTCGACAAAGGCGGTATGAAGATACTGGCAAATGAGTTTCGAAATTTTTTGCATGCAGCATGCATTTGTTAGTGAGCATAATTAGTGTACAATTTGTTTCAGCCTTATTAAAGTCCTTTTACAAGCAAAGACGTTTTTTAAACGTCTTGTAAGGAACTAAAGCCAAAAAAGCCGAGTTTAATTTTATTATAAAATTATGAATTAATTATCTTCTGGTTTTTTTCGTTGCTGTAATCTGAACACAAAGCACTAATAACTAAATAGGTAAAACTATTTACTTTCATCTGCATTAAATTATGAAACAACAATGTTAATTTTAATGACTCGCACATTCCACAATTTGATTTAGACAACGGTTTCTACATGGTTAAAAATAACTTATTTCCGAATACAATGAACAGAGGAAAATGAGCTCACCTCAAAGACAGACGGAAGATTATCTCTAGTTTTACCATATCAAATGTTACGATCAAATACGTTTTTCGAAAAGTGAGAGTTCCAAAAAACACGTCCATACAGCTTGATGACATCCCGTCATATGAAACGATTACGTAGGAAATCACAGAAACAGTGACGTAATACTTGCACACTTCATCCTTGTAATAACACTTTTTACACTATAAATAGTACTAATGCAAATAACTAATAAAGGAGAACAAGACTAGAATAAACTTGATTGGCAATGTATTAACCCTTAACCTGTCACACCTTCTATATAAATACAAATTAGCAAAATACAACCCTGATGCATGCCAGTAATGCTACTGGGAGTGGTGGGAGGGTGTCTGCTTGCAAATAGTCGCCATGCTGCAATGGAAACGAGGCTGCCGAATATATAAAACCCCGAATACCCTATAAAAACCGGAATGCGCTAAACCAGGAAGAGGAGCAAAATATAATTTACCGGTATGCAAAATTACCATTTAACACTATCCTGCCTATACAAGAAATACTACTAATGCAAATAACTAATAAAGGAGAACAAGACTAGAATAAACTTGATTGGCAATTTATTAACCCTTAACCTGTCACACCTTCTCAGGTTACAAATAGAAGGGTTATCAGTTAAACAAGAATGATTAGAATGACAGGGGCGGATACAGCTTTTTGAGAAACAGGGGGTGCAGTTTTCCAGACCTCGAAAATGCCTTCAGTGGGGGGGGGGTTGTTAATTTGATGCTTTCTCATAAATAATTCTTGAATATACGCTGTAATTGTACTATCTCTGTGGCAAAAAGGGGGGGTGCACCACTGTTTTGAGGTTGGTTTCAATGGTCATTTTGGAAAATGTCAATTGAAAAGGGGGGGGTGCGCACCCCTGCACCCCCCCCCTCTAGATCCGCCCCTGAATGACCCCCAACCCCAATAGTGTAGGGGAGTTAGGGTAAACCAGATGCGAAAGTTGACATAGCCTGGAATCTATCTGAAAGAGATCTAGATATCTAAGATATTCATTACTCTTCCAATACCCCAATTCCTGAATAGTAGGACCTGGTAAACCCTTGTGTGCTGCCCACTGGGCTCCACCTCTGCGACAAGAGTGGCCCGTCAGTACAAAGTACAAAGGAGACTTTCTAGCAACATGAAATTCAAACAACTCAGAAAGGGCCCTAACCGGGCACAAAACGCTACCTTTCAAATCTGGCAAACTAACTTGAATAGATCTTTGGCGAAATTGCAAAGTTTTTGTCCACTTTAAAGTAATAAGTGCTCCCTCTGAACAATAAGAAACATCACCCACACAGATTACCTTATCTTTGTTAGCCCTTGATTTAACCACAAAGTTAGGTGCTCTCAGCAAACCATAGAAACCAATCATACATCCTACCCAAACTGAACAATGTAAAACTTCACTCAAAAAGAGAGAACAATGAACTCTAACTAATAGCTCTGGCGTTACAGGTTCTGCCCCCTTTTGGGCCTCACCTAACACTCTCCGCATACCCGTTAAGACATGTTGTGGTAACCAACTAGCAAAAGGATCGCCCTCCCCTTGCTGCCTGTGCAAGGATCTAACAATACAGATATATGATTTAATAGATGCAATACAGAGATTCTTGAAATCAGCTAAATAGGCTAAATACAAACAGGCATCTTCTTGAGACAAAGGAACTTCAACAATGTTCAACATATCACAAAAATTCAAGTAGCATCTCAAGTGATGCCTATAAGTAGATTTAGTGCTATCAGCCCATCCCTTGCTTTGGAAGTACGTGACAGACTCCTCCAGACTCTTGCGTATCACCTCTCTGCCTCCATTCTGCCTCTGCATCTGAAATTAATGAACTTGATTGACATGTGCTCACTTAATTCTACAAGTGAAAATGGGACTAAGCCAAGCTGATACATAGGAACTAGACTGTAAAAATGTGACAAATTACCCTGTGAATGCAGACTTGACAAAGTGTGCTATAACATTATCTTTGCCTGCAACATGCACAGCCTTAACTGAGAAATTATGAAATGCACACAACCAAAACATGTAACGGAGACTGTCCATTACACCCTGCATTTTTGAGGCACCCTTATTAATCGCTGCCTTAGCAGCTATATTGTCTGTATATTCTCAAGTAGGGGAGCCCATCTGTCCAACGATTCAATAATCGCTAGTGTCTCTTTCACATTGATAGGACAGTCCTTAAGGTGTGGACGATCCAACGCCCAATTAACGTAAAAATAGTCACCATTAAAATAACCAGCCCCACCTTCATTACACGTGTCTGTCTGTAAGGTGGTAATGGGTAGCTTGTCCAAGAAAGATACACAACCATTAAAGGTACACATGAATGATAGCCACCAGTCAATATCTATCTGAAATTCCTGAGACAGTTTAATTTTGTGGCGCTGCTTCCCAACTAACTTATTGCAGTCCATCACTCTGCGTAAGAAGGTTCTCTCTCCACGCACCACTTGTGAAGCCCAATTTAGTTTTCCAATCAAAGTTTCAAGTTCTCGCTTGGACGCTCTTGTTTTATTTTTAGCTCATCGATGGGCTTATGGCATGGCATGGTGTCCGGCGTCCGTCCATCCGTCCATCCGTAAACTTTTCACTTCGACTTCTTCTCCAGAACCAATGATTCCACAGAGGTGAAATTTTTATGTGCAGACTCCTTGGCCAATGGAGATTCTAAATTGTAGATTTCGTGACCCCATGACCCCAAAATTGGGTCACAGGGGTCACATCCTTAAAAACCTATTTTCATCTTCTTCTTCAGTTCCAAAAGGTCTAGAGAGCTGAAAAGTTGTGTGCAGACTCCTTGACCAATAGGGATTCTAAATTGTAGATTTCGTGACCCCATGACCCCAAATGGGGTCACAGGGGTCACATCCTTAACAACCTATTTTCATCTTCTTCTTCAGTTCCAAAAGGTCTAGAGAGCTGAAAAGTTGTGTGCAGACTCCTTGACCAATAGGGATTCTAAATTGTAGATTTCGTGACCCCATGACCCCAAATGGGGTCACAGGGGTCACATCCTTAAAAACCTATTTTCATCTTCTTCTTCAGTTCCAAAAGGTCTAGAGAGCTGAAAAGTTGTGTGCAGACTCCTTGGCCAATGAGGATTCTAAATTGTAGATTTCGTGACCCCATGACCCCAAATGGGGTCACAGGGGTCACATCCTTAAAAACCTATTTTCATCTTCTTCTTCAGTTCCAAAAGGTCTAGAGAGCTGAAAAGTGTGTGCAGACTCCTTGACCAATAGGGATTCTAAATTGTAGATTTCGTGACCCCATGACCCCAAATGGGGTCACAGGGGTCACATCCTTAAAAACCTATTTTCATCTTCTTCTTCAGTTCCAAAAGGTCTAGAGAGCTGAAAAGTTGTGTGCAGACTCCTTGACCAATGGGGATTCTAAATTATAGATTTCGTGACCCCGTGACTCCAAATGGGGTCACAGTGGTCATGATCTAAGAACCTATCTTTTGCTTTTAAACAATAACTTAAATAACTTAAATATTCAACTTTAGATAGTAAATCAATGAAATCCTGATGAGCTACAGAGCCCATGGCTCTATTTTTGAATCGTTGCAACAGTTCCATGAAAGATTCGATTTTCTTATGTGGTAGCGACAAAGTCAAGTCCCTCGTCTTAATCAGTATGCCCAGAAATACTAATTCCTGGGATGGTCCCTCCACCTTGTTCCAGTTTATATAGAACCCTAACTGTCTCAATACCGACACTAGAATATTGAGACCTCTAACACATGCATCAACTGTTTTCTCAATTACAAGAAAGTCATCTAAATAAGAGATAACACACACATCATACCAATATGACATAATCCGACACACTGCACTTGAAAGTCTTTGAAATATCTGGGGTGATTTAGAACATCCAAACGGCAATTGATGATCCCGCAAATACCTGATATGGTGTGAACCAGTAAACTGCCATGCAATACCTGTATATCTACGGCACTTTACACTTATGTCTACAGACCTATATGCACTTTTCAGATCTACCTTAGCTAAGTAATTTCCTTCTGTGATATTATCACATGCCTCACGTAGATCCATATATGAACAAGACTTGTCCAAAACATAGGAGTTCAAACCACCGTTCGAAGGCAAACTGGCATCATGAATCAGTCTAATAGAATTTCCATCCTTAGCAATTGCTCCTAAAGCAGAGACAATAGCTGGTTTCTATCGAAACCATTCCTAACTCCTTCTAAATTATATAATCTATCAAAATCACTTTCTGGTAACAAACTCTGCCATGCGTGCAAGTGTAATGAACCACACTTGCCCCTTAATGTCTCAGTCCGTTTTTTGGGGGTTGATTGTTCTCATGTAAACCTGGAATTCTTCCAACCTGGAATTTTTCCATGGTTCGCCACAGTGTGATTAGAGGCATAACCCAAAGCGCAATGCATCATTTGAGATCCACTTTCACTTCTTATGCACCCTTCACCATTGAATTTCCTACAAATTTCCCTTCCATCCGGCATGAAAGGTCCTCGCCGCTTAGCCGGCCCTCCTCCTGGTTTAAAGTTGTTGCTAAAGTTGTTACTAAAGTTGCTGGAGTGGTTGAGGTTGCCCATCTCCTTCAGTGCTGACCCTGTCGCATTCTGTTGTTTCGGGATTAAGTAGAAGTTCCTTACTTCTGGCAGGGATGCTCTCCATTCAAAACCATCCTTTGCTTGTCTCTCGCGGTATTCCTTGTCGTACAGTAGGACGCTGTTCCAGACGTTGTTTGTAGCTAGTCTCATAATGGTTTGAATGTAATGCAGGTAGCCTGACTTGTTCACAGAGTCCATTTCCAACAATATCTGTATGTTAGCATAAACCCATTGTTCAAGTGTAACTATACCCGATGAGCTCTTCCGTGGGTCCCCCACGTGGACCTGGGCTCCCCACCTATATCGATCACTCTACCCTCGTCAAGGATGTCTAACGGATTCGTCCAAACATAGTCAACAATGTTCTTAGCCTTCGACTTCCTGTTACCTGCTGCAGGTTTGTCTGGTCGCTCTCCCCGCTCTGCACTGTTGCCACCCTGAACTTGGATGGTAGGCCTATCAGATGCTGCTTCCCTGATTTGTCGTTCTTATTCATCCTTCCGCTTTGTCAGCTGCAATTTTTCTAGGTGTTGTTCTAGTTGTTTCACCGTACTTTGCAATTCTAACACTTCTGTTTTGTACTGCATAGAAACTTGTCCTGACTCACACTGCCTTGATGTCGGCGTTTTCCCGCCATTTTTCCTGTCCGACATAGACAACGACGCCACTGGCGTGGAGTCTCGACCTCTCGACGGTCCAAAAAGATGGTCATCGCCTGGTTCGTCCTCCTTCAATGCCCTTATCATGTCCCCTAGTTTTGCCCTGGCGTTTGCTCGCTTTTCTCGCTGAGACATGGTTGGATTTATACGGTTACGATGCTGGTTAGCCGTCTTGCTGTCTGCTTGCAAATAGTCGCCATGCTGCAATGGAAACGAGGCTGCCGAATATATAAAACCCGGAATAGCCTATAAAAACCGTAATGCGCTAAACCCGGAAGAGGAGCAAAATATAATTTATTCAAAGTTAACATCTCAGGAGCACGATTATCTGCACCACATCTGTAGCGATGTTTCCCACTGTTTCCATGGTTACCATATGAAGATTTATCATTATTCTTGTTTATTTGAAGTTTTACTGTACTGACTTGTTTCTCTTACTGTGTTTGTTGTAAGAAGAAATCTGATGCACACCTCCCTCTTTCTTTGAAACTGCCTGTTGAATGTCTGATATATTTCTATTTGCACTTTCAAGTCCCTGAGCTATCTCTAAAGCTTTCTTGTAATTCAATGTTGGTTCTGAGAGTAACCTCCTCTGAATTCTGTCATGTGACACACCAC
Source organism: Gibbula magus (assembly GCA_936450465.1). NCBI lineage: Eukaryota > Metazoa > Mollusca > Gastropoda > Trochida > Trochidae > Gibbula > Gibbula magus. The sequence continues at coordinate 40,541,784 of OW388298.1, forward strand.
ACACTAATCTATCACGCAGCATGTCCTCAATTTCCAGACCATAATCACAATGTTCAGCAATACTTCTGAGTTCTGCCACAAAAGTAGAAATAGACTGACCTGGCTTTCTGGAGCATGTGTTAAATTTGAGTCGCTGGATAATCGGCGATGGTTTTGGGTCAAAGTGATTTTCAAGAAGAGCAATCAGTTCCGCATAAGACTTATCTGATGGTTTTTTTGGTGACACAAGACTGTGTAAAAGACTGTATGTAAGACTGTAACGCGATATTACAACATCCATATCGCAAAAATTGTTAAATCATTATTCATATTATTTACAAAATGTACTTCTTACATATTCATCACATATAGACAGCTTATTTTGTAGATATCCTGTCGTTTATAATTATTTAAGCTTGTTTGGTACAATAGTTTAATGGATCTGTTTTCATTTATTTCAGCTAGATGATAATCACATCCCTGTTGGCTTCTTGAGTGGTGACGTTACAGGGAATGAATCAAGTCATCTCTTATTTGCTACCGACCGACAGCTTTCCGAAGTATGCAAGGTTAGACATTGGTTTCTTGATGCTACGTTCAAAGTTGTGTACAGACTCCTTAGCCAATGGGGATTCTAAATTGTAGATTTCGGGATCCTGCGACCCCTAATGTAGGTCACAGAGGTCATGACCTGAAAAGCTATTTTCATCTTGAGATTTTATGTGCTCTTCAAAGCGAGGTAATTTAAAGGAAACAACAGTGACAAATTTAATCTTCAAGTGTGTCTTTATTTGTAGGGGATTTTATCTCTGGCCTCAAAGATAGGTCAGAGGGGTAAGGACCTTATTCTTCTCAATTTAAAGTGCTTCCTATTTCTTGTACCTCTCACCTTGAAGTTGACATTTTGAATTCGTTAATGTATATAAGGATTGATGAGCTACAGAGCCAATGGCTCAATTTTTATCAATATTGGAAATGCTCACCTCTAGAACATGTCATTCTGATCAAGAGTCCTATATCGCGTTATTGCATGTCTAGCATCCCCTCCTAGATTTGATATTGCCGCTGTGCATTCAAGGATTAAGATAAAAAATGATGTCAATGACCGGTCCCTGCAAGCGACTGCACTGTGTCAGTAACTCTACAGCAGAGTTTCACTGCGGCTTCCCGTATATCGTCGTCTGTGATGTCATAAAATGATTGTTTGTGACGTCACTGTAGCTTGTGGTCGCAAGGGAGGTGGGCCTTTTCCTGGCTTATTTTATGCGAATTAAATGAAGTAGAATTGGCATTACAGAAACTTGTGCAAATTTGTGTATAACCCTCGGTCTCACTTTGGCAATAAAAATATTCACATGTCGTACGACACACTTCCTCGGGTAATAATCTCTATGTCTGCAGCATTTCAAATCAAACAAATTAAGAGTGCAAAAATGACTTAATCACTTTATTTTATTGTGACAGATGTTTTCTTTATACGAACATATATTAACCTTTTAATATTTTGTTGTCATCGCGAATAAACAGATCTTTAAAATCATTCAAGTTTGTCCTATGATAAATACTTATTCATCAATTGTCATAGGGTAAAAATGTCCAATATTCGATGTAGATATCTATTTTCTGGAATTTATAAGATTATCAATATCTTTTTTTCAGGCATTGATTTTATTTTTTTTGAAGATTGTAAGCATTGTTAGTCATTAATCAAAATATCAATTTTCAATAACCTTATAAATCAACAATGGTGTTGACATCATTGCTTGGTTGGTTGTAGGCCATGGGCCGAACCCTCATATTGTGTCAAAGTGCTTCAACATATCTGGTGAATACAAAGTTTGTGTTTTAGAATTATCTCTATAATTTATCATGACCTCTAAAAAACTTTTCTGGTTAATTAAGTTGCACATTAATAATTTAGAAGCCTTATAATTAAAAATAATCTGCAGTAAATCTCCATGACTGCAAATACATTATTGACCAATCACAAGACAGGAAGCAGCCCATTCTGTGCGGTACTACAACATGGCCATGGCCAGAGCTTGTCATGTTTATGTCACATCAATGGGGATAAACTAGCTGATTAACATCCATTTATGGATATAACATGGACAAAAGTAAGTCAGCATGATGCTGATATCTTGTGGATATTGTGCATCTCTTTCTTTCACTTGGAACATGACACCGGCCACTGTCAACACGACAGCTAAAACCCTGTACATGACCAGCTGACAACAAATTACAAAGTTCTCGTCGCTCTAAACTTAAACTGAAGTATTTACAACTTTGGTTTTGGATAACCAAGATAAAGATATTGAGGAAGAAACCTTATCAGGTAATTGTTTACCCTAGAAATACTCTCAATAATTTAAGATGGATTTGGCCCCATAGATTTAATTCCAGATCTATTATATTTTGTATTGAATTAGTTTCATAATATTTTAAATTGAATTATGTCTGTTATAGTTACATGTAATTTTTTTGTAGTTGAACAGAGAGTTTCAGATATAATATGTCAAGTTATAAATCATAAAATTTACAATCTTTTTACAGATCATTTTAAATTTAAGTGGCCTTAATCCAAAACCTATTTTTTTTTATTGTGTTCTTGATTGTTCATTAACTATATCAATTTTGTGATGTGTCACTCAAGGATAGTGTCAAATCAATTTAACACATCCTGTCTCTTCCCAAAATTGTAAAAAAAAATATAAAGATAAACAGAAGACACTTTTGGTTTTAACATGAGACTTCATTGTTTGTTCTATAGGGAAAGCAACAATTTGCAACACAAAGTGTGTGATTATCCAGTGTGATGCCCCTGCTGTTGTCAGTCCTGAGAGGGAGAGAATGAACCAGAACAAGTTGATCTAACTTAACAGGCCTAGTTTTATTTAAAGGTGCCCATTTGAATTTAAAGGTAAGTCAAGGTATGTACAAATTAAAGACCCAGTCTGAGCGATTAAGACTCCCAAGGCCTTGTCCGAGCTGAATTTTAATTATTTCAATAATGTAGTCCAGGGATAAGGAAAGACACTTTTGACAATGGGCCATTTTTATGGCATTTAATAATTTTCGGAATTTTAAATGGGCCTTTCCCCTTTGTAGCAATAGTAAAATAAAATATTTTAATGGGCTATTTTACATCCAATGTGCAAAATGGCACATGGCCCCTACCTTCCCCTTATCTGTAATGACATTGTTCTCTGGTAATTAGACTGCAAAAACGCTGCTTGACAAAATAATAATTCAGGTTTAAAATCCGAATTTCACTGTGTATCAAACCTTTAATTTCTTATTTTAAGATATTTCCCAAATCCTTTTTTTGGGGGGTTTGTTGAATATGTTATACCTAACATGATGTTTCTAAGACAATCAACCTGCGGAAAGGGAGGTTATAACATATGCTACAACCTGCAATTTGAAAAATAAGTAAATTCCCATGGGGGTATAATTGCAAATAACTGTCGATATTTTACCAAAAATATATTATATTGATACTTACTTTACAAATGCAGAATCATAAGAGTTCCAGTTCTACCTTGGACTATGTCCATTTAAAGTTTAAGTGAAATATATAGAGAATCTCACCCAAGTGTCTTCTGATATCAAATTAATATATCAACACGAGTTGATAAAAGTTACTTTTATCAATGAGAGTTCAGACTCCAGAGTAGATATATTTGATATCAGAAGACACGAGGGTGAGATTCTATTTATCATCCAAAATCGTTCTTACTACGTTTAAGTGAAAATAGTCTACATCTCTGAGCACATCTCTGCCATTTGACTTCCAGTGCGGTGAGGTCATATCATTCTGACATCATCATGTTTATTACGATAATATTAACTCGATGATTTAAAAGCATTGTGATGTTATGTAGTTGACGATGACGGGGCATTGTGCAAAATCTACTGCCAAAAAGTTAATTCTCACAAGCTATATCTCCTGTGGAACAGTTTTGGGTGATCAATGTTTAAACTAACATGTTCATGGTGATATGGAAAAAAAAACATGTTTGATATTGGTTTGACTCATAAACAATAGAGTTTGATTTTAAAAGGAAAAAGTAGATTTTTAGTAATAACATACATGTAATTTATTTGAGTAATAACATTTAATTAATTTTTTTGCAGGACAGAAACAAGAACTGGTACAAGAAATTTCAAGCCACTGACCAATGACTCAGGAGTCTCCACAGTTCCTTCAGATGTAACAGTGTAGAAAAGTCACTGAAAGTCTGAAACTCATGTTGGTAAATGCAAACTATTAATCAGCCATCATTGAACTTGCTCAATCAATGAGAGTTTCAGCACCCACCCTACTCTCCTGATCTAGCTCTGCCGGACCAACTGTTTCCAACTCAGAAATAATCTTTTCCAGTATGCATTACGGTAATAAAGATGAGGTCATTGCTGCTGCAGATTATTTTTAAAAGGCCAAGATAGAGACGTCTACAGAACTGGTTGAAATACGCTCTCACACTGATGTAAAATGGGTATCTCATTTCAGAAAGACTGTTGAAAAATAAATGGATTTAAATAAAATGGTTTTCTTTTTGTTATGTGAGGCTCACAGATGGGCTTGTGGTATGGTGTTCTTTTTCGACTTCTTATCAAGAACCACTGTCTCTAGAGAGACTCCTTGCCCCATGGGCTTTATTCATAAAGTGTACATTTAGTGACACAGGGGCCACAACTCAAACACCTAATTTTATCCTCTTCTCAAGTAGGTAAAGCTCAAGGAAGCTAAAATCTTGTGTACAGGCTCCTTAGCCAGACAAACTACAAAGCCACTGGCTTCAATTTTGTCAATTGATAATTCTGAACAAAGTCTACAACTGTACAATCTGGAAATATATTTGGGATTCTCTTAAAAATACTACTCCTTGCTTTAGATAGGTCATCACAAGTACTACTAACCATACTTGTTCAAATGGAAATTTTATTGCATTTGGCATTCTCAGTCATAATCTTGTGAGTTTAAAGGTTCTAAAGTCTGTTACTACCCGGTAAAAAGAAAGAGACTTAGGCTTGTAGCTTTCAGAATTTGCTTAATTTATTAGCTAAGGTTTGAAGATCTAAAGCAACTAATTTCCCAAGTTATACATTTGATTTTTTTGTGTGTCAAAATACCTTAATTGGCATTAAAAAAGTTAAATAAAAAAATTGTGTGTATGCTGTCATATACACCATGCAAATAACCCCCTTCTCACTCTACCTCCTAAGTTCAATACACATCTCTATTTTGCAGTACCCACTACCCAGGTGACAATAAGGTCAGCTGTGATTGTGCAAGAATGAATGAGACAGTTTAACTTCATGCAACTGAAACAGAATTTAATCTACTCAAGAGTATATAAGCTATATTTTGGTTATACAGTGCATTTGAAACGTCACATCAACATCTATATGATTAGATTCTTGAGAGGTACTCGCCGCTAATGGCTGCAATACTGCCGAAGCGGCGTTAAGCAATAACTCACTCACTCACTCACTCTTGAGAGGTATTAATATATCTTATTATATCTGGTTCTTTGAGAAAAGTCGGTAAAAGATTTTAGACTGGACCCCCTGCCGCGCCCATATTTAAGGAGGGTGAGGGTCAAATAAACAAACTTTGATCCTCTAGGTGCAAGGTACCTCCCCTAAAAATGTCAGCTTTGGTGGAATAGTGGTTCTTCTGGAGAAGTCGAAAGTTTACAGATATCACGGGACTACGACCCATGGCATAAGCGCACCTGATCTTTTAGACCTGAAGAGCTAAAATGACATTTCTTCACTTAAAAGACATTAATCACAATTTAGACTTAATTCCCCAAGTATAACTCAAAGTGTTCTTTGACAGCACATACATTTTTTTAATGAACTCTAATGAAATACTGAACTATAATTTGAATTGAATTATTTTTGTATTAATTTGATAATTAATAATTCTATCATACCATCATTTTTCTTACACTTTGTCTTCATTATTATTATCAGACACAACTTTTCAAAGTGAGAAAAACTGGGTGAATAATAGCACAGGATAGCACAGAAAAATGTAATGGAATAACAATAATGGAATACAAAAACAAATTATGTCCAAGATTAAAGCGTTTCTGCGAAAATGTTTTATTCATTAATGTGGTAATACTGATTTAACAAAATTCTGATTTTTTAAAATTCATTAAATTTTAATAAATATGGAATAATTATGAATTTAGAAAAGTATTTCAACTGGTTTAACAAAAGTATTCTTGCACAAGTACATTGAAAAGCTTGCCAATGCAGTTACCCACAGGCCAAGGTCAAGGCTGAATTATCAGAATCTGCGCAGGGGGTACCCATCTTTCAAGAGCTGTAGATAATTAATGTGCAACTTTTGTAGCAAGAAAAGTTTTGTTTCTTATCAAGCACATCCTGGGGATCATTTTGATATATAGTTCTGGTATTCACCAAATATGTTGAAGCACTTTCCTATTTCTGGAGGCCCTAGAATTTTTGGCCCACGGCCTATTGGTGCATGTTTATGACGTGTGGGATCAGGTCAGGTATTGTAATAATTCCTGTTGATTTCAATTATACTGAAACCGTGTGTTTAATTTGGGGCTGAACGGAAGTTTGCAAGATTTAGATGTTTTCAGGGATGCGTTCAATGCTTTTAAAGTCTATCCTAACTCCTCTGATTACTTCATTGGGTGTGTTCCATTCAGTTGATATTCTACTCAGAGTACTCCAAACGAAAGGACCGTGATCAGACCGTGCTCGGAGTTTGCTCTGAGCTGCTCCTCGTAATCAGGTGGAGCAGACTGAGCAGCTAAGGTGTCGATCTACGAATGAACCCCCAAAATAGTGACAATTTTATTTGTTTCCTATAAAATCATGAAAACAGCTTTATCTACATGAATTATATTTTGTCAATCATTGTAGTATATATAAAAGTAATTAATTTCACCAAATGACATCACTCAGGAAATGACCTTTGACCTTGCTCTAAAATTTATTTCGTGTTATTCCTTTCAACGAGAGCAGAGCAGTGATCTGCGCTTGTTCCCAACATGCGAAAGGAGCTCACCCCTGGATTCCTGTGACAGTCAATAATAAATGGTGTTTTTTATCCCACCGGTATGTAATACCGTGGGATATAGTCAACGCCCCGTCCGTCTGTCCGTCCGTAATCATTTCGTTTCCGGAGCACAGCTCCAAAACCGTTCATCATATCTTCCTGAAACTTTGCATGTGTATTACCCACTAACTGAAGTGGTGCCTTTTGATATTTTCAGATTCTTTCTGAAAAATTTATTTTTTTCTGTTTCCATAGAAACATGAGAGGGATGTTGGTTGTTGTTGATTTTGACTGCTTCTGGAGCAGAAGTCTAAAACCCTTAACATACCTGAAACTCAGCATCTGTAATACCCACTAACTGAAGTACGGTAGTAGATACACAAGTATCTGTCAAAGATGTGTTTTAAAAATTTTGTGGAACCGGTGGGATATGTCATCTTCTGATGACTCTTGTTTTTCAATAAGTGTTGACTTTTGCTGAAAATTTACATTAACCGGTAATGGTAATTATACCCCTGCTACGAAGTAGTTGATATATGTATATGACATTCATTCTGTTCGTCATTCCGTCTGTCTTCCCATCAACTAAATTTTTCAGAAAATGTTTGGTATACATCAAGTAAACTTTGTACAGTTGTTAAGCATGTTCTCCCCATAATGTGTGGCCCATTTGCAGTTTTCAGAGATTTAAAAGTTTTGGTCATTTCTATGTAAACGTCACTCTTTTTAGCCAATCCCTCTTTTTAGCCAATCCGCATGATCAGGCCTTATCGAAAAGCCAAATTGGTTTATGGCATGGGCCGTCGTCTGTAACGTGTCGTCAGTTGTCTGTCATGAGTCGTCAGTAAATTCTTCGACATCTTCTCAAAAACCTCTGCACCCCGTCCCCGAAAGCTAAAATTATGTGGAGAGGTACCTTTCACGTAGGGGATAAAAGTTTGTACATTTGGTCCTGACCCCCTCAAATATTGGCACGGCAGGCATTATCCGAATAACCTTCAAAACCAGTTTGCATATGAAGCTGAAATATTCAAATTTACAACTGTTCGTCATAGGAAAGTCAAATTTGCAATTCTGTGTATTGAATACAGGTGTAGAACTCTTTGGAATGGAATGTGTGTAGTTGATCGGGGGAGTGATATGGTTAAGTTGATCATTGGGCCGGCTGGAGTCCAGTTCATTGCGTAACAGCCGAGCCCAGTTAATGAGAAGATAAGAGGGAGGAATTGGAACTGTCCTTCAAACTTTGAGGGGGATTATTGTTATCCCCTGCCGGGGGGGAAGGAGGAGGGGAAGGGGGGAGATATTGAAATGGGCTCTGTCCATCCTAAAATCGTTTCCAAAGCAGAACTAAAAGAACATAGGGCACAGCTCAATGAAACTTTATTTCCAATGGCTGAGGATGTTGATGATATCGCTTGTCTGCTAGTTTTTCCTTTTATTGAATGAATTGCAGTCATGGAATGACATATCATGGATTAAAATTTGTATAACTTATATTCTTTCAGCAGATGTGCACGACAAAAAGAATTCCATGCCGCAAACAATCCTTACACAGTGAACTGGAAATCAAAGAACTCTTCAATGTGGAGGAAATAAACCATACGTGATGATCCGGAAGTTTGAGAACTCTTCAATATGGAGGAAGGCATCGATTATCTCCCTTGTTCTCAATATCCTCTCATCCACCATGATCTCTTGTCAAGGGGAGGTAATCCAGCGCACTGCATAGGAACCAAGGGGAGATAACTTTACGACACAGACATGCAGTGGAAGTGACTGCAGACAATATGCACGGAGAGCCGGGGGAAGGGTATTACATCAAGATGATGATCGGGATCCCTCCACAACAGGTGCTTGTGATGATGAAGATGTTTTATTCATAATGATGATTGCAATTAATCCCATTTTATTTTTAGCTTATCTGGCCTGAAAGGCCTAATGGGGTTATTGCATGGCGTCCAGCGTCCATCCATCCGTCCGTCCGTCCGCCCGTAAACTTTTCGTCTTCTTCTCCAGAACTAATGACTCTAGAGAGCTGAAATTTGACTCCTTGATAAATGGGGATTCTAAATTGTAGATTTGGTGACCCCTTGACCCCAAATAGGGTCACAGGGGTCACAACCTTCAAAAAATATTTTCCTCTTCTTCTCCAGTTCCAAAAGTCTAGAGAGCTTAAAAGTTGTGTGCAGACTCCTTGGCCAATGGGGATGCTAAATTGTAGATTTCGTGACCCCATGACCCCCAATAGGGACACAGGGATCACAACTTAAACAAATATTTTCATCTTCTTCTCCAGTTCCAAAAGGTCTAGAGATCTGAAATGTTGTGTGCAGACTCCTAATGGCCAATGGGGATTCTAAATTGTAGAATGTGTGGCCCAGTGGCCTCAAATAGGGTCACAGTTCCTCAATGAATGTGAACAGCTGCCCTGGCCCAAGCAAGTCTGGATATGCGTATTGACCTTCTAACTGATTGTATCGGTCGTCACTTGTGTCACTGCACAGCAAGTGAGTGAGAGGTTAATTATCTCAGCGGTTGACTAGCAGAGTATGGCCAGGGGATCAGAGTTGGGAGACTTTGTTCTAAAGAGGAATTTTGGAGGGAAGGAGAGGCTATTCGTGTTATACAGACGGTTGCAGATATCTTTACCGGTATCTACCGCGATCAGACTGCAATCTGAATGCAGTTGACCGCGATCAGAATGCAGTCAGATTGCAGTTGACCGCGGTCAAACTGCAGTCAGAATGCGGGTGACCGCGATCAGGTTGCAGTCTGAATGCAGTTGACCGCGATCAGAATGCAGTTAGACCGCGTTTGACCGTGGTCAATTCCTTATTGTATAAAGTATAAAGAGTCATTGAAAGAAGGGGAATTTGTTCTAAAAAGCGCATCAATTGATCTAAAGAGGACATGTACATTTGTACAGATATCTTTTTTCACCCACTATAATTTGAAAATACATAAACACTATTATGGATAATTGACATCTGTATGGAAAAGTGTTTGGCATATTATGCTAATTGTAGAACCTACATATAGTTACTGTATGTACAAAATCGGTATCACCGTTTCACTTGTTACGGCCAGAAGTAATTATCAGTAATCACTACAAATAACTTTCTTTGATTTAAATCGAATTAAATAAGATTATGTTATGTGTTGTGATGCGTGACTTTAATAAACATGATAGTATTTATAAAGAATGCATAAGGTTTGACAAATTGTATTCTGGAATTAACATATGTTGGATATTCTAATATAAAGATCAATTCGTCTGCAATAGCATCTGTACACAGTTATTTGAGGTTAGCAATATTTATTTCATTATATTTTCAGTTTTTACCGATAATACAAGTACTGCTAAGTAGACATATAGGAGGATTTTCTATACATATTTCATGTAATGATATGTAATAGATTTGCGTGAATAATATAACAGTGAACATTACTCAATAATATCATTATAGATAATACATTTAGATGCGCAATATATTTGACTGGATGATATGGTGATAATTCTCTGGTTTATCAGAGACCCCCTAATTAACTGTTAATAAGACGGTCTTAAAAGAAAGTTTTAAAACTGATGAATAATCTTTTGACAATTCCTGCTTTAACCATATTTAAATGAGGGCACTATTTTTTTTTATTGATACAGGAGTATTATTTAGCCACTGTAAACACGTATTTACCTTACTTTATTCCAGTAAGAAAAACGTGCCTTAACTTGCAATATGCGCATATTAATGAAATGAAATTTTCGAGAAGAAGACTTAGTGTTTCCGGGAGGATGGGATCATGGCACAATGACATAACAATCTAACGCCTGCAGATGGTAATTTTTCGTGCCACCTGTCTTTTGCGTAATTTGTGCGGTCATAAAACCGTAGCGGTTCCAGTGTTGGGATAGGTGTATATCCCGACCAGTTCACAGGCGCCGTGTACATACAACAGGTGTACATGTGTACGTCTCAGTGAATAGCTAGCTCCCTCCGTGAATCAGGGTTATATTGGAAGAGGCAGACCGACGAGTTTATTCATGTATCATTCGTATTCTAGTTACGTAACATCATGATTTTGTGAAAATTTCAGAGAACACTTTAGAATTGATTGAATGAAGATGTGATGATTAACATTTGGTTGTATTAATGTTTAATGCTGCTATTGAACAATTGACACTCTTTCAATAAATGAATTTTAGAATGTCACTGTTTGTGTCGCTATGCTACATAACGAGTACATCTTATTCAGAAACATCATATTTATCAAATTTAGGAGCTATTAGATATCAGAGTCTTGATTTTTGGTATTTAAAATCACCAATACTTAACTTATTTATACTCATGTTCAGTGAACAGATTGTAATTTAATGCAAAAAATATAGAAATAGATTAGTCGTTAATGTCATATTCTTACTATTATATATGTCAAACGTATTATGATAAACATCATAGATGACATTCTTGATTTAGGTTTTATCAAATATGAACAGTGTTATGAAGACCATTATAGTGTATTGACCATGTTCTACCTGCGACAGTATACGTTAATTCCTGTAAACATTTGCTCATTGGCAATACTGGTGTACCAGTTGCCTCATTATCAATGTCAGTATCAAGAGTATTTTGAAACTATATTAAGTAAAACCTTTTTGCTAAGTACCAGAAACTATCGTCGTTTAGTGTCTGCACAATTTATCCTGACACTAACTCATCCTCACTCAAACGTATATCAATTCTCAATGAATGATTAGTCGACTGAGGTCAAAAGACATTATTGTTTATTGACGCAGTCTCAATAAATAACACAACATACAAGACGCACTGGCGCTGACGCCATTGTTGCGTAACAAAATCACTCAATACATACCGACAAACTGGTCACCGGCGTTAACATAAAATGATCATGTGATACACCACTTTCATCAGTGATTAGGAATGTGTGTTCCTCATCAGTTCATGTTGTAACAATATCAGACAATAAATACCAACCATCCGGTCACCGGCGTTGATATGAAATAATTATGTGATATACAGCTCTGATCACTGAATAGGAATGTGTATTCTTCATCGGTTCATTATCCAAATTCATTACAATGAATAAAATATGTTTAAACTCACGTGGAAAGGATGTAAATAACATCTTCAGTGAAATGACCACACGCGCACTTTGATGTTTCCGACTTTGTATCTATGTGCGTTTAGATTCTACAGTCGAGCTTTAGGCGGCAATGAATAATGGATGTTTTACTGTATGTGCTCTCCTCTCCCCCAATTCAATCAGTGCAGCAAATTGTGACACATCACATGTTGATACACATTATACTTCGATTCCGTTTTAATCTATGTGAAACAATCGGAACTTTATGGCCATTTACATAACTGGAAGTCCTCTTTTGTGGTAATTTGTCTCCTAGAGCGAGACGGTAGGACAGCGAGATGTTAACGAGTGAAGCGGACCAAGGGTTAATTAACGAGTTAATGGCGGCGGTCTTTGTATGAGGTATGTCGGCAAAGATAAAAGGGGCAATCTCCCAACCCTACAGTGAACGAGATGAAGCTGCTGAAATCTACAAATCAATTTAAAATGTCCTTGAATAAAATGAACAGGACCGATTAACGGAGTGAAACTTATTTTTAAGTGTCACGTCCTGGG